>CM062817.1:126953343-127423845 GCA_031772625.1 Pinus tabuliformis
TGAAAACACTTGCATGACAATGCTTACGACATCATGTGTGAGTGAAATAGATGTTTACATTGTAAACAAAACTCAAACACAAAACCTTCAACATCACCAGCACAAGGTCGCAAGCATGACATAGAAATCAACATATCGAAGATGACAGTTGATCAAATGAGTGAAAAGAAAGCAAGACATGTAGAGGAAACATGTGAGATGACCTTTTTGTGTTTGCACACATGTATGTTACTGAGGATAGGATGATATGCCAATGACATGAAGTCCTGCAAACTCAACTAAGAGGTTTACTTCGAAAGGTGTTCTTTACTTACCATACTTACCCTCAAGGCGATCATGCATCCAATGGGAGTTTGCATGTGGTCCTGATATTTTCCATTACTTGGTATTTTGGTCCTTCTCCTAACCTACTTGGGAGTGATCTCAGCATGTCACCTTTTCCTTTAGTCACTAGGTGACGGATCAATGTGGTTTCAGCGGGAAGTCTTTGCTGCCGGGATGAGGCCATGGGAGGCCCATCTGTGAAGTTTCTGCATGCAAGACTGACACAACAATTTGGACAACACTACAAAATTTTGAGGCACATGACACTACTATGGGATGGGGGTCTTGGGAGGACACCTTTGCACAGTTTCTGAATGGATGGAAGCTGGACTACTTTGCACATTTCTGGAGAGCAGTGCTAACTTCCTGACTTCTCTGTGCATTTCTTGAGAGCAGTGCTGACTATTTGACTTCTTTGTGCATTTCTAGAGAGTAGTGATGGTTGACATCTCTGTGCGCTATGGGGTTTCAATAGGTAATGGAGGAATCTTGATGGTCGTAAAAGCAAAGAGAAAAGTTTCGAGAATCCTAACGAAGCTAGGTTGCTTGGGAAATGGCTAAGTGTGAGATCAGTCACACAGATGTAAATAGTGATAGGACTCAACTGTGATTGCACAAGAACACTTAGTGACACAAATAAGACCATCCAAAATGCATAAGACATACTTTTCTTGATGCAATAACCTTCGTGACAAGAGTGTGTGAAGTGATTGTGAAACATGTCTATGTGATAACAACCACTCATGTGCACATGCTTTCCCTTGAAGCAAAACAACATTCCCTTTCCCTGAAAAACAACAACCCCTATGCCCAAAGATGACACATGTTGCATAAAGATGAGAACACGGAGAAATCCTAAGATCAAGGACGGGATCATGAAATCATCAGCTTCCCAACAAGTGACCAAGGATGATCGATCGTAGGATCCAAGATAGGCTTTGAAAATTTCGTTTGAGCAAAAATTTTGGAGGGTGGTTGTAGCTATTACAACATCACCATTATTCCATTTAAAAACTTCATCCACTAATTAAATGCAGCCAAAATGAACCAATCACATGAGGCCACTTGGAAACCTACCATTGGCCCAAATTGTATAGTCACCTTTCCTAGTCATCGTACGGACTTCCCAATTAGTAGTCCTACAACCAACCTCCAAATGTTTGACCTATTTGGTAAAATAACTAGAACACGCTACTGGGAGCATACAATATCAGTTCTGAGTGATTCTAGTTGTGTTGGATTCAAGTTTTTGAGATATACACTTTGGTATAGGTTTCGAGCACTTTTGAACACTTTGAGTTTTTATCACTTCACTGATCCCTTGGATCACTCCACACTAGAAGCTTTTGGACCTCCAAAAGACTACTTTTATTCAAAAAACAGATGAGGGTATAGTTCTCTCACCCTTCCAATCTCAATCCATTTGGCTTTGCTTGGATTTGTGCCTTTGAGTCCCACATGAAGGTACTACACATTCCCTCATTTTGAAGTTCTTGTTTTTCTGTCAAGGATATTGTATTGTTGCAATTCTTAAAGAAAATCAAGAGAGAAATATTCTTTTGTAGGAATCTCAACATGATCTCCTTGATCTTCAATCAAAGGAGGCTCATATAATATCAAATTATCAACATTAACAACTGCATACATTTCAATAAATGGAGGCAAATCCAATCAGAAGGCATTATTACCAATATTTTCTAGAATCTTGAAAGGTCCATACCTTATTGGTTTGAGTTTTTTTCCTTCTCTTTTAAGAATCTCCTTGCTAATGTAAAGCAAAACTTTATCTCCAACCTGAAAATTGTGGTCAACACGATGCTTATAATTCCTTGTCTTGTACTTGGCTGGTCTCTTGTCCAACTGGTTCTGAACCATCTGATGCACCAATTGAACTTGTTCAATGAATCATTTCGCCTTATCAATGTCACTATGACCATCAATAGCAACATCTTTCCCAAAGATAAAATCTAAAGAATATTTTGGTAAGAATCTAAAGCAAGCCTCAAATGGAGATGTTTAAGTCGATGAATGCTTTGCCTAGTTGTAAGCATGTTGAATGTAGTGTAATTGTTCATCCTTAATCTTAGGATTTTTACTGCAATAACCACGAAGAAGATGTACTATTGTTCTGTTCACCACTTCTGTCTGACCATCGGTTTATGGATGGAATAATATTCTCTTTTCCAACTCGCTGTCCATGAGTCCCCATAAGCTTGACCAAAATTTCTCGACAAATCAAGAATCTTAATCAGAAATAATAGATTTTGGCAACCCAAAATGTACCCATACATTTTGAAAGAAAATTTTTGTAGTCTTTTCAGCTGTAACCTGCTTCTTACAAGGCATCAATATAAACATCTTGCTAAAACGATCCACCACAACATAAATATAATCATGATTTTTCTTAGACATAGGTAACCCTCCTACAAAGTCCATAGAAACACTTTGCCAAGGACGGGAAGGAACTGGAAGTTGAGTAGACAATCCTAACTTTCTATTGCTAGGCTTACTAGTATCACATAAAGAACATCCTCTTACATATCGTGACACACTTTCATTCATATGAGGCCAATAACAATACCATTGTAATTGTGCCACTGTCTTGCCTACACCAAAATGGCTAGAAATACGAGAAGCATGCACTTCCCTTATGATGTTGGTTCTTTCACCCTATGGAATTCATAACTTGCCAAGATGATACAAATTTTATCATGAACATGGTAATATAATTCCTCTGCTTGGTTTCCTTGACACAAAGTTGCATATACATCTTTAAAATCTCCATCTAAAGCATATTGTTCAACATAGCTCTCATGCATGATAGAATTATGCTTAAGAATAATTGAAGCACTAAGAGTTCGTCTATAAATCATGTCAACAACTTGTTATAGATACGTTTCCTATACACTATCACCAAGTGGAATTGCTACATGAAACCCTTCCATCTAAAATGCCTTGCTAAAGTGTTCAAGAGTTATTGTTGAATCAATAACTCTTGAACATATCGGCGACACGACTTCGGAGTTTGGAAACCTTTGGATCCATAGGATCGGAGGTCATGTGACATGTTATAGATCAAATGGAGAGGAAGAAATGGCAGCCAAAACCCAGGAATGTCAATGATGAAGTGGGGATATCCCAACCCAACACAAAGCAGAAAAGTGTCATGTTCAAGAGTGACAAGATTCCGACACAACTGGTAAAAATTTCCCATTTTCCCCCACAATTTTTGGCAGGTACCCCAATTAATTTTGATCACAAGGTTGAATGGGATAGCATATGCTTGTAATGTAAGTCCATCCTTTAGATAGATCCAACCTAGTAAGATTAACAAGCTCTAGGAAGGAGAAGCTCATGTCCATCATGGTGATGAATCCGATGTCATTAAAGTTTAATGAGTTCGACAAAAAGAAAACTCGGTATCTTTTTCATGTTTAGAGAGTTTGAAAAAGACAAGGAAAAGAAAACTCCAAAAGGTCCCTTTTCGTAAATTTGTCTCTCAAGCCCGAACAGGTAGAAAACAATACTCGAAAGAACCTCTTAACTATGTCAGCCGAGGAGTACCTTTTTCTTAAATAGTTTATCCCAACCCGAAAAAGGGGTAAACATATACAGGGTAAACAAAATTTCGAAACCATTTACAAGGTCAAAACGATAAGAACTCATAAATATTTTTGTGTTTTGAGAGTCGGAAAAGGGGCTTAAAGAAGACTCCCTATTTTTATTTTCTTTAACGAGTCAAAAAGGGAAAAATACTCGTAAATCTTTTCATTTCAGTTTTTTTATGAGTCAGGAAAAGAACTTAAATTCAACTCTAGTTTCACATCACCATCAACAAATCATCACCTGTCGTTGCACAAGAAGCAAATGAATTATATATTTCTAAGGAAAAATGGTGAAAAAATGCTTTTAAAACCCTAAAACATGGTGAAAAGTTTATAAAAGGGAAAAAAGTAAAACATATTTTACCATTTACCTATTTTACCTCATTTGGAGCAATTTTTACCCACTTGTGCCCTAAATCTTTAGGAGTGGATTTCTGTGGATCCAGGAGGCTGATCGCCGAACCGTTAGTTGTAGGTAAGAGTCGTGGCCCTACTCTTTGTACTAATGTGTGTTTTTCATGCATTTAACTGTATTTTCTGGGGTTTTAAGGGACTTTTTGCAACAACAAAAATTTCCCTCGGTCGATGTGGGATCTAGGCACGGGACCACGCCAATCGGGGGATTTTAGCATGGGATCTCGCATCATTGGTGCACCTGTTTTAAAAATAGTCGCGCCGACAAAGCGAATTGAAAATTTTTAATTTTCGCCCAATTTCGTTGCCTTAAATCCAAAATTTCTCCTTCAAGGATTGATGTTAAGTCAAATGCAGGGTGTTTGTAGGAAAATTACAATAAGAAAGATTATGATCAAGTGGAAAGAATGTGATCATGAAAGAAGAGATGCATTGGCCTTGGAAGATCCAAACTATCTAGACGCATTGAGGAACTGTGGGCTCCTCAAGTTCTTTCTTACACTGGGCCTACGGGCTCAACCTAAGCTACTACAATACCTGATCAGCCTATGGGATGTTGGATGAGAGGTATTTGTGATCCATGACCAAAAGCTGAAGCTAAAGACTTCAAACATTTACTTCATTACTGGATTGTCCTGTAGAGGGGAACCAATCCAATTGTATGGAGGTAGGCCCATTGGGGCGAGTGTTAACATGCTCCTTGTCGAACATTTCCTGGGAGCTCTGGGTACTACGACAAGAACCATCAGCGAAACTGACGTAAGGAGTCACAGACATCTGCAAAGTAGGTGAAGACATAATAAATAGGAAAGCTTCATGTAAAAAAAAACCAAACCAAAATGCACCAAAGTTCCACCGTTGACATGATGTGCAAACATCGACTCAGCCAAATAATAGAGTAAAACTCATAAAAGGTTATGCCCCCCATGCCCCCCTGGATGAGTGAGGGTTATGAGTCATAAGATAAAAACCCCATGGAAATAATGGGAAAATGGTAGAGACTCAGCGAAAAAGTGCATGAAAGGAGGCGAGAAAACCTGAACTCATGATGAGGAAAAGGTGCCCTTAGCATGACACATCAAGATCTAGAAAAGACTCGACTAGGATTTTATGAGATCTTAATCAAGCGACTCGATGTGAGAAAAGGGGCTGTTTTATTTTGAAACGAGGTTGACACAAGAACAAACTATCCTCAAATTCTTTGATTCATTTTTTAAAGATCTTGACACAAGACAAGGAACTATGCTCGCACCCCTTGTTTCATTTTTTAACGAGCTTGACATGAGACAAGGAACTATACTCCAACATTGTTTAAAGACCACATGAAAACATGGCTCCGAAGATGTCCTCACTAGATGGGAGAACTAGGCTCTAGGAGGAATACATGTTAACCGATACTAGATCGAGTTCCAATGCCCCCAGTACATAATGTACTATACCATCCGTGTGATCATCAGTAGATGTGGAGACGGAATGGGTATCCACATAATTGACCTGTGTCAAGGAAGATATCGCTTGAAAATAAGAACCAATAGGGGACAATGGTTTCAAAGGAGGAACTTGGTGATCTATGAATGACAATTGATCAATGTTCACTATTCTCCCATGGCATAAACATAGTCACGTCCAAGGGGAAGATTGAAATATAAGGGACCTTGGACTACGATCACGTCTATATAGTTTTTTTTTCCTCCCAAAGTAATAGGGAACTTCGGAAGGATCCCTAAGGGCTAACTGGTTCCTCTGTAGAAAGCCAATAGATTCTGGGTGGCAGGCACAAGCTGTGGGGAACCCAAAGCTTTCCAAGTAGTAGAAGGCATGATGCTAACAGACACACCTTCATCTATAATAGTGCTATGTACTACCATATTATAGGCTTGTACTGTGATCTGGAAAGGCACATAAGATGGAAGGTAGAAAGTAGTCAATGGACTCCAATCAAAAGAAACAACAAAACTACTTGGTGGGGGTATCATAGGATTC
This sequence comes from Pinus tabuliformis, assembly GCA_031772625.1. Classification (NCBI taxonomy): domain Eukaryota; kingdom Viridiplantae; phylum Streptophyta; class Pinopsida; order Pinales; family Pinaceae; genus Pinus; species Pinus tabuliformis. The sequence goes on from CM062817.1 coordinate 126,959,670, forward strand.
CCCCCATGTTCTGTAAGAAGAGGAGAAGGACTCTCCTGAACAACTAAGAAAGGAGGGCCACTCTCAAATTCATGAGAATCTGAGGAGATGAGAAGAACAATAGTATGATCACTACTCATGTCAGGAATAGAGTGAACAGCTGAAGGCGAAGCCAAGTCAACACTCATTTTTACTAATGGTTTTTCCTTACACAAATTACTCCAAGTATCAAACTTATTTATTAAAAGAAGTAGTATATATAGAATACTTTACAAAATATCTAATCCTTTAGAGGATTTACATCAAAATAAATATTTATCTGGGACTTTGGATAATATTTAAACAACTTAATACTAAAAACAGAAAATTGGATCTAAAATTATCTTCAACTTTACTTGATTATTGCATCTAATGTGATATATCTAAGGTTGTTTTATCTTTGTTACCTAAAATCCTTAGTTGCATTGGTTGTTGATGATATGTTGCATTAATAAATTGGGTTTACTCCATAACCTTAGTCAACTACTCCCACTCTTCATTTACTAGATAACTGAGATCAATTAACTTCCTGTAAGAATCATTTACTTCAGTGTATTTTTCAATAGATGGTTTTACTACAAATAGATGTTTGAGTTTGTATCAAATGAAAAGATCACTAGCCAGAATTTGAAGTAAATCTTGACTATCAATCTCTCCTTTAATCCTATTAAAGTTTAACTTGTCTCGTGCCTCTCTGTTTAGCAACCTTTGATATTTCTCATCTGACATCATTTTTCCTTGCGCATTTTTGAAAGAAGGGAGACCTTTATGTTGTAGAATAGAAAATTTCTTGTAAAATCTGTTAATTTGCACTTGTAAATTTCACACATTTCCTTAGTCTTTAGCATAAGGGTCTTCTTTCTGAGTACTTTTCTTGTCTGAATAACTGCATCTGTTCTATCTTCAATTCCTATTTCTTCAAGTTGTTCTCTTGATTTGGTGTTCAAAACTTTAATGATTATGCTTGCCAGTGTAGGTTGTTTTCCCAATGCAACTTTTTTCGTGTTAATAGCTTGTTGTGTCCTTTCAAACAATTCTTCTTGTTCTACAATAATTTCAATATGAGACCATAAATTAGAAATAAATGACATAATTTATAACCATATTTTCTCCTTAGCATGTGTCAGACACTAGACACTGTTAGAACTACTCAAATATTTCTCTAATTTTTTTTGTAAATAAAACTATTTTTGTATCTATGCTACTAAAGCACTATCTAATTTAATATTACTCTGTTCCATTTTGTCCAAATTTATTTTCAATCTATCAATTTCTTCATTTTTTAAAGTGAGATAAGATAGTACCTCAAACCACTTCTCTATATTAGCATCACCCACCGAAATTGTCTCAATTGTTGGAATTACTGAGCCGCTACCCTATTCATTTTGTTTTAAACATTCCTCCATTTTTTCCTCCATATTTTATATTTGGATATTCTGTTCAATGATGAAGGAAAACATAGTTTCTTTCTCTTTCTCTAATTCACCTATTTCCTGTGTTTGAGGGTGTTTTGTGGTAGGCAATTTCAATTTTCTTCTTAAGGCCTAAATATCTTCATTCTTCTTCTTGATAATTTCCTGGGTTGCATCAATATCTTTAGGATTTAAATCCAATTTGATTATAATTTCTTTAAGAGATTTAATCCTTGTATATTTTGCAAGATAAAATGTTTGTTCTAGATTTTACTCTTTCTAAATGTTTGCTAAAGAATTCTGCAACTTAGACATATTCATGGCATAATTGATAAGAGAAGAATAGATCATTTCACTTGTTTTCCTATGCAAATATATTTGATCAATAGTGTGAATCTGTTTTGTATAAAAATAAAAATAAAAATTGAATTTTTAAATTCTCCTCGTTTTCTAGCTCTAGGAAATTTTCCCTCCTGAAATGCTAATTTGAATTAACCCTTTTCAATATCTAAAGTTGAAAGTAACTTTTTCATGGTGGAGGAATTATGCTTCCAGAATTGGGTATCAGTGACTTCCTTCAAGGACTCATTCTTTTTCTTCATCTCCGAAAATTAGGAAAATATATTTTGGCTAGAATAAGAAGAATAATGTGCCTCTATTGCTTCTCTTCCTTGTAAACTGAAAACATGCTCACCTAAAATAACAATAGTAGAAGGCAAAGAAATTTTATAAGAGACATTTTATGATATTGTTCCCTCTACATTCTTTGTTTTCTACCTCTTATACAATCTAAACTAATTTTCTTCTCATTCTAATACACTTTGACTTATTCTCTTTAGCTCTTATTATTTCTTCTGTGGGGTAGGAAGTACAATTTTTCCTACTATCTGCTCTATTATTGATTATGTTGGACATTGGATAAACCAACACTCCTTATGTGTTTCATGACATGGACTAAACGCCTCTCATGGCTCCTTATATTTGGTGATGTGATTGTTGATTAACACCTATGGATTTTTGTCTAACAAAAATCGTGATTCCCAACAAATTCCTCTGCCACTTCTTGTGGCATGTTTTCTCCCCAAATGTCATAGTTAACAAAGTTTTCTATCTCTAGTTTTGACACATGAATGTAGGGAGTGGATTTTTACTCACCTCTTAGTTCTAAAATTCTCTTTCTTGGATCATAGGTCCAAGTAAAACTCGATATAAACTTCATATGTGCTAATAAATGATTGACCTTCTTATTTGCAACTCTAGTATTGACAATAAAAGGACCAACTTAAGCTTTGAGTTTAAACTAGGATTTGTGTTTCCTTGATACAAAGTGTATTTCATCAATAGTGAAACTTTGTCTTATGAATTCTAGGGAAAAAATTATCATTGGAAGGAAAACTGGTAACTTATATGGTGGAATTTCACACCCATTAATTCTAATTTCTGTAAAATTCTAGTATTGACACTAGGCTCCAACTCTAGTCTACTCACTCAAGTGTAGAATTCATTTTATTTTCAGTGAAATCCTTGGCCCTACATCACTATTAAGGAGGAATACTGAAACATAAAGAAATTGATAAAAAAAATTCACTTAGATAAAATACCTCTGAATTATTCCTCACCAATGAAGTCCAGGGGATGACAGATTTTTTATTTCCCTACATATCCTACCTTTGTAGTGGCATTCTAAATCTTCTTTATTGATGATATAAAAATAAATAAACTAGATTTGAGAGTTACCAGTTAATGGATAAAATTATATATCCATTAGCAATTAATGGATAAAATGTTTTATTCAACATTTAAAAAAAATGCACTTTTCGATAAATATTATAATAAACCAGAAGTGGTTTACGGGGTATTAGGGGGTGGGTGGTAAGAAGTAACAAGAGGGGGGAGCACAATTCACCAATGTGTGACATGTCAAGCTCACGGTTTCAGAGAAACCACCCATTATGGAGCCCCACCCCTCTGTTAGCACCTAAATCTGCCTCAGGCTGAAGGAAGGCAAAAATTAGGGTAACCACAAACCACGCTCAGTCTGGTAGCTAGCCCTACCAGAGTAGGAGAGGGCTCTCTCCGAGTCACACTCAGTGAATAGATGGGAAAATGGTCTGAGATGACTTACAATACAATGTTTACCTTAGGCTAGTAAGTGAATAGGGATTCTGGAAACAATTTTATGAAATGACCGAGCTTCTGGGATGTTATGGGACCGGCGCTCAGCAAAGAACAGAGAATTGAATATGAAGGCACAGATTATTCCGTGAGGCAAGGTAGGCGGAAAGTGCAGCAATTTCGGTTTAAGGTAACGTGGAATGGAAATATTGCTGAAGAAAGTGAAAAGGGCATAGTCGCATGAATCCTTTTCAACAGAAGAATAACACTGTACATGAAATTTTCCCACAGGCAGAGCAATATAAATTGAATTCTACCTAATCTCACTTAGAAAATTTCACTGAAATGAAATGTGAATTGAATTATGAAACATAAAAAGATACATATGGAACATAAGAACACATTTTCTACGCTCACAACCACAAGAATCTCATGAAATAGAGCTGCTGCCTTTCATTAATTCTCTGTCAAAAATACACAGTGCAGAAACAGAGTTTCTTTCCCATAGTCTCCCAGAAGTTATAAGCCAGCCAACCCTTTGCAAATAGCTTGCATACAATATATAGAATGTGTGAGGAAGAGATAGAATGCCCAAGGGTTAGGGAATTACTCGAATCATTACAAAATGGAGATGGAGAGCCAACCATCACCTACAAGTGCAGTGCTCACAAACATGACATTTGGCCTGGGTGACACTTTGCCTTCCATCGCCACTTGGATAGATGCCAATCTGGAGAAAAAAAAAATTTAAATGCCGCCTTTGGTGCCAAAAAATCGAAGTGTAGATGACTGGGCCCACTTGGAGAAGTCGCGAAACGGTAGCAAATTGGCAACTTTTCCTCTGTGCACCGCGCCAATTTCTCTGTGCATCGTGCCACTTTGGGGCTTGTTTTGGGGCACTTGTAGGTGTCCAAAATGTGCCCAAGTGGGCTTGTTGGAACGCTTGTCCTGTCTACTTTCTAACCCAACTAGAATTTTTGAATTTGGTGCTCATTTTCCCCTCCAAATCTCCATTCGCCCAAGTCTGCTTTCTATGTGTCAAAAAAGTGGCAGAGAGGCCATTTTTTGGGTGTTTTTGACCTCTAGGAGGCTCAAATCTTCCCGAAATTTCTTGCCCAGACACCAGTAGTTGTGATTTTCCATACTGAATCCAAAAATGCAAGCCATTCCTCATATGGAGCTCTAGAATTTTAGGGTCGCGCCAATGGCGCGGCGCACAGGGAGAAAATCCCTGTTTTTTGCCCAAAAAATTTCCATGTGACCAAAAATTCCCCAAATTTCTTGAAATTTGGGATGGAGGTTCTCTATGGGGTGCCATGCTGAGCCAAGAAAGCCTCAACCAAGATTCTAAGCCTATCTTGCTCTTTTGCCTCTTTTTCCCTCCTTGTTGCTTTCCTCAATTTTGCTTTTAAACTCTTTATTCGGGCCTTGGTGTTCATGTTTCGTGCCCTGTAATGAAATGCCATGTGTCTCAACAGAGCAAGGTCTTTGTCGACCTTGTCTAGCAGCCTCTCCAAATGCATGTTGACCCTCTCAAGGTTGGCCTCCCTATCCTCATTGATTTCTTGCTCCAAAGATGTGAGCTCAACCCTTCTTCTTTGAGCAACTTGGCGATGCTCTCGAATGTTTTGCATCTCCATGATCACCTGCTGGTCCTCAAGCTACTTGTTTCTCTGCTCCAGGTACTTCACGTTCCGCTTGGTCCTCTCCAAGTCAAGGGACAAGGCCTCATTCTCTTATTGTTGTTCCTGGATGACCTCTCTAAGCTCTGCATTTGTTGGCTCTGTATCGGTCTCATCATCGTGAAGGAGAACGAACTCGGTCTCTAGTTCACCTGATGGCTCTCCTGAAGACCCCTCATCATGCACTGGCTCCTTACCTCTGTTTTAGGAGAAAACACAATCCTTCTGACTCTTTGATATGTATTGGTCACCTCAATCCTAGGTGCCTTGGAACCTCATCATTCTTTCTTGATGACCCAACCTCCATTGACTGTGCTGACATAGTTTGGTGCTGGCTTGGTGAAGTAGTTATATGCACGTTCAAAGCTGCCTCAATGAAAGTGTCCCATGTCATGTTATTTTTTGTCAACTAATGGAGAACCATAACCTTTATCAAGTTATGATTAAAGAGACTGGGATAATGCACTTTTCCTTTCAATTTCACCTTTTTAGACATCTTGGTTAAGCTCCTATACAAGTAACTACTCAAATTGAGTGAATTGGTTGCTGTAAAGTGCATGAGCAGCCTTATGTGATATTGATGCAACCTGGAAAATTTTCCCTCACATGTGAAGAATTTCATGACAGCCTTCATTAATGGTGCATATATCTCCAAAAAATATCTGAATGGGAAAACATGTGAGTGAGTTTCTTTATATTATGATTTCAGTTAGGGTTTGTACTCTTCTAGGTCTAGGTTCATGTCTTTGAACCAATTTTCACCATGGTTTGGTATGCCTGTAGCTTGAGAGATGGAATCTACTGAAAACATGAAATCATTCCCTGCAATGGTGATTTTGTCTTCCATCAAGGTGAGGGAAAATATACATCCGAGATGCTCATGGTCAAAAACTTGTTCTTGGCCTTTTTCTTGCTACATGTTCTTCATGGTGCTCAATGTTATCATGGTCCACCAATTCATTTCCCTTCATCTCTTGTTTCTTGACTTTGAATTGTTCTTTCTCCATAGGTAGATGTTGTTCTTTAAGCTAACTATTTTCTTGATCAAGGAATGAAATGATAAATTTGGCCCTTATCAAATTGTCCTTGACCTACATGATCTGAGAATACTTCTCTTTGATGACTTGTTGTATGGATTTATGCTCATCTTGTGCCCCCAAGTCAACTAGGTCAAAATCATGCTCAATGAGCTCCTCATCATGCAAAGAAGCCTCATGATGTGATGGTGATCCCTGTTCTTGTTTGCTTTCACCAACAGCTTCTCTAAGTGGATGTGGATCCTCTCGAGCCAAATCACTCAATCAGCCTCTATCTCCTACTGAATAGGTGTCTTCTTGTGGTTGTCTTTATGAAATTTGTTGCATTCAATCATAGGCATATAGCCACCATATCACTCATAAACTTTGATAAAAAAGTGATGTTATAGAGCCTACCTTGCAATTTGATGGGCCTCACAAGAAATTTGAGGCAAAATGGCACAATTTCAGGCCTTTTTTCCCTATGCGCCGCGTTCTCTATGTGTGTCACACCAGTGTAAATTTACACTGGAAATTTCTTCCCAGTGCGCCGCACTCCCTCTGTGCACTGCGCTCTTTTCCAGGCGACTTTTGGAGGCCTTCTCGGTATCAAAATTGGGTGCAGGATAGCGCATTAGAAAGGCCTTTGAGTCTACTTTCCAACCCAACTAGAATTTTTCAATTTTTAGTTCATTTGCCCTATCAAAAGTCAAATATCCCAAGACTGGTCAAAATGTGCCCAGTGAGGTTGCCTCAAGGAAGAGTGTTGTTACAGTGAACGTTTGAATGCCTTTCGCAACTCCAAATTGAGCTCATGATAGCTCATTGGAAATATCGTTGTGTCTAGTTATCATTTGATGCATCAAGAAAGTCATTTGGCCAACCAAGCTAGGAGAAACTTGATTTTCCCAAGGTCACTTCATAGGTGCATCAATTCTCCCGAGGCAATTGTATTTCTGACATTTCTATAAAACCATGACACCTGTGTAAAACGTGAAGGAAATTTTTCTTCCTTGGCCTATTTTGGACAAAAACCTCTCTCATTTTCTCCAAATTCATCTTTCCTTGCTCAGAAACATCATTTGAGTGAAACCTACCCCGATGTGTGGAACAAGGAAATTGTCGAAATGAAGCGAAATGAAGGGGATAGGGAGCTTCTAAATTCTCGAGGAAACTTTTGGAAGTAGGAGGGATGTTAGGAAGTAGGGGAAAGTGGAATCTCTAAAATTGAGTGAGGGCAAGGGGTCCAAAAAGGCAAAACACGGGCCCAACCTAGAAAACTGCCAGGTTGTAGCAAGAAACTAGGGTTTGTGCGAAAATGAGGAATTTGGGGGATCGCAATGATGGGAAGTGTTTGACAAGGTACTTTAAGGATAGGGGAAGGCATATGAACATCAAGATACAAGTTTTGCCTATGATTTGACCGTTCAAGAGAAATTGCCTTCAAAACCCTAGGAGAGGGAAATGACCTTACCTAGGCGCAACTGAAGCATGAACAAGGTGTAAAATGACCCATTAGAACCTAACATGACGATGGCAACCCTCTAAATGATGGTAGAATCAGCTGAATAGTGACATAGACCGACATTTGGACGACTTTGGAAGGATTGAAAGCAAACCCTAGACCTAATGCCTAGTGATCAAATTTTACTTGAAGACTCACTGAAATGACAAAATTTGACCTTGACACCTTAAAACCACTTTGTAAGAGCATGTTTGATCACTGGAGGAAGGCTGCAAAGACTGCCACTAACGTTGGCTCCAATAGGGATGGTAGATACTTGGAGGTGTCAAGAACTGCAGATCTTTGGGTGAGCAGACAGTGCCTTCGTCCATTGGGCTATGGAGTCCATTATTCCGACAAACCAACATGACTCAATTTATTGACTGAAACTTGACTCAAACTGACTCAATGCGAACTGAAATGACTTAAAAACTTGACTCTGTGTAAAAGGAAATGACTCATGACTGACTTAACTAAAACAAGAACTGACAAAACTTATTCAATGGCAGTAGCCCATCAAGATTCGAGGGTTTCAAATCATGATGACAGCTACCTGCGTACTAATGCAATATGTACACTCATATGTAATGTGTCTTCCAATGTAACCAATCAAGTAGATGCCTCCTTGATTGATTCTCCGGATGAGATCTTCTGGTCAACAACAGATGCTGGTAACTGGGCCTCCAAAAACACAGTTGACAATGATCTCCTTCATCACCGAATACTGCAATAATCACCTTCACTGCTGACTGCAACAAATCTACCATTGGATCCTAAAAAACATGAAGATTCTCCTCCTGTTGAAGAAACAAGGGGTCCATTTCTTGTGATGCTAATCTCTTTTCACAATATACTTCAAAAAAAGTATGCTCCTGGTCCTCAAAAAATTATGAACAAGCAGATGAGTGGATTTCCTCTTCAAAGAACATTTCAAAACATGAAACACAGGAAAAAGAATCTGAAATGGCATCCTAAATGGTCAGCTCTCCAGTAGTCTGAACATCTTGCAGGTTATCTTCATATGATATGACAGCCAGATTCTCGTTACATTCATTAATCATAAGAAAAGAAACTTCAAATGCTTCGTGAAACTCAAGCATTACCTTTCTATCCTCTATCATAAATTCATCCAGAGAAACTTTTTCACCTACATCAACAAAGATATCCTCTTGTTGTTCATGAATTGACTGAATTACCTCATTAGGAAGGCTGTGTTCTGATGAGATTAGGGAAGTTAGGTCTGTAACTTTGTCTTCTTCATTTGAGGCGGCCTCAACAATGCAATTCTTTTCTATGAGATCCAGAACAACATGTTTTTCCTCATCACAATCTGTTTCTCGATCTGGTTTATCATCATCATTTTCTGAGATTGGAACATCATTTTCCTGCGTATCCTCATTTATTTCAACCAGATCTGAAATAAAACTTCTCCTTTCCTCATTTTTGGCCATATGGAACTCTTCAACCTGCTAATCTATTTCATGTAATTCATGTTGACTGTCAAGATGCAAAATTCCTTCATTTTCCACCGTACAAAGATCTTTATTCTGATGCAAATTTTCCTAAGCATCTTGATGGGACTCCTTTAGTTTCTCTTCATGTTGCTGAAATGGATTCTTGTACAAGGCTTCCATGATTTCATCATCCATAAAATTATCATCCTCATAATATTTTTCAAGGCTCTCAATGAAAGTAGAAGCATGTTTGCAACAGTCATGAACTAGATTTAATGATGGATAAGAGTCTTTATATCTTTCAATGAAAAGGGCATGAAAATCCTTTAGAAAGTAAATACAAGCAGGTGGCAAACTTTCATACCAAGATCGGGCTTCATCTTCCAGGGTAGCCATAAACATTTTCATCAAACAGTCTTCAGGAAAATTGATCTTTAATCTATGCACATGGATGTGAAATTTCACCAGATGAAGAGCAGCGTCATTACCTTCCACATTTTTGAACACAGGCAAATTCTTTGACCAATCTACCTTGGGAATTTTATTTGGAAAACTTGGGATGTGATCTCGGCTCATGGGAGCGTATCTTCTTGCAATCCGCTCCATTTTTAAAATGTCAAAGCTACTGATCTCTCTGCAGTGGAGTCACCATGAAGCACCGATTGCTGGATTCTTCAGTGAATGGAGTCACCAGGTGAATGCTTTCAGCCTTTCTAGTGTCTGATCGTCGTCCACCATCAACAATCAGATCGGAACTTGAGATATGAACTGGGGCAAGACAATCTACAAGTAAACTTCTTCCCCAGTATGGTCGCCACTATGTTAGCACCTAAATCTGCCTCAGGCTGAAGGAAGGCAAAAATTAGGGTAACCACAAACCACACTCAGTCTGGTAGCTAGCCCTACCAGAGCAGGAGAGGGCTCTCTCTAAGTCACGCTCAGTGAACAGATGATCAAAAATAGTCTGAGATGACTTACAATACAATGTTTACCTTAGGCTAGTAAGTGAATAGGGATTCTGGAAACAATTTTATGAAATGACCGAGCTTCTGGGATGTTATGGGACCGACGCTCAGCAAAGAACAGAGAATTGAATATGAAGGCACAGATTATTCCGTGAGGCAAGGTAGGTGGAAAGTGCAGCAATTTTGGTTTAAGGTAATGTGGAATGGAAAGATTGCTGAAGAAAGTGAAAAGGGCATAGTCGCATGAACCCTTTTCAACAGAAGAATAACACTGTACATGAAATTTTCCCACAGGGAGAGCAATATAAATTGAATTCTACCTAATCTCACTTAGAAAAATTCATTGAAATGAAACATGAATTGAATTATGAAACATAACAAGATACATATGGAACATAAGAACACATTTGCTACACTCACAACCACAAGAATCTCATGAAAAAGAGCCGCTACCTTTCATTAATTCTCTGTCAAAAATACACAGTGCAGAAGCAGAGTTTCTTTCCCATAGTCTCCCAAAAGTTATAAGCCAGCCAACCCTTTGCAAATAGCTTTCATACAATATATAGAATGTGTGAGGAAGAGATAGAATGCCCAAGGGTTGGGGAATTACTCGAATCATTACAAAATGGAGATGGAGAGCCAACCATCAGCTACAGGTGCAACGCTCACAAACATGACATTTGACCTGGGTGACCCTTTGCCTTCCTTCGCCACTTGGATAGATGCCAATCTAGAGAAAAGACACTTTAAATGCAGCCTTTGGTGCCAAAAAACCGAAGTGTAGATGACCGAGCCCACTTGGAGAAGTCGCGAACCGAAATTTCGCGAAACGGAAGCAAATTAGCAATTTTTCCTCTGTGCGCCGCACCAATTTCTCTGTGCGTCGCACCACTTTGGGGCCTGTTTTGGGGCACTTTCAGGTGTCCCAAGTGGGCTTGTTGGAAATCCTATCCTGTCTACTTTCTAACCCAACTGGAATTTTTGAATTTGGTTCTCATTTTCCCCTCCAAATCTCCATTCTCTCAAGACTGCTTTCTGTGTGTCAAAAAAGTGGCAGAGAGGCCATTTTTTGGGTGTTTTTGACCTCTAGGAGGCTCAGATCTTGCCAAAATTTATTTCCCGGACACCAGTAGTTGTGATTTCCCATGCTGAATCCAAAATTGAAAGCCATTCCTCATTTGGAGCTCTATAATTTTAGGGTCGCGCCAGTGGCACGGCGCACAGGGAGAAAATCCCTGTTTTTTGCCCAAAAAATTTCCATGTGACCAAAAATTCCCCGAATTTCTTGAAATTTGGGATGGAGGTTCTCTATGGGGTGCCATGCTGAGCCAAGGAAGTCTCAGCCAATATTCTAAGCCTATCTTGCTCTTTTGCCTCTTTTTCCCTCCTTGTTTCTTTCCTCAATTTTGCTTTTAAACTCTTTATTCGGGCCCTGGCGCTCATGTTCCGTGCCCTGTAATGAAATGCCATGTGTCTCAACAGAGCAAGGTCTTTGTCGGCCTTGTCTAGCAGCCTATCTAAATGCATGTTGACCCTCTCAAGGTTGGCCTCCCTATCCTCATTTATTTCTTGCTCCAAAGATGTGAGCTCAACCCTTCTTCTTTGAGCAGCTTGGCGATGCTCTCGAATGTTTTGCAGCTCCATGATCACCTGCTAGTCCTCAAACTGGTTGTTTCTCTGCTCCAGGTACTTCATGTTCCACTTGGCCCTCTCCAAGTCAAGGGACAAGGCCTCAATCTCTGATTGTTGTTCCTGGATGACCTCTCTAAGCTCTACATTTGTTGGCTCTGTATCAGTCTCATCATCGTGAAGGAGAACGAACTCAGTCTCTCATTCGCCTGATGGCTCTCCTGAAGGCCCCTCATCATGCGCTGGCTCATTACCTCTGTTTTAGGAGAAAAGACAATCCTTCTACCTCTTTGATATGTATTGGTCACCTCAGTCCTAGGTGCCTTGGAACCTCATCATTCTTTCTTGATGACCCAACCTCCATTGACTGTGCTGACATAGTTTGGTGCTGGCTTGGTGAAGTAGTTATATGCATGTTCAAAGTTGCCTCAATGAAAGTGTCCCATGTCATGTTATTTTTTGTCAACTGATGGAGAACCATAACCTTTATCAGGCTATGATTAAAGAGGCTGGGATAATGCACTTTTCCTTTCAATTTCACCTTTTTAGACATCTTGGTTAAGCTCCTATACAAGTAACTACTCAAATTGAGCGACTTGGTTGCTATAAAGTGCATGAGCAGCCTTATGTGATATTGATGCAACCTGGAAAATTTTCCCTCACATGTGAAGAATTTCATGACAGCCTTCATTAATGGTGCATTTATCTCCAAAAAATATCTGAATGGGAAAACATGTGAGTGAGTTTCTTTATATCATGATTTCAGTTAGGGTTTGTACTCTTCTAGGTCTAGGTTCATGTCTTTGAACCAATTTTCACCATGGTTTGGTATGCCTGTAGCTTGAGAGATGGAATCTACTGAAAACATGAAATCATTCCCTACAATGGTGATTTTATCTTCCATCAAGGTGAGGGAAAATATACATCTAAGATACTCATGGTGAAAAACTTGTTCGTGGCCTTTTTCTTGCCACATGTTCTTCATGGTGCTCAATGTTATCATGGTCCACCAATTCCTTTCCCTTCATCTCTTGTTTCTTGACTTCGAATTGTTCTTTCTCCATAGGTAGATGTTGTGCTTTAAGCTGATTGTTTTCTTGATCAAGGAATGAAATGATAAATTTGGCCCTTATCAAATTGTCCTTGACCTACATGATCTAAGAATACTTCTCTTTGATGACTTGTTGTATGGATTTATGCTCATCTTGTGCCTCCAAGTCAACTAGCTCAAAATCATGCTCAATGAGCTCCTCATCATGCAAAGAAGCCTCATGATGTGATGGTGATCCCTCTTCTTGTTTGCTTTCGCCAACAGCTTCTCTAAGTGGATGTGGATCCTCTCGAGCCAAATCTCTCAATCAGCCTCTATCTCTTGCTGAATAGGTGTCTTCTTGTGGTTGTCTTTATGAAATTTGTTGCATTCAATCATAGGCATATAACCACCATATCACCCATAAAATTTGATAAACAAGTGATGTTATAGAGCCTACCTTGAAATTTGATGGGCCTCACAAGAAATTTGAGGCAAAATGGCACAATTTCAGGCCTTTTTTCCCTGTGCATCGCCCCAGTGTAAATTTACACTAGAAATTTCCTCCCAGTGCGCCGCGCTCCCTCTGTGCATCGTGTTTTTTTCCAGATGACATTTGGAGGCCTTCCTGGTGTCAAAATTGGGTTCACAATAGTGCTTTGGAAAGGTATTTGAGTCTACTTTCCAACCCAACCAGAATGTTTCAATTTGGAGTTCATTTGCCCGGTCAAAAGTCAAATCTCCTAATACTGGTCAAAATGTGCCCAGTGAGGCTACCTCAAGGAAGAGTGTTGTTATAGTAAACGTTTGAATGCCTTCCTCAACTCCAAATTGAGCTCATGATAGCTCATTGGAAATATCGTTGTGTCTAGTTATCATTTGATGCATCAAGAAAGTCATTTGGCCAACCAAGCTAGGAGAAAACTTGATTTTCCCAAGGTCACTTCAGAGGTCCATCAATTCTCCTGAGGCAATTGTATTTTTGACATTTCTCTAAAAATATGACACCTGTGTAAAAATTGAAGTAGTTTTTTCTTCCTTGGCTTGTTTTGGACAAAAACCTCTCTCAATTTCTCCAAAGTTATCTTTCCTTGCGCAGAAACATCATTTGAGTGAAACCTACCCCGATGTGTGGAACAAGGGATTTGTTGAAATGAAGCGAAATGAAGGGGATAGGGAGCTTCTAAATTCTTGAGGAAATTTTGGGAAGTAAGGAGGGATGTTAGGAAGTAGGGGAAATTGGAATCTCTGAAATTGAGTGAGGGGAAGGGGTCCAAAAAGGCAAAACACAGGCCCAACCTAGAAAACTTCCAGGTTGTAGCAAGAAACTAGGGTTTGTGCGAAAATGAGGAATTTGGGGGATCTCAATGATGGGAAGTGTTTGATAAGGTACTTTAAGGATAGGGGAAGGTGTATGAACATCAGGATACAAGTTTTGCCTATGATTTGACCGTCCAAGAGAAATTGCCTTCAAAACCCTAGGAGAGGGAAATGACCTTACCTAGGCGCAACTGAAGCATGAACAAGGTGTAAAATGACCCATTGGAACCTGACATGATGATGAAAACCCTCTAAATGATGGTAGAATAAGTTGAATAGTGACATAGACCGACATTTGGATGACTTTGGAAGGAGTGAAAGCAAACCCTAGACCTAATGCCTAGTGATCAAATTTTACTTGATGACTCACTAAAATGACAAAATTTGACCTTGACACCTTAAAACCACTTTGTAAAAGCATGTTTGATCACTAGAGGAAGGCTGCAAAGACTGACACTAACACCCTCCATTACTGTTGAGCATATGGGGGGGTCCTGCAATTTATTATTATTCGTTGATCAAAGTAGATAAAATCGTCACTATTTAAAATAATACAATTTTTAATTGTGTCACGATGGGACAATTATTCACAAAATTTAAAATAAAAATAAAATACCGCATTAAATAATTTGCACATTTTATTACAAATTACATAAAATAAAATATGTTTGACCTTTTTAAATGAAAAATTTAGTATTTTCACTCTAACAAGAAAATGTTACAACATCGACACCATTTGGGGACTATGTCTCCTCGTGGAATGTAGAGAACATGCAGATCCATGTTCCTTCTCCTCTAGCTATGGATTCAATGTCATAATAAAATCACACTTACTCTTGAAATGTAAATCACACCAATTATTTATAATGATTGTGAAAGAAACTCACTTAGTATTGAATATAATGTTTCAAATATTTCCCATTGACTATCAATGAGAAATATTTTCCTGCCAGGTTTTGAATGATGAAAGTATTATTCCTTTTGACCTCCGCAATTGTGAAAGGACCCAACCAAATATTTTCAAACTTTCCATGTTTTCCTCTGTCTTCCCTTCTTGCATCCCATGTTAGGACTAGGTCTCTTTGCCTCAATTCTCTTTCTCTGGCTTTCTGATCAAATAAACTCTTCATGTTATCTTGATATTGGATAAGCTTGGGTTGAACCTCTTCTCTATCTTGATTGACTTCAATGATTTGATTGATATTTTTGAAAAATCATCAGTCTCCTCATATGAGTCCTATAAGATATTCATCACTAGAAATGCTAGTTGAATTGAAAAAAATGGCCTCATTGCCATAAACCAATTTAAATGGAGATTTACCAGTAGATCTTTTAGGTGAAACTTTGTTTTCCCATACTGCATACTTCAGGTGACTATCCCAATTTCTTTTGTGATTTACTAACACCTTTTTAATTGTTTTGATCAAGATCTTATTTGATGACTGATAGTCCACTCCCTTATAGATTGTAAGGTGTAGATTTATGTAGAGAGATTTGGTATTTCTGGAAAAAGTCAATCATTTTTACTTAACTGAAAGCTTGAGCATTGTCTATACTATTCCTCTTGGATAACCAAATCTAGACAAAATATTTCTTCAATGAAATTCATAACTATAGAACCAGTTGCGTTTGTGATAGGGATAACTTCTACCAACTTTTTGAAATAATCTATTGTTGTGAGGATCCACTTATGTTGATTTTTGAAGGTGGGATTTATTTAACCAATAAAATATAAACCCTATTATAGAAACTGAGCTTCTACTAATAGAGGAATCAAAGACAAAGAGGATAATTTATGTTTACCTACAAATATTTGGCAAGGAATGCAACACCAAACCTTTAATCCAACTTGAACAAATAGCTTAGGCCGACAGAATATCACTCTCAGTATCTTGTGTGCAGTCTCCGTCCAAGCATAGTGACCTCCACATGCTCATTCATGAAATTGGTCAATCACTCCTTATGTTTCACTTTCAGTTAGACATAATAATAGGATATTCAAAGGATCTTTCCAATACATATTAGCATGAACTATGAAATATTATATAGACCTAATTCAAAGAGATATGCATTGTTTCTTTGTGAATCTAGGAGGACACTTGAAATCTTGCAAAAAAATAACAATTTCCTTATACTAATCTGATAGCAAAAACATATTATCAATGTGCAAAGGAATTTCTTGTGAGATTGAACTGGAAGAGGGTTCTTATGGATTCTTCTTCCCTTCATTATGAGAAGGCTCTTGTGTATTCTTATCTGAATCTATATCTGACAGTTGCATAATTGAATTAACACCCAAGATTGTGTAATTTGATTCTACTAGCAATTTTGCCAATCCTTATCCTTTTCCCAACATTGTTGGTTTGATGACTAAATCAAACTCTAAAATCTTAGCTATGTACCTTCCCCTTTTTCCATTTGTATTAGGTTGAGTGTGTTATGAAACCAGCTCACAAAAAGATAGAAAAGATAAATCAACGACTTAGAAATCATCCTCTTCGAGGGGGAAACCTCCTTTACATTACAAAAATGAACAATTATTGGATGATACAAATGAAAAAACCTCCTTTCTATATATAGGAGTCTAAGGGGTCACAATATAACCAAAGCCGACATAACAATAATAATATAAGGGCACAAAAATAACAATAGTGGGCTTCTATGGGGCACAATAATAACAATATGGGGACAATAGGGGCACAACAATAACAGTAAGGGCTATAATGACAATAGTAATGGGGGAATCACTAGTATTATAGGGACCTAACATGCCCCTCTCCTTCAAAAAAGTGTTGTCCTCAACTCTTGAGTAGTTCTAGATACTTCTGCATAAAATTCTCATTCTCTCATGTGGAATCTTCAGTGGATAAGTTCTTCCACTTGATGAGATACTCTAAAATTAATCGATTTCGTAGTTGTTGAGTTCTTGTTTTTGTGACTACTTCAGGTTAAAATATGATTTTTCCTTCCTCATCAAGTTATTCCAATATTGTTTGAACTAGGAACTTGTCACCTATGACTTTCTTTAAGCATGAAACATGGAAAACTAGGTGCACTAGGGAAGCTGCAGGAAGCTCCAATTTGTATGTCATAGTACTTATATTTTGCAACACCTTCCATGAACCATAATACTTTTGTGATAATTTATTATCCTTCTGTTGTAGAGGATACAACCACCCTCCAAAATTTTTCCTTAGCTTCGTTTTGGAGCCTCCCTACCAACCTTCACAGCAACATGTCTTGCTTCATCAAGTACACAAGCTCCAGTGATTTTCTTGCAGAAAGATAGCCTGTCGATCAAACCTTGATGCATTCCCCTCATAGGTTGTTCTTTCAAACTTAGTCTAGCAGCAAGCTGAGCATCTCTTTCAAGAATTTGCTCAAATCTAGAGGGAAACTAGCATTCCCTCCAGAAATTACGCAAACCTGACTGGCAGCCTACTGGGCTGTAGAATTGCGCAATTCTGCTGAGCAAGCTTCACACAAAAAATTGCGCAATCCTTCCCATCTGGGCTGCTCAGCCCAGAATTTGCACAAATATGGGCAGCAGTCAACTGCTCTACCCAGAAATTGCGCAAATCTTCTGAGCAGCCAGCCCAGCTCCTAGCTAGAAATGCATATTTCTCCCAGAAGTTGAGCAGCCTCTTACATGTGTAGTTGAGTTGACCGGTTCCCTCTAAGACAAAGAAAAACAGACCTGCACACATGGGCTACTTCTCACAAGGAAGCATGCAAAGGCATCCCTTGTTTCAGGGATCTATTTTTGGTAGTTGGAGGTTACATGCAAGGATCATTTCAAAAACCTCCCACCAAGTGTTGCTTTCCATATATTTGTGGCATGTGCATTACAACCTCGATTTTATCAAAACTAATAAGTCGAACACTGCAGAGCTCATTCCTCACATCAACCTTGCAGCTCTAACATCCCACATGATATGTAGGAGATGTCGGCACATTCAGCTCAGTTGTTCGAGTAAGCCTGCTTTCCATGTCTTGTGTTGCATTTCTAGCGCTTTTTGTGTTTGCTTTGTATGAAAATTGTCTGCTTGATTTCAGTGAGTGCTTGTTGTCATTTTGATACATACTAGCTTGTACTAGTACCATTTTAGTTTTCATTAACATATCGCTATTGTTGCATGCATGAAACTATTTTTCACGAATAGTCACCGATTCGGCAACTCGCCTCACCCACATGCATGTTGTTCTATTTTCTAAATATGTCATTCACCATTTGCATGCATGACCATTCACTTATGCTTACGCTGAGCATTGCCATGCATTTTCATTCACTTTCGCTTTCACTTGCCCTTCGGTGAGTCTGGGCATCCTTGGCCCAGACTCCGCCTCACTAAGACAACATTGCGCAATCCTGAGAAGGAAGGCTATGTCTTCCTCCTAGGAAATGCGCATTTATGCCCATTGACTGTCCTCCAGTCTTGCATTATGCAATTCTAAGGGATAGTGACTGTTGGCCCAGAAAATTGTGCAATGCATTCACTGGGCCTGCAACCATTTCTAGTTGGGATTGCGCATTGCGCAATTGCAGCAGTCAGCAGCCAGACTAGATTTGTGCAATTCTAGCAGTCAGTCAGCCTCCCAATAGCCTAGATTATGCCTTGCACAGTCTTGGTAGTCAGTCTCCTAACCTCCCAACGGAAATTTCACAACCTTCATGATTATTCACACAGGTAGGTTGCAAGTTAGTTCTCAAGTTTATTTTGGTTTTCGACTGACAAATTGCTTGCCATGAGTGTTTCCATGTCTCTAGGTATCACAGATGTTCATATGACTCTCAGTAATATATGTACAATGGTTTGCAAGAGAGTAGAGACGAAGACACCTTTTAGAGCACACTTGGGGACGCAGTCGATCAAGTGTCTATGAACTTGCCTAATCACGAAGACATCAAGTTGTCCATAAATAATGACATCAAGATATTAGGGCAGAAACATCATAGTGAGCAGCATCACGAACAACAGTTGAAGGAAGCATACTGGATGCAATGAATGCAAGGGGAAGGTTGTTGACAACACGGAGGCAGAACAAAGTTGCAAGCTCAAGCAGATCCACTGATGATGAAAGCAACTTTGGAGACTCAGGCTATGAGGTGACGACGCGATCACACGAAGACAAAGAATGGAAAAAATAAGGAGTTGCATGTGTTGAATCAGCAACTCAAGGAAGAATGTGAGTTGCATAGACAAGCGAATGAGTTGCAACAGGAACATGAATAGCAGGGAGTGCAACATGCACTCATGGGTGAAATTGCGCCCATACAAGTTATAGATCCATCCCAATAGCTGGCACAGATCAGACATGGTGAGCAGTGTTTTTTATCACATGCAAGGGATTCAATAGTATGCATGTCATTATGTGCATGCATGCAATCCAACCCATTTAGCACACTCACCAAGGCAAAGACAAGAAGCAATTCTGACTGGAGCTGAGCATGTAGTTGATAGTTGATGCACATGACCACCAGCACACACTAGAAGATCAGCATGGACACTATGCATTAGTGTGTTGCCGGTTCAGTTGCACCAAGAAGACCATGGGCATGCTAGCAAACGAGTTGGATGAAGGAGCCACACCAGTGCACCCAGATGCAACGGAGGCAAGAGTTTGCTTCAACAAGATGTCACCATGGGCTGCATGCACACTGTCACGGATGACCAAGCTTGGCATCATCTCACCACCTTCACCATCACAAGCATGTCAAAGAGGTGGTTTCACTACAATGGACCAAGTGTCAATGATGTCTTGCATGGATTTCTCAAGCCATTTTGTCTCACATGAGCACATGTGCATTGTAATGTAACATTGTGTCAAGTGAAAGTTCAAGTGTCAATAGTTGGATGTAACAGTCATAGAGTAGATGAAGAGTCATGAGGGGAGATGAACTATCACAAAGGGGGATGTGAAGGGTCACCGCACCCTTTGCTATAAATATAACCTCATAACTCATTGTAAAGGCTTTTGGTCAGTCAAGCTTCAATAGGAGTATCTTAGAGAGAGCTTGGACAATATTATAACAACCCTTGGCTTCTCCACTGCATAGATCTAGTACATCTCTTTGGAGGAGCAGTCAGTTGTGGTTGTAACGCTCCACTATTGGAACTAGTGGTTGGACATGGATGTATTGTATGACTAGAACTCACACTTCTTAATATAACAGATCCATCATGTTTCATGCATATGTTGTATTGTATTATATGCTATCTGGTTTACTCTAAATGATATATGTATTATTTTCTTACGCATGCATGTATGGACTATTCTGTATAAGTATGTATGAATATTTCTTAAATGTGTTGTTGGTTTAACCATCACTTTGGATTTCCCGCTAACTTGCTTTCCAGCTTGTGATGCATCTTCGCTCGTGTGTTCTCTTCCAAGCCTAGTACTATTACAGGTTTCCAAGGGGCACACTCATCTCAACCCCTGTGTGTTAGAACCTCTCATGCACCTTCCTTGGCTCGTTACAGCTATCACACCCTTGCTAGCAATAGAGTTATATTACTTGCCTTTGTTTGAAATCGCGGTCAAGGCATTACAGTACGACCCACTAATAGGACTCCTACACCAAATGGTCTGAGGTCTAATTGGGACTTCTTGATAAGGAGATCCCCTAACATGCTGGCAGATCTAGCACCGTCAACATTTCTAGTGCTCGAAGGAGGGCCAAATGACAAGATGTGTCCTCTCATCCAGTTTTCAACCTTTGAATATCTTTCATGGATTCTTGCACTCTTCTCCCTCCACGATGTTTTTTGAACCATGAAGATGTCACCATAATGAGGGAGTTTTTTTATCACTTTTCCACTTACACGTATGATGGTGAAGGCGAAGTGGCCTAGCTTGAGTACTTACATGACTTTCTTTCCATGCTTCATGAGGAATATGGGTGTTCTGACAAATAGGCTAGCTTGCTGCTTGCATACACACTTCACGAATCTCCACTTCGATGGTTGTTCAGCCTACTGGTTGACAGCATGCACTCACTTGAGCACTTCTGTGATCTCATTGAAGACACTTTCTATCATTTTGATC
Organism: Pinus tabuliformis; assembly: GCA_031772625.1. NCBI lineage: Eukaryota > Viridiplantae > Streptophyta > Pinopsida > Pinales > Pinaceae > Pinus > Pinus tabuliformis. Next base: position 126,980,868 of record CM062817.1, read on the forward strand.
CAGACCATCTTGACCAAAAACTGTTACAGCAATGGAAGGCTCCGCATGAATCAATTATGGATTTTTGGCAGCGCTTCTGTGACTTGCAGTTTCAAGCTCCGAGGAGCCAGATGAAATTTCTCTATCTTTGGGACTGATTCAAGTATTTCATTAAGAATCTGCTCGTCCCAAGAAGAAATTTAAATTCAAGCCTCGCTTGACATTCTTTAGTGAGGGAGCTGCACAATCTCAGCTATATGTGATCACTGTCACAGGTGACTGTCCACCATCCCCTCATCAAACAGCTCCACCACTGTAGAGTGATGTTGATGATCATGCTCACACACTTGTTTAACTTTCACATCCTCCCAACATCACTTGGCTTAATTTTAGTGCAGATTTGGTTGTGAGTCCATCGAGTTGTCATATGCCTCTTATTCCACAACCTCCGTCTTTGCACTCAGTTGTTCCACCGGATGATACTATCTTGTGTCCTTCTAGCTAGACTCTTCACTTGTTGTGAACGAGGAACAAGCCAATGATGGAGTTGGTGTTACACAACCAACATGCGCTGTCATGCATGAAGAGTATGAGTGGAAGATTTCACATCAACACTCAGTGAAGGATGAATCCCTTCCATCTGAGCCTCCTTTGTTCTTTCCTGACATCTTTGGTGAACCTGTCATCCATGATTTTACATGTGTATCTTCATTCATAGATGCATCCATTGTTGATCACTCGCGGGACACACCAGATGTTGGTCCATCATTCGCCAACGGAGAGGATAAGTATTCATTGAAAATCCACTTGATCTTTCATCCGCCTTTTCCAGAACCACAGAGGATGAGTTTGTTCGCTTTTCATCTACCCCTCTATTTGATTCATCTAATCATGAGGATGCCGATGAAATCATTGATTTTTTTAATCGTGGCTGTCATGATCCATTTACTCCCATATTCGATCACGACCATGAATCTATCATGATTGATATTTCAAAGCCACAGGTTTATGATGATCTACTTGATGATGAAGTTGAAACACCCAATACTGTCAAGGCACTTCAGCCTGAGCTAGTGGTTATGTTAGGTCCTCGCTTTCTTGGGGTTAGTCTCACTTCCAATCAGGAGACTGTTCAATCACCCAAGGCTCCTCATCACTCATTTGTATGCATTGAAAATCAATCTCACACATAGATCATACTTCCTCCACTCGAATTACACGATCCTATCGCTCATGCATTGGAGGAATCTTACATTGCAAGCACACATGCACGGCGCAAGTTATCTTTGTTTATTTCATTTCCTTGTATGTCACGGTCAAGAATGTGCTTATGCTTCAAAGTTGCATGCAGTGTCGCACAAAAACATGATAATTCCACGGACTGCTTGTAATTCACTTGCACTCACTTATATTCTGTGGGCACTTTGAAACACGAAGTGTCGTTGTCTTCATTGTTATATCTTTCTTGCTTGTTGGTTTGCACAACTAGTTTTCTCATGGACCAAGCCTTCACCAATATGGGTCAACCAATGCACCGGTGGCTACATTGGAAATATAACTTCACGTGATCAGGCCCATGCACCGTTAGCTTATGAGTAGGAGTAGTGTCTGCTTTCAGTTGTTTTCTTGCATGCTTATTTTCTAACTTGCTTTGTTTATTTTCTTGCGTGTTTTCTTACTCACTTTTCTTTCTCTTTTGCTTCTGCTCTTGCTTTTCTTTGTTTTTTGTTATTTTTCTTGTTTTGTTCGTAGGGTAATTTTGCATGAAGCCATGTATGACTCTTGAAAGGTTGGTAAAGTACAAAAGGGCTTGTAAAACTATCACTACTTGGTTATTTGTCATCCTGCCTTGGTATGAAGAAATTGTTACTTTCAGTCCATAATACATCGATGGAAAATATGTACTATTCGAAGTGAACCTTGGTGAAAACACAACACTTGCGCGCTAACTAGTGTCACCTACTCTAGTCGGTTGTTTTTTGGTTAACCCTTGTCAGCTCAGCCAAGTAGAGTAAGGTGAGGGGGAAACCTTAACAGGCACTTCAGAGAAATAATAAGCTAATTCTCTACTGGAACAACCTCTTCTGCTCTCAATAAGTTAGGATCCCTCTTCCACCTCTGAAATTAATAAGTGTTATGCACAGTTGAAAAAAATATGAAAAAGTGAAAAAGTTTGAAAAAATGAAAAATGAATAAGGAAAAAGAAGAGAAAGGCTTCATGCACAGACAAGTGATGCAAGAAACTCCGCCGGGGTATTGACCAGGCTCACTGGTAGCAGAGCCATGCTTGTGCTTCTATGTGACTCTGTCAGGGTACTAGCCAGGCCTGTTGGCAGGGGAGAAACACCAAAGATGAAATTAAGACTCTACGACTATAATGCTTATGCATAAATATACCCCTCAACCCCAATCGAAACAATTATGTTGACTTGGCTCGAAATGTGTTTTAATCAACCAAGAGCTTGACGGAATGCCACATCTTACAATCAATCTAGTGTGAAACCAAGACAAGCTAAGAACTAAACAATATTTCTAGAGGTGTTAGACGTGCTTTCACGAACAAGGTCCATTCAGAGAACTAGAGTTCTACTAGTGTGTTGCCAAATGTTGTAGCGGCTACAACCACCCTCCAAAATTTTTCCTTAGATTCATTTTGGAGCCTCCCTACCAACCTTCAAAACAACATGTCTTTCTTCATCAAGTACACAAGCTCCAGTGATTTTCTTGCAGAAAGACAACCTGTCGATCAAACCTTGATGCATTCCCCTCATAGGTTGTTCATCCGGACTTGCTCTAACAATAGGCTGAGTGGCTCCTTCAAGAATTTGTGCAAATCTGGATGGAAACCAGTATTCCCTCTAGAAATTGCATAATCCTGACTGGCAGCCTACTCGGCCCTATAATTACACAATTCTATTAAGCCAACTTCACCTCGAAAATTGTGCAATCCTTCCCAACTAGGTTGCTCAGCCCAAAATTTGTGCAAATATGGGTAGTAGTCAACTTCTCTGCCCAAAAATTGCGCAAATGGTCTGAGCAGCTAGCCCAACTCCCAGCCAAAAATGCACATTTTTTCCCAGCATTTGAGCAGCCTCTTGCATGTGTAGCTGAGTTGGCTGGTTCTCTCTGGGACCAAGCAAAACATACCTGCATGCATGGGCTACTTCTCCCAAGGCAACATGTAAAGGCATCCCTTGTTTTAGTGATCTATTTTTGGAGGTTGGAGGTTACATGCAAGGATCATTTCAGAAACCTCCCACCAAGTGTCGCTTTCCCAACCTCACAACCTCGATTTTATCAAAAATCATCAGCTGCACGCAACCTCGATTTTATCAAAAATCATCAGCCAGACACTGCATAGCTCATTCCTCACATCAAACTTGTAGCTCTGACATCCCACATCACATCTAGGAACTGTCACCACATTCAGCTCAGTTGTTTTGGGGTAAGCCCGCTTTCGATGTCTTGTGTGCATTTCTGGCACTTTTTGTGTTTCTCTTTGTATGAACATTGTCTTCTTGATTTCAGTGAGTGCTTGTTGTCATTTTGATACACACTAGCTTGTGCTATCACCGTTTCAGTTTTCATTAACATCTCACGGTTGTCGCATGAATGAAACTATTTTTCACGAACATTCGTTGATTCAGTGAATCGACTCACCCACATGCATGTTGTTTTGTTTTCTGAATATTTCATTCACCATTTGCATGCATGATCATTCACTTATGCTTCCAATGAGCATCACCATGCATTCACATTCACTTTCACTTTCAGTTGCCTGTTAGCGAGTCTGGGAAACCTTGACCCAGACTCCGCCTCACCAAGACAGTATTGTACAATCCTAAGAAGGAAGGCTCTGTCTTCCTCCCAGGAAATGTGCATTTCTACCCAGTGACTATCCTTCAGTCTTGCATTGCACAATTATGACAGACAGTGACTACTGGCCCAAAAAATTACGTAATGCAGCCACTAAGTCTGCAACCATTTCCAGCGGAGATTGGGCATTATGAAAATCGAGCAGTCAGTAACCAAACTGGACTGTGAATTGCGTAGTTCCAATTGTCATTCAACCTCCCAGAAACCCAAACTATTCCTTGTGCAGTCTTGGCAGTCAGTCACTCGACCTCCTGGCAGAAATTGCGCAACCTTCATGATCAGTCACACAAGTATGTTGCAAGTCAGTTCTCAAGTTCAGTTTGGTTTTTGACTGACAGAATTCTTTCCATGAGTGTTGCCATGTCTCCTAGTATTGCAGGTGTTAATCTACCTCTCATCAGTATAGTTACAATGGTTTCCAAGAGAGCGGGGTCTAAGACACCATTCAGAGCACACTTGGGGATGCAGTCAATCAAGTTTCTATGAGCTTGCCTACTCATGAAGACATCAAGTTGTTCGTAGACAAGGACATCAAGATATGACAACAACATCATCATGAACAATAGTTGAAGGCAGAATACCGGATGCAATAAATGCAAGGGGAAGGTTGTTGAAAACATGGAGGAGGAACAAAGTTGCAAGATCAAGCAGATCCACTAATGATGAAAGCAACTTTAGAGACTTAGGCTATGAGGTGATGGCGTGATCGCGTGAAGACAGATAATGGAACAAAGAAGGAGTTGCATGTGCTGAAGCAACAACTCAAGAAAGAACGTTAGCTTCACAGACAAGTGAATGAGTTGTAACAGGAATAGGAACAGCAGGGGTCACAACATGCACTCAAAGATGAAACTGTGCCCGTACAAGTTATAGATCCATCCCAGTGGCTGGCATGGAGCAGACATGGTGAGCAGTGTTTATGATCACATGCAAGGGATTCAATAGCATGCATGTCATTGTGCGCATGAATGTGATCCAACACATTCAACACACTCACCAAGGCGAAGATAAGAAGCAATTCCAACTGGAGCTGAGCATGTAGTTGACAGTTGATGCGCATGACCACCAGCACACACTGGAAGATCAACACAAACACTTTGCATCAGTGTGTTGCTGGTTCAGTTGCACCAATAAGACCATGCGCATTCTCATAGATGAGTTGGATGAAGGATCCACACCAATGCACCTGGATGCAATGGAGGCAAGGGTTCACTTCTGTAAGATGTCACCACGGGGTGCATTCACACCATCACGGATGACCAAGCTTGGCATCAGCTCACCACCTTCACCATCACAAGCATGTCAAAGAATTGGTCTCACCAAAATGGACTGAGTGTCAGTGTGTCTTACATGGCTTGCTCAAGACATTTTGTGTCACATGAGCACATGTGCATTGTAATGTAACGTCATGTTAAGTGGAAGTTCAAGTGTCAATAGTTGGATGTAAGAGTGATAGAGTAGATGAAGAGTCGTGAGGGTAGATGAACTGTCACAAAGGGAGATTTCAATGGTCACTCCACCCTTTGCTATAAATAGAACCTCATAACTCATTGTAAATTCTTTTGGTTAGCCAAGCTTTGATAGGAGTATCTTAGAGAAATCTTGGACAGTATTGTAACGAGCAGGCAGTTGTAGATGTAACATTCCACTATCGGAACTAGTGGTTGGACATGGATGTATTGTATGATTGGAACTCACAGTTCTTAATATAACAGAGCCAACACATTTCATGCATATGTTGTATTGTACTCTATGCTATCTGGTTTACTCTAAATGATATATGTATTGTTTTCTTACACATGCATGTATGGACTATTATATATAAGTATATATGAATCTTTTTGAAATGTGACTTTGGTTTAACCATCACTTTAGATTTCTCGCTAACCTACTTTCCATCTTTTGATGCATCTTCGCTCATGTGTTCCCTTCCAAGCCAAGTATTATTATAGGTTTCCAAGGGGCGCACTCATCTCAACCCCCGTGTGTTAGAAACTCTCATGCACCTTCCTTGGCTCACTACAGCTGTCACACCCTTACTACCAATAGAGTTATCTTACTTGCCTCTATGAGAAATCATGGTCAAGGCATTACTGTATGACCCACTACTGGGACTCCTACACCAAACGGTCTGATGTCTAATTGGGACTTCTTACCGAGGAGATCCCTTGACATGTTGGCAGATCCAGCACTGTCAACACCTTCTTATCTTTCATGAGGGACATTTTTTTATATGTTTTTAGTCATAGGAATACCCAATCACCTACATCAAAACATTTTTCACTGCAATGTTGATCTACCTGTTGTTTCATTCTATTCTATGCCAAAGTGAGGTTATCCTTTAAGAGTTGGAGAACTTGTTGTTGATGCTCAATGTGATCATCCACTTCTCGAACCTTAGAATTTTCTCTTAAATATGATGTGATGGACGGTGGATGATATCCACAAAGTGCCATAAATGGGGTCATTTTTGCTGCAGTATGGAAGGAAGTGTTATACCACCATTTAGCTAGAGGCAACCATTTGACCCATTGTGCCTGTTTATTAGATACAAAGCAACGAAGATATTCTTCCAAACATTTGTTTACTATCATAGTTTTCCCTTCAGAATGAGGATGATAAGATGAGCTATGAGCTAACTGAGTACCAAGACAAGAAAATAATTTCGTCCAAAAGTTTCCAGTGAAAATGGGATATCTGTCACTTACAATAATCTTTGGGTTTCCATGTAGCTTTTGAATTGTTTCCATAAATGGAGTAGAAACTGTACTTGCTTTAAATGGATGAGATAATGCACAAAAGTGTGCATACTTGGTAAGTCTGTCAACTACCACCATGATAACACTCTTTCCTTCAAACTTGGGTAAACCTGTGATAAAATCCATTGAAACCTCCTCCCAATGTTGGCTTGTAATGGATAAAGGTTGTGATAGACCCGGGGTCTTAATTGTTTCAACTTTATTTTGTTGTCAAACCAAACATTCCGCCACAAACTTTTGAATATCTAATTTAAGGCCATCCCAATAAAATTCCTTCTTAACCCTATGGTAAGTTTTAGAAATCTTGATTTCCCTCCTAAGGGAGAGGTGTGCAATTCCATAAGAATCTTTTGTTTGAGTTGGGAATTATTACATAGGTATAACCAATCTTTGTACCATATTGAATCATTTTTTCAGCTAAATGTATCAAATGTACTGGGATATTGTTGTAGCTTTTGAATGAGTGCCCACACTTCTTCTTTCATTCTTCCATTCATCCCTTGCTTCATTTATCCAATCTGGTTGGATAATAGAAATGGTGCAAAGAAATGCTTCCACATCCTCATCCTTTCTTGAGAGTGCATCTGCCACAACATTTTGCTTCCCTTTTTTGTAGATGATTTCAAAGTCATAACCCAACATCTTTGTGACCCATTTTTGCTACTCTTCTGAAGATAATATTTGTTCTAGAAAGTATCTAAGACTATCATGATCTGTTTTTACCTTGAAGTGTCTTCCCATTAGGTAGGGTCGCCATTTCTTAAATGCATGTAGTATTTCCAACATTTCCTTCTCATAAATAGCTTTGTGCAAATACTTTCCTTTGATTGGATGACTTTCGAAAGAAATGGGTATTTCTTCTTACATTAAAACAACACCAATTCCAATTCCTGAGGCATCACATTCCACAATAAAGGTTTTTCTGAAGTCCGGTGTAGCTAAGACTGGCTCTTGGCACATTACCTCTTTAAGATGTTCAAAGGCCTTCGTTCCTTCTAGAGTCCATGAAAATTCATCTTTCTTCAATAATGTTGTTAGAGGTGCTACTATTCTCCCATAATTCTTAACAAACTTGTGATAATACCCTTTCAACCCGAGAAATCCTCGTAGATGCTTTATGGATGCGGGGATTTTCCATTCCTTAATGGTTTTAATTTTTCTAGGGTCTACCTTAACACCTTCCTGAGATACAATATGACCCAAATATTCCACGTCTTGTACTCCAAAGAAACATTTGGAGCTTTTTGCATATAATTGTTTCTCCTCTAATAGTTTGAGCACCCTGTCAACATGTTGAACATGATCCTTCCAAGACTTGCTGTAGATTAGTATATCATCAAAAAATACTAACACAAATTTTCTAAGGGTGGGTTTGAAAATGGAATTCATCAAACCTTGAAATGTAGAAGGTGCATTGGTAAGGCCAAAAGGCATGACCAAAAATTCATAATGACCCTAATTAGTTCTAAATGTTGCTTTTGGAATGTCTTCAATCTTCATTCTAATTTGATGATATCTAAACGAAGATCCAACTTGGTGAATTAAAGTCATCCATGTAATTCATCCAGTAATTCATTAATGATAGGAATGGAAAATTTATCTTTAATAGTGAGCTTGTTGAACTCCCTATAATCCGGACACATGCACCATGATCCATCCTTCTTATGAACCAATACTATTGGAGCAGAGAAAGAACTTTGACTAGGTTGAATTATACCAACCTCTAGCATTTCTACAGCCATATGTTAAATTTCACTCTTTTGGGCATAGGGATATCTGTAAGGCCTGATGTTTGGAGGAACACTTCCTGGAATCAAATGAATAGCATGATCATGATCAAAAATAGGTGGGAGGCCTTTGGGAGTCTCAAATACCTTGGAATGATTGTCCAAATATTTTTGGAGATCTGGAAAAATAGATGATTTCGATGTGGGAACCTCTAGTGAACATAATTGTGCAAGTATGCCTCATTGTTCTTTATTTATAAGCTTTTTCATTCTGTTATAGCTTATTATCTTTCTTGATTTCCCTGCGATACCCCTTAATTCAACTTCCTTTCCTTCTAAAGAAAATTTCGTGAAAAGTTCTTGAAAATTAAAAGCTATTATACCCAAGGATTGTAGCCATTAGACTCCTGTTACAACATCAGCACCACCCATTAGAATGGAAAACATTGGGATATTCAATACATATTCTCCCATGGATATCTTGATATTATGGAACTTTCCAGAGAAATTTATGGTTCCTCTACTTGCAACCATCACTTGACACTCTGGTGTTGGATATAGGAAGCAATTCAATTCCTTGGCTATCTTACAATGAATAAAATTATGGGTACAGCTTGAATCAATCAACACTATTACGTTTTTCTTCTTGATATGCCCTTCTATCTTGATAGTTTGAGGAGTGTTAATTCCATCCAATGCATTACAAGATATGGTTGGATTCATTTCTTCTTTCTCTAGGGTTTTTTCCTGGTTTATATCCTCTTCTTTTGACATTTCTTGTTTCTTTTCTTCCTCCTCTTCACAATATATGTAAAATAATTTCTTCTTAGCACACTTATGACCTTTAGTGTATCTACTATCACAACTGTAACAAAGCCCTTTTTATCTTTTTTCTTGCAATTATTGTGTTGTCAAACTTATAGGTTGTTGAAGGCTAGGGGCAACAACACTTCCATCTTTATAATTATGATTGGTAGGCTACCTTGTTGCCATAATTTTTCTTTCCATTTTTCTTGCCAACTTGAATGCCTTCTCCGATGAATCAGGTTCCCAAAGGAAAACCTCTTGTTGGATGTTATCCTTTAAAGTCCCTATGAACACATCAATCCTATGCTCCTCTAGAATATCTTTTACCCTTATATTCAATTTTTGGAAGTCCTCAATTTTCTCCATCATTGAACCCTTTTGTTTGAGATTTATAAATTGGCTAAAAAAAGTGTTTCTTGTGTATCCTCATAATGTGCTATCATTTCATCTGTAAAAATTGCCCAAGTGACAATTTGTTTACAAGAGAAAATCCATCGGTACCATACAAACTGATTTGGTTCCAAATATAAAGTTGCAATGCATACCTTTTGTGTGTTTTGCACATTATGGAGATCGAAATATTGCTCCATTTGCAGTATCCATGTTACGGGATCCTTGCCATCAAAATTCTTCATATCAATCTTTGGAATGTGGTGGATCTTCGATCCAAAATTAGAGTCTATGAAATCATGATTACATTTATTTTGTTCTCATCATGAGTTTTCTTTACTACCCTGTTGACAATGCTGGACCTGCCAACATTCAGGGGATCACCCCGGTATGAAGTCCCAGCTAGACCTCACACTGTTTGGTGTGGGAGTCCCATCCGATATGATGGCCTGGTTGCCATTGTCTTAAGGATTTGCCTCAAATCTTGCTTGTCAGCACATGAGAGTGGTCTGCTTTGCCTTTGAGAAGTGAGGTTTGCATGCTTGGTGAATGCTAGTGTACTTATGTCAATGTTTCTTTCACTGTAAGGGGAGAGGGTGAGAGTGAGTCCCAAGTTGGTTGGGATGAATTCCCAACTCGGCTACGAACACACAACACAACAGGACATGCACAACTTCCGAAGGAGCAGTCCACATAGATGTGGCAATCACAACACACAACGTAAGATAACATGTACAACACTCAATGAATGAGTTTGAATGAGTGCAATGGTCATTACAACAAGCTTTATGTGAAAGGTCTATCTCATGTCTGGGGAGATAGCCACCATGGGCAAGAAAGAATTTACAACATATACAACACATTTCCATTAACATATTATGTATTACAACAAGTGAAATAATTCAAGTGTTCAACATAGGTTAAAGCAACATGCATTACAAGTGTTCAAGGTTAGTCTTACAACAGTTACAATACATGTGCGAAAATGTGTTGCCCTATTAGCAGGCTTTTGAATTAAGTGAAAGTTCCAAGACACATCGTTACACCATACATCACTAACCCTAAGTGCAGGGTGTTGGAGCCACTACTTACTTGTCAAAGAAAATATTACAAGCTCTCTTGGCTATGTGGGAGGAGTTGAGGTGAAAAGTCCCTTCCATGTACAAATGAGGGGGTATTTATATCGAAGGGTGAAACTGACCCTTGTGGTTGTTCAACTACCCTCATGACTATTTGACTTCCATGACATTTCGACTTTACATGACTCTTTGTTCAAAAAGTGGGTCTCTTGGAATTGCACGTTACATTACATTGATTTTATTACATGGACCACAGTGGAGATGCGGACAACATGACTCAACATGATAGTGATGGTACATTCGTGATGCTGCTGGAGTGCATGTCGAGCTGTAGTGCTACTGGGTGATGGATGTCTTAATGGTGTGTCACAACTTCACCTCCTCATGGCAAAGTGCACAGAGTCTTCGATGGTCATTGGTTCACTTGATGTTGCTTTGGCACATTGCTACTTGCTTATATGTTGGAAGGCTTAATAGGCTCATATGTTCGCGAAAGGTGCATGTTTGTCCACTCGTCCGTTTGTCAGAAAATTTCAGGAGGGACAATATGGGCCGCAGGAAGGCAAGGCAGACAGAATCTATGCATTTTCTGGAATAAGTGGGCAGCAAGGGATTGACAACAAAATTTGCACAATTTTTTGGAGGAACGGGTTGGGCTGCATGGAGGATCAGCCGGTAGAAATTGCACAGCGTTTTGGAGGAACTAGCCGGGAGCCTGGTAGCCAAAACTACACAATTCCTGGAGGGAACTGGCAGTTGGCTTCTAGGTCAGTGGCAGGAGATACGAATGCAATTCCCATGGGGAACAGACAGTTCATTAATAGGAGCTTGGCAGCAAAAACTGTGCACTTCCTAGAGGGAACTGGCAGTTTGCTGGTGGAATTTGTTGGTGATGGAAAATGCACTGAGGCAGGGAGGCCATCCTACTAATCATCTCTGCGCAATTTCTAAGTTGAGCAGGCTATTGGGCAACAGAAGGCATTCTCATGAATACTGCACACTTTTTTGGATGAACAGTCGGTCGGCTGTTAGGAGGACTGACTGGGAAAACTACGCAATTTTATGAGGGAGATAGGGACGAGCACTGGGTGTCTATCTGACCTATCTACGTAATTTCCTCAATCAACAGAGCTGGCAAGGTCAGTAGCCTCTATTCAATTTTTAAGGGGAGTCAATCCCATGGTGGTTATCAGATCCGACTCTCCACGTGGTCAGCAAGAAAGTTGATTGGATTGCTTGCAACCAGCGCAGCTTGAAAAGACTTGCTTGGTGCTTCTATGTTGTTATGGGTGACAGTCGATCGAGTCAATGGCGAGGTGATGGTCTGACTGTCAGAGGGGAGTCTGGTCATCAGAACTTCAGCAAAATCACTATGTGTGTGAACGATTGAAAGATGCGAATGTGATCTTACAAACACACACCAACATGACTTGACGACGAGATGACTCAAACCAACCTGACACACATGTTCAACATGACTGACCGATGGTGCAAGCAACAAGCGCGAAACTCGTGATTGATCGTTGATAGACCATGAAGATGCTTGTGCGACAATGGATGTGGCCCATGTGTGAGTGCGACAAATGTTTTCATAGTTAACATAACATGTACACACGAAGCGAAAACCTTGAGCATGACCAAAACATGGTCGCAAGCAAGACATTAACATCAACTTGTAGAAGCTTGGGTGGAATGAACAAGCAAGGTGGGTGCGAAGGCTCACATGAGCTCATGGAGTGAACCTGAGTGTATGAAATCATCAAGTGAAACTCTCAAGGGAGGCTCCAAAATTGGGTGCAGGCCAAAATTTTGGAGGGTGGTTGTAGGTGCTACAACATACCATTTTGCCATTAGTAAGCATTTTTTGTAGAAACTTTGTCAAATCTGTCTTCAAATCTTCCATCTTAGCTTCCATCCCTTTCTTTAAACCATCCATCTTAGCTTCCACACCATCCATCTTAGCTTCCACGTCATTCATATTAGCTTCCACAGAATTCATCTTATCTTCTACGTCTTTCTTTAAACCATCTATCTTAGCTTTTGTTACTTTTTGTGAGAGTGAATTTTGTTGCACTTGGTCTCATAATTTTGATATATCATGTTGCATTTCTTCCTCTTCTTCATGAGTCATGCTAGATATTTCAGGTTTCTTACTAGGTGTTTCCATTTTTTTTCTTCGGGGCATCAATTAATGATAATAATTCTTCACTATGCCCTTTGAATTCCTTCAAACTAATTTTTCAAACCAAACTTATGCAAAAATTTAAAAAAAGATACACACCTTTTTTCACTTTATAGGAGCTCGATATTGAATCTGCTATATCTATGTAATTTAGGATCTTCAAGGCCTGTTATTTCTTCCTGTGGTATCCCTTTGCATTCTCTTTCCAACCCCGCAATTCTGATCAATATTGGATTCTCCAAGGAAGAGTTATACCAAATATCCCACGATGACCTTATTATATACTGGTTCAGTAGAGAGAACTTGTATGAAGGGCCACGTCTTATTGTTTCAACCTTAGGACCTAAAACTGATATAGTGAAAAATACCAGTTGTTCTTGTTCTGTAGCTTCTGACGAAATTTCAATATGATGCTCAGAAAAAAAATGTTATGACTATTTTCCCCAGGTCACCCTTTTGAGATATAATTTGGGATCCTACAAAAACCCTAACTTCCTTGGATCATATCTCTGCAAATATAGCTATAAAAGATCTCAAATTTGCACCCAAGGTTCACAAAGATTTCAGCTCAAATGGGTTTTTTGTTTAGCTTATGAAAGGTCGCAGAAAAAGCTTTACAACACAAATTCCATGATGACCTGTTTGGAGCAGCAAAACCCTAGAATCCAAACCTCTGATACCAAATGTTATGAAACCAGCTCACAAAAAGATAGAAAAGATATATCAACGAATTAGAAATCAACCTCTTCGAGGGAGAACCTCCTTTACATTACAAAAATGAACAATGATTGGATGATACAAATAACAAAACCTCCTTTCTATATATAGGAGTCTAATAGGTCACAATATAACCAAAGCCGACATAACAATAATAATATAAGGGCACAAAAATAACAATAGTGGGCTTCTATGGGGCACAATAATAACGATATGGGGACAATATGCTCACAATAATAACAATAAGAGCTACAATGACAATAGTAATGGGGGAATCACTAGTATTATAGGGACCTAACAGAGCAAGGATTGTCTTTACTACATTATTGGGTATGTATGTCGTTATTTTAGAATCTATTACATAGGTTTTGAAATATTTCAAAGCCTAAACTAAAGCATATGTTTGTTTTCCAATAATATCATAATTTATTTATGCATCCCTCATGACTTTACTAAAGAAATCAATTAGTAACTCACAACAATCTTCATTTTGTTGTAATAAAATTGTTTCTATTGTAGTGTCTGATGCAAAAGAGAAGATTATAAAGGCCTTTGAATAATCAGGATTGGCTAACAGTGGTGCTTCTGAAAGTTCCTTTTTAATTTGAGCAAGTGAAAATATAGATTGTGCATTCCATCTAACTTCATGATTCCTTTTGATCATATTAGTGATATCTTTTACAATTTTAGCATAATTAGGTATAAATATTCTCGAGAAATTGATCTTTCCTAAAAAAGCTTGAATCTCTTTCGTTGTTCTTGGAAAATTGATTAATTGAATATCAGATACTCTTTTCGGATCTATTCTGACTCCTTCCTTTGAAATAATGTGTCCCAACAATTTTCCTTCCTTCATGGAAAATATTGACTTTTGGGGATTAAGAGAAATCCCAAACTTCCTACACCTCTTGAATACCTTCTTCAAGTGTTTGATAAGTTGAGAATCATATTCAAAAAAAAATAGTAAGGTCATGAAGGTATATAACCATGAATTTATTTGTTTCTTCAATAAAATCCAACCCCGTATCTCTTTGGAAGGTTTCTCCTATATTTATTAGGTAAAAATGCATCTTGGCATACATAACTATACCCCCAAGGTGTGGTAATACAGTTTTACTCCTGTCATTTTCATTTACCAATATCTAGTTGTATCATGAAAAGTCATCCAACATAAAAAAAATATGTTTGATCCTATTATATTTTGCAACAAATAATCCATCTTAGTTAAAGGGTAATTATCATTCACAAATAATTTGTTCAAATTCCTAAAATCAACAAATAACCTCATTTCTCCATTATTTTTCCTGATAGGGCCCAAATTAGCTATCTAATCATAATATCTTAGAGGTACAATTATTTTTGTATGAAGTAATTTATTTACATCTTTCTCAATTAATGGCAATAAAATTGGATTAATTCTTCTCAAATTCTACTGAAAGAGTTTTACTTCTATTTTTAAAGGAATATTATGTTCAATGATAGATGTATTTTATGTTGTATAAAAATGCTAATAGAATTGCAAATTATCAATAAATTTAATCTAAATCAAGAGACACAATTCTACTCGACTGCTCTGCGAAACTTATTTCACCATTTAGAATAGCATTCGCAAATGTGCATAAATCACATACACAAGTACACTGATTTATCTAGAGGAAACCAACTAGTAAAAACCCTTATGTTTCTTGCATTAATCATATCAATAAAGAATGTATTGTAATTTCCTGCTCACTATGAGCTCAACCTACAAGTGAATAACCTATCTCTTCTCAATGAGAAGCTCTGATCTAGAATTAGTCAAATTTTGCCTCTGCTTGAGCCCTTATTACCTTACACAAATCCTGAGAAATTAGGCCCTTCTCTTCTAGGAATTTTTCATTCAATTGATTGTGCAATTTCCAAGGTTGGATCTCTGACTGCATGTGACACTTGTACACTCAACACTAGTCTTCAATTGATGTTACACTACCTTGGAATCTACACCATAGTTGGGGAACTTAAATCTGGGTAAATGTTTCAAATATACATGAGGAAAAGGATGGAGTTGAGTTGTAGGAGGAAGGACTAGAGCTACATAATGACCCTCTATAATTGGTCGAACAGTATCCATTTAATGTGTTGATATGGGTGAATATGAAGATGAAGATGAAGAAGAAGAAGAAGAACAATGTTGGGAATAAATTACTTGAGATAAAGATGGATGATAGGAGGTGGAAATAGGTTCTATGAATTGTGAAGGGATAACTAATTTCAAAACTTTTGGGAAAGATTTTTCTTCTTCTTCAAAAGAAAAAGGACTACTATAAATAGTAAAACCTTCCTCAGGTTTGATAGAAGTAGATGGGTAAGTATGTATCACAGAAGAAATAAAATCAATTGGTTTTAAATCAGGCAATTTAGACCCTAACTGAGCTTTTGTATCAACAACCTCTCAAGTAGGAATGGGAAGATGAATTGATTTAAATTGATGAATTAATAAATTTAATTGAAGGTCAACTCATTTAGATATTAATTCTAACACTTTTTGTTGGTTTATATGGGCTTGACCTAGGTTCAGAAGAATTATTTAGACAAATAAATCCCGTAGCTATCAGCCCTTTCGGCAACAATCCGCCCTACCGGACTGAGGTCTCACCTGAGGTAGTGGAGGAGGGTGCTGGAACTAGGTTTCTACACCTTGGGGATGTCTTGGATGTGGTTTTGGGGCTCGCGTACTATTCTGCAGCCTCGCGCTATGCCAGATCTGTGCAGATCAGAATACTCTTAGCGTGCTTATTACATATTTAATCACTTATTACTAGTTTGATCTTGTTAAAGTGGTCTTTAAGAAAACATTTATTACTTTTGGTTACTTTGCGCATCAAGATTAACCCAGTTCACATGTATTCAACAGTAGCAAATGTCGAGATCATAACAGTTTGTTTATCATAAAAGAGTAAAATCGCAATTAACACAGAATTCAAAAGAAACTTATCTTTATTATCAATCTTCAACAATACATCCAGATCCACCCTGCGCACTCAGCTGTAGGGGTCTGCGCACATAGCTGCAGACTTTCCAGGCCTCTGTGCACACAGCTACAAAACCTCTATCTTCTACCCTACTCCCTCGACTCGAACTTACAACTGCTCTCCAACTATTCACCCATTACATGTTAGGACTAAAAACCAAAAACTGAACTATTGTTCCCTCATAGAGCCTCGCTCTATTTATACTTTCCCTTGGCCCGCGATCCCACCGTGGGCTGACTCTATTACTACTTCTTTACATTATTTTCAGGTGGATTACCCTTTGAATCAACCTACTATAGCTCGCACTCCGCGCTTTCCGTGGAGTCTTTTACCCTAATATTACCCAAAATTTCGGGCTTTGCAACCCATACTCGTTCAGCGGGGCTTCTACTACCCAATAGTCCCCCAACACAATCATCGTGACTCGTCCCGAGTCACTGAGCTGGTGCATCCATCTTTGCGCGGAGGTCAGTCAATAACTTCAGTGCATCACTAGTACTAGCAGCAAATTCTTCCATCATGCACTGCATCCGTTCCACCTGTGGTACTGATATTTCTGCCCCTATCTCGACTGTCTCCATCCTAGCACATTCAGCCTTCATGTGTGCTACCTTATGCTCTATGGTGGTTGAAACTGCAAATGCCTCATCCAACCATGGCTGGATACAAGCTTTCACCACTACTTCCTTCTGTCTCGCTGCTTCGGCTTGGATTTTCATGTCCTGCACCTCCCTCATCTTAGCCAACAATTGCGGGATAGCAACGGTCTGCGTAGTTCCCCGGAGCTGATCGTAGGTGTGCTAAAGTTCCTGCGCCTCTGCTTCTAACCTGTGAAGTGTGGGATCTTCCTAAAGGATAGTGAGCATATCAATCGACCGAGTTAGCAACTCGGCACATTCTTTGAGTGACCATGCAAGCATCATGCACCCCATATCAATAATGTTCTTGCATTGTACTACGACCTCTAGGGGCATTGGTGGTGGGACCTGCAATTTCAACTAGACGATTTGCGTGCTGAGTTTGAGCTGCAGTCGTGCGGCCTCCTCTTTTGTCCTTTGGAACTCCATAGCCAACGTAAAAATATATGCTTCAACAGAAAGTCCCCTGTAATATCTAATGCCTGAGCACTCAAACAGGCTTCCGCTACTACCTTTTCCATCTGTTGTTTTTGTCTTACTGCTTCATCACATTGGAGCCATAGTTATTCAATATTAATTTTCTACTCTTAGAGTATCTGGTTGACGTAGCCAGCCCTTGCGTGAAGTTTGATTGTGGTGCTGTCGTGGAGTTGTTGCAAACTATTGCGTGGGAGTGTATTCATGTTTAGTCTCAATTCAATAAGTAGTTCTAATATTGCTCGGTCTTTTGGTTGGTTGGTGACCATGCCTGTCGAAATCGGAGTAGACTGAGCAACCTGGGCTCTGAGCAATGGTTTTGTAGCTGTCATACCAGAGGCTTCTGTAGAAATGCTAGGGCCTACCTGCGTAGTTCTTGATCCCAGTTCACGTAACTGTGTCCAGAGCTCCCCCAACACAATGTGCTACTCCGACATAGCCTCTTGAGTAGCTTCGCAAACGATGTTTTCGATGTCATTTAGATTGCCCTCCATTAGGGTGGTATCTTCACTATCAGTCTTAGATGTTTTTCCGTTGCTACGAGTTTTTCCTCTCGCGCTACCTTAACCTCTATAGCATACTGTTCATTCCTCTTTTGTTGTGTGGTGCAATTGGATGCCTCTTTTTGTTTCTGAATAGCAGCCTCGTCTCGTTCCACTACCGCGGGTCCTCGCCAAGCCATGGGCCAAGCCTTAACAATCTTGTGAACAATGTCATTAGTGACAATGAACTAGAGAGGAGTCCATGTCTGGGCTGGGTCCTTCCGCGCCTGGATGTAGACATGATGCATATCTGCTTTGAATTCCACAATTTTCTTCATACTCCCATAAACTTCATTTGTTAAGCGTGGTAACTCATTGATCCACTGACACACATTCACATCCATCAATACCCAAAAGATCCTAATCCCCCAAATTCTGCTTACATCCTTGGTTGCCCAGAGGGATGCATACTGCGTGGCTTCTGACCATTCCAGGGTTAAAATAGGAAACTAGCTATCTTCAGGAAACTTAGTAGTGACCAGCATGAGAGACAGTAGCAGCCACACATAATAGAATGTCTTGCCATCTTCTTGGACTTCATGACAATTGGCCAGAAATTCTTCACAAAGAAACTGTGACCAATTGAATTGTACAGCAGCAGCACATTCTTCAGCCAGTGCAATAACTATGGCAGAGACCTCAGAGCTATGACATTTCCTCATTACTTTTCCTACCAACAACTAAGTGGCTACTCGGATTGCGTCGTCAGAGATACTATCAATGATGTACCCTCACGGTCCCTTGGCGAGCTTATATGTCTTCTTTAGTCATTCTATCATTCCTACATCATTACTTTTGGCCGTAATTTCCCGAGGGTTCCGTCCAGCGCAGGGTAGATGCGAGACCTGGTGAACAAGTTCTGTTGTGATACAGACAGGTTTACCAACCCATAGTGTATCTCCGTGCACTAGACAGAGCAACTTCTTGATGACTAACATAGTAATAGGGGGTCGGAGAAAGTGCAAAATTGCCAAGAGACAAAGTAATCCAGCTTCGTCCACCTTTCGCAGCCACTTCTTTGGTTGTAGAGTTGTCACCATGCCTTCTATCTTATGGTCCATTAAGGCATTCATCGCTAGATGGGGAAATTTTGTTCGATCTGCAAGGTCGCAATCGTCGAATTTCATCATCGCGACACAGCCAACCACCGAGTTTTCCACTGGGACATCTTTCAAGAGAGATGGGGTAGTGATTGTATTGTTGAATTCATCTAGGATTGTGGGTACCTTGTTCGTCCCCTTGCTTGGAGGCATATAATTGGGTCCTTGCACTGGCTGTATAGGGTCCTCCTCAGGGATGTCCTTTTTGACCCTCGTGGGAGACTCTTATGTTTCTTCCTCGCTATCAATGACAACTGTTTTACCTTTTTCTTTCATTGTGGACTTGCCAACCTGAAGGTGTCGCAGCGACTGTCGAACTGATTCTAGAAGTGGAGGTTTCTTCTTGGTCTTCGGCGTCCAGGGGGATTTAGAATGTTCTGCTTCCTGCGGCGACTCTAGCTATGGACTAACGGCGGTAGGCCTTTGAGCTTTCAAGATGACATCTTTGTAATGTTGCGGCACTACCTAAAACCATGAACTGTTTTCAATTTCCTCATTGCTCATGATGTAGGCAATACAGACCGATTCTCTTGCCAGATAGTACGATGTGGTGGTGTGACCTTTACTTTATTTATATATTGATGGAACTCGGAAACCGATGGCGTGTATTCGTGGTAGCTCATAAATGTGACTTGGGTGCTTATGCTTTTTCCTTACTGACCCGTCGCCTGCTTCAAGGTGCTTTAAATGCGCTATCATACCATGAGCAGTCTTTTCAATGGTCACTTTCCATCTTTCCTTTGTAGCAGCATATCCCTAAGGATGCAGATGCAGTTTCTACAGGGAGTCGGTGGTCGTATCGTGCCACTATACAGTAGCTTGTTTTATAGTCGTGCACCCTCTTCCAACTGTTTGGGGTGTTGGGACTGATCCTTCGACGGATAGTCAGAAGGGAAAACCCTTCCCATGGGTCCTCCGGTTCCCCACTGACCCGGGTCGCAAGCACCCAAGATGTCCTTCTGCTTCTATTACAGAATTATGGTGTGCGTGCCCTTGTGGAAAGCCAGCAATGTTGGTTTCCTTGGGCAATTCCTTTTCATCATCTAGGGCGGCCACTTCTAATTGAAGTTTCTCGATGGCTTCATCCAACTTCATACTATGGTCACGGATTTGGGCCTCAGTTTGTTCCAACTCATCAAGTCATTGTTTTGCATGCCGAATGGCAACCCACAGTTGTTGAACCTTGTCACGGATGCCATCTCTGGCGGGAGAAGCTATGTCGATAGTGGCTAATTGGGTCGTAGGGAGGAGGTTCCCCCTAGCCTAATGATCCTGTGGTCCACTTGGGTCTGTTTGAGGTGTCGGTCGTCCGCCATACACCTGTATTCTTTGTGCTATCATTTTATGCCAACTTAACCGCTGCGCATATCTTCCAATTCGGAGTCGAAAATTTCTCGTGTATCTGAGCTTCCCTGATCCTTCTATCAGCATGCGCACCCTGTCTGTCGATGCATTGGGCTGTTCCTGTACTACACATGTGAGCTGGTCTTCAGTGGTCACGTCCTGCTCTTCCAGGTGGCATCTTTCTTCACATCGTGCCGATTGAGTCACCCTATTACAATTGAGTGTTGTAACTTCCTACAATCGATTCTACCAATGCTCTGCCTCCTCCTCAGAATCGATAGTACAGATACTCTCACGTTCCAATGAGGTTCTTCTATTGTTGTTGTAATACATCCGACCAGTGTTCTGTGCTATTATTTGATAAATGCAATCTAGTTCATCATTATTTTCCTCGTCACGGACGGGTTCTGTGTAGTGCTCCCCTTCCGCTAGGTCCAGCGGAACTACTACACGAAGTGACTTCTTTTCGAAAGTCATTGTGCGCCTTTTCAAGTTGATGATTCCTTTCATGTCGATGGCCCAATCAATCTCGAGCAAAGTAGGGTAAGGATTGCTATCGTCGATAATCCCTATGACTTCAAAATCAATCTAGGTCATTACACCATCGATATCCATCGTCACCCCTTACAATTGGCCCATTGGTAAGATTTTTTGTTGGTTGGCCATTCGTAGTTGAATCGGGGACCATTGCAGTACGGGATTGCCTATACGCTCCAAAGTTTGCTTATGTAGTATATTTGCATCTGAGCCTAAATCCAAGATTACTTGATCCATTTCATAATCTCCTATCTACGCCATCATTATCATTTCTTGTCCAGTGCATAGAGCATGTCGTCCTATCCTCCGGACCACCTGGGGTTTGCTGAATTCGGCACTCTTGGTAATCAATTCCTGTAACCCTTGGACAGCCTTCTGATTCCGTAACAATTTCATGCATGCGTCAAGAAAGGAGGTGATCATGTAGGGGTTCATTTTGGCTTCCATTTGGTCCTTCCCACCTGAGGTAGCGGCTTTCGCGAAGCTCAGATGATCTTTGTTTGGCCCCGCCCTTCCCTGCTTTAGTTCAACATTATGGTTCCCCATAGGCAGGTCGCCTCGCTCCCCACCTTTGTTCCCTCCTACCGTTGCGCCGCTCCTTCATACCATATTTATACTAGTGTCCTCTTCGTGGGGTTATGCATGCATCATCTAGACATTTTGGGTTGGTAGAGGTTGAAGCACCCCTTTCTCATTCAATTGGCCAAGAAAGGTTAGAAAATCTACCAATTCATGATCAAACTGCTCGCAATTCAACTTCCTTAAGGACATGAGATCCTAGTTGGGTCAGTGCACTCGCGAGCGTAGTGTCCTTGTTCACCACAATTATAACAAGTTATCTGTCTGCAACCTCGACTGGGTCCCCATCCTCTTCCCTGACCTCGTCCTTGAAATCCTCCTTATGTTTCAGCCTATACCCGGTAAGCTGGGGTTCATTCCATCATTAAGTCATAACTTCGACACGTCCACTCATTGTGTCCTATTGATCGACAAAAATTGCAATATAACTGCTGTGAGGTCTGTGTATACTTCTGTAATAGATGGTAGTTATTTGTTGCATGTTTCCCTCCCACCTGGAAAAGTGTGCACCAGAGCGTAGGCATGGCATTTGGTCCTATATGGACTTCCACTTTTAATGACATCGGGCCTCCCCCCGCCAGATAGTTCGGGAAGACCGGGCAATGGTCTTTGTCGTGTGCGTGGCTTTTGCATTTAATACATCGTGCCTTCGGTTGTACCCTTGATCAAGTCATTCTTCCTTGCTTCAAGCTTTGTACTTCCAAACTTAAGTTCTGAAGTTGCGTGTGGAGTTGTTGAACTCCCAACCCTGGGTCTGGTATCGGGGTCACGTATAACCTCATTGTTGTCTCTAGTGCCTTGGCCTAGGTTGAGATATTCTATTGTGACAGAGTCGTCCTCAGATGGGGTGTTAACGACACCACAAACCATGCGCAATGTTATCCGTCGGTCAACGTCATATTAGCCTCGTGAATAGTACTCTTTAATCTTGGTCCAGATCCCACAGGGTTTCACCAGGTAGCATTGCTATTTCTTTGAACCCAATGATCGATTGGTTCTTAGACTTTGGTCAGCCAAACTCCTTATAAAGCGCATCCTGTATAGCTGCTAGTCCTTCATTCGAATGGTCGGTTGAGTGTTTTATGTACCAAGTCAGCGCGATGTCCTAGAGTGCACTGACTAGCATAGCCTTTTTTATGTTTTCATCCACTATACCTTGCGCGTCCCACACAAGGTTTATCACAAACCAGAACCGGATTGTATCTTCATTCCCTATACCTTGTAAGGTCGGTAACTTAACTGCGGCCGCCATCCTTATTCTAGGAGGTGGTGGAGGAGGTGGTGAGGGTTGAGGTGATGTGGACGGACGTGACATGGGTGATGGGGGTGATGGCATAGATGGAGGTGGTATCAGCGAAAGGTGTTCTATAATCAATCGGACTGCACTTCTGGGCGAGAACCTAGCGAGATCTTCCTCGCTTTCCCGTGACATAGAAATCAAAGGATTGTTCCCTATGTTATAGACATTTTTGTGCCTTACAGCTATAAGCATGAAATGTCCATAAACCAAGGGATCCTAAGTCCCTAAAGGTGTTGTTCCAGCTCCTAAAGAAACAAGGTCAACAAATTACAGCTTCTCCCAGAAGTTCTCCACCAGAAACTGCTCGGAACTAGTCAAATCAGGATCATTTCAGCTACTCCACTAGCTAGCTGCGTTGCAAAGCACCCAAATGCACTGGCTAGGTGTGTTGCAATGCACTTGAATGCACTACCAGGGTGCGTTGAGCGGGAAATGACAAGTGGCAGAGTCATTCCATGAGGTGGAGAGACAATGGAAGCTTCCAGAATCTTCTCCAATGACACTTGCCTCACTGAATTCGACCAGTGATGAGTAAGAGGCTCTCAGTCTCCAAGTGGAAGTAAGAACTGACAGAGAGAGGCCACTAATCAATTCATGAGCTGACTCATCCTCTTTGCATACATCTATATATGGATCCCTCACCAAGAGATCCAGAGGCTAGAATTTTGTACATTGCAGAGAATTGCTGTTGGTTTTGAGATAGATATCAGAGTATTGGCTGATTTATGCTTTGTTGGAGGTGAAGAAGGGATTCTATGCTGGGAGGTTGATGCTGGATCAGGAATCATCGGTTGTAACTCCTCCTGGATCTTCTTGTTTTATCAATAAAACTATTTGAGTTTCTCCTACATGCTTGTATATCACTGATTTTTGTTATATTCGTATGTTTAGCTTAAATTTGATCCTAAGCTTTTTATGAACATAAATCCATGTCTTTGTGTAGTTTCCTCCTTCTGTGATCTTGCAGGAACTTGGTGACGCTGGGCAAGTAAGGGAGCAGGTAGCTGGAAGCTGTCAAAGAGAAGGGAGATTGGATCAAAGGACTAGCGCAAGACACAGGTTGGTTCATCCTATTCCTCTTCGTTTATAGTTCATAAAGGAGAATACAAGAATAGTTTTCCCTGTTTGTTTCTGAGGTCTCTGTCACAACCCAGTGGGATAGGGTCGTTCTAAATAGACACTTTTCCCGATAACAAAATGACGACTCCACTGGGGATCGTGTCTAATTAGTTTGTTTGTGTTTCTCTAATTGTTTATTTCATAAACTTAGAAGTAGCGAATCGAACTGCATTTGCCATTTACAAATGCAAAGTAGACATCTACTACTTCAATCCATTCCCTGGATCTGTTTATGATCTGAACAGCTGATTCACAAATGATCTGATTACCCTTTGTGATAGCTCTTAAACCTCTTTTAAATCAACCCTCTGATTGTGCATTACTGATTGCTTTTACCCGGCCAAAAACCATAGATTAAACTGCAAACCGTGACCCAGAACCCGGAGAGAAATCTCGTTTCTGTCCCAGCGCAGGCTCTATGAAGAGATTCTGCATTTCAACGCAGTTCCCGAGAGGGCTACCTGCGTTGCAATCCAGTTTCTCTGTGTAGCAGGTGCATTGATCAGCTTAGCCCTGTGTAGCTGAGGTTCTTTGCTCATTTTTTCCAGTTTTGCCTCTGATTTTTGCAGCCTGTGATCAGTGTGTGTGTCTGTTTAAAAGCCCCTTTTCTTTGCCTTAATTCCGCCTCAGTTGTATAAAATAAACTGTATTTGTTTTTGTGTGTTTGTTACGTCATTTACAGTTTCCCATTGCAAAAGTAGACTAGTCATACTGTCGTCCTTGGATTTAGATCTGTCGTGAGTGTCGATTTTGATCTTAGGAGAAAGCTTATTTGCTGTTGACAGTCGATTATGCTTTTACTTTTTCCTTTGGCTTGAATTTGTGAATTTCTAGTTTCGAAACAAGTGTTTACTTCAAAATCATAAAGTGTCGTAATCGTCTCTACCTTTTGATTTCGAAAAGAAGCTTGTTTGTGTTTTTCACCTGAAAGCGAATTCAAATTTGTACAACAACTTTCTTTTTAGGCATCAATATTAAGAAAGTGAAAAACAAATACATGCACATGTGCATTTGCATATTGACAGTCTGTTTGGCTTGATTTAGGAAAAGTGCATTTACAGTGTGCTCTTTGCTCTTTGAGAAAAGATTGTGTCTTTCTTTTCCCCTTGTAGCTAGGATTTTCATTGCTGAAAAGAGATAAAAGCTTGCTTATCATCTTTAGATTGCATTTTAGGAATTACATCTACATCTCATGGTGAACCCAAAAGGCAAACTTCATAAGAAAGATCAACCTAAAATAAATTCAATGAACTTAACAATGCTTTGTAACTTAACGCACAACATCTAGAGGTCTAGGCTAGAGACGTATTCCGGCGTCGTAAAGCCTGGTAACTGTTGTCCTCACTGATGGTTGGGTGATCCCTCCACTTTGAGACGATAAGTGCTAGTACGGACTTGTGCTCCCACGTACCGTCGAGTATATATTGGGAGACCCCTATAGTCATAAAACCTTTATCCATAGGAAACCATGTCGGCCGCCCTACTGATTGCAATGCACCGAACACAGCATTCGGGAAGATTGACTGCCGTACCGTAAAAAGTATTCTGTAGTTTTGCGATTGGTTTGGTACTCCCTCTACATAGACCTCCAGAGCAGTCCCTTTCATTCCTTTTCAGACTCCTTAACGGAAAAGGTCCATCTGAGCACTTGTCACTTCAGGCTCATTAAAAATCGAAGGGGACTAGAGTCATCTTTTGTTTTTTCTTGACTCTTAAAAATTGAAAAAACAAGTTGTGTCAAAGCGTCTAAAATTTATTTTAAATGGAATAATCATCACCTTTCCCTCGTTGGTCTTCGAAGTTAGTCTCCCTTCATCGCAAGTTCTTGTAGAATCGCTAGAAAATATTTTGGATAGACTAGATATGTCTGAACAGCCATCAACATCCAGGACTGTGTCATCTGATGCAGCAGTGGCAGAGCCTCCTGCTGCTACTCCAACGATGTTCGATGGTATACCAACTGTCCCAGCAAGTTATCAACAACAAGCCAGAGTCCAATCGGGGACTGTTTCGACGACATGGTCAGTTCCTATTTCTTCATCCGGATTATCATCTGGTATTTCTTATGTTGAAACTCAACAAGTTGATCCAATGTGTCTTCAAAGGCCAATCTACCCTTTAAGTACTGGATTTCCACCATATGGAGGGCAATATGCCTTTTCATTGTTCCCTCCCGGAGAACAACCATATGGGAGTTTACAACAAAGTTCAGGTCAAACTGGAATTACATCCAGCGGTTGGGTACCAATACTGCCTCAGCAACCAAGGGTTGTATATTCAATGCAACCAGTCCACCCTATGTCGAATATTCCCACTATACCTGCTATGGTGACTGCATCGCAAGTACAAGCGTTACCTGTTGTATGTCAACCCCAATTTTCTCAGGTTGCAATACAACAGCCTCTTGTCTCAACGACTCAATCACAACCTCAGGTTAGTGCCTCCTTATCTGGAGCGACTCAGCCTCAAACAAGTACTATGACTCCTCATCTTGGTCAATCATCCAGTATTGGACAACAGCAAATGGTCCAACAACCAGGGCTAGTTCAATCTCAACAACCGCCATTCCAACAATCATATCAAGGACCTGAGTAACAAGTCTTTGTAAGTAATGGGCAACCACATTTCCAAAGCGGTTATCAACAACCATATTATAGTGGTTATGCCCATCAACCTTATCAAAGTTGCCAACATCAAATACATTATGCTGGTATGCAAAGACCCATTGCTCAGGCGATTCCATCTTATCCTGGGTATGCTTCGCCTAACCTGAATCAACAGTTGCCCTTTGTAGCAACTCTAGAATTACCAGATCTAAATCGGCTGACGAATGATCCAATTGCTTATGCCCCTTGGTGGCCAGCGATTCCACATAAACTTCCATCATATATTCCTAAATTTAATGGAAATCCGGGTGAAGATCCATCGAATCACGTAATGACATTTCATCTATGGTGTTCATCAAACACCCTAAATGATGATTCGATAAGACTTCGCCTCTTTCAGAGGACGTTAACAGGTCCAGCGGCAAAATGGTACATTGAATTGCCTAGAGCTTCGTTCGACAACTTCAGTACCTTAGCCACAACCTTTTTAACCCATTTTCAATTACCGATAAGGTACGAAACGGGAACAGAACTCCTTACCAACTTCAAACAGACAACGGCCACTCACATATCTGATCATATACATGAGTGGCGACGTCGTCGTAGGATGGTAAAAACGTACGTTCCCGATCAGCTATTAGCTGAATGGTTTATCAAGTCATTACTGCCTTCCATCATGGAAGATGTGGCAAAGGGGGGAGTCGTAACGGAAGAGCAAGTTATCACTCGTGCACAATATCTGGACTTGATCTATACTCAGTCCGGCACACTCTACGACAAAATACCTGACGCTCCTAGACTGGAATTCTCAATTCCTCCTCCTCCTAAATCGAACAATGACTCTCACGCCGGCGATGGCGTGATTGGCACAACAGACACGAAATCGACAAAGGCTACATCCAAGAAGGCCCGTAAGATTTCAGGTCAAAATGCAAAAGACGAACTTCTTGCTTCGAAAGTAAATGCCGTATCGACAGATAAGGGTAAAGAAACCAAGCAACCAGGGGGCAAGAAGAAAAAGAAAGGGAGAAAAAGGAAGCAGGATGAGTCATCTCCTGAAAAGCCTTCTACAAACCCTTCTGGGCAAAGGAAACCCCCTGCGGGGTGTCATATATGCGATGAGGATCATCGGACGAGAGATTGTCCACATAAAGCTGAAGTTAAGAAACTCTTTAAGAGTTCAAAAACCTCAGCAATATTGACTGATCCGTTTGCAAGCCCGGGAACCAAACTGGTTGCTAATCAAAATGCTTCCCGATCCCAAGTGCTTATGGTGTCTATCTCAAAGCAGCAAAATGATGCTTTGGCAAGGAATAAAGATTACGGGAATCCACAGGTGTCGAATAACAAGGCTAATGAACAACCTAGTAGTTCGACAACAACTTTAACCAAAGTTGTGCCACCCATCATTCCTGAACAAATGATAAAGTCGCCAAAGGGAGTAGTACACAAATCGACATTTAATCCTCGTGCAAAAATAGCACAGAATTATAATATAATAGAGGACCTAGCCCAATCGTCGTCCGCTATGTCGACACTCGAGGTACCGCAAAATTGCCTCTCCCAAGAGCAAGCTTTATTATCAGCAATAGGTGGGATTAACGCAATGGATTCTAATCTTGTGGCCTTTGATCATAAAGGATATGACCCTCAGTTACCAGCTCAACTAGCTTTCCTTATTCAAGTGAAAGCCCTCAACAAAACTGTTCATCGAACAATTATTGATGAGGGGGCATCTACATGCATTATGTCGATGAGTTGCTGGAAAACTTTAGGATCTCCAACCTTGTCGCGATCTTCGATGACATTAAAAGCATTCGACGGAAGGACATATACCCCATATGGTATCCTAAGTAACTTGAAAGTTGAACTAGGAGGGAAAACAGTAGAAATTGATGTTGAAGTAATCGACGGAAACCTTGATTACAACATCCTACTAGGAAGGCCCTGGATATATGCCATGGCCGCAGTTGTATCGACCTACTTCAGGAAGATTGCATTTCCCTTCCAAGGAGGAATTACAATCGTCGACCAACAAACATTTCTCCCCAACAGTTCACAAGTTACGGGAAGCATTCCAATGATCCATGGAAGCAATCATTCACTCCAAAATATTGGAGTAGGTCTCCTAAAAGACCCTGCCTTAATGGGTACTTTTTCCCTACTGCCTCTGAGTAATCTGGTGGAAGTGGCCACAGTGGAATATGAAACCTTCTATATCTAATGGATTTGGACTCCGAGGACGGTTCTTATCTCGTGTCGACCTCGTTAAAAAATGAAACAAGGAGTCATGAGGATAATTCTTTTACTGTGTCAACCTCATTAAAAAATGAAACAAATCCCCTTTCCAAATCTCAAAGGGAAACCTTCATTCCAACCACCGAGTTGAATGCAATGAAGCTTGGGGGGCATGCACCTCGATTAACGTTATTATGTTGGGGGCATGCAAGCTTATCGAGCAGTATTACCGCAAGGTTCAAGCTCATTAAAAAATAAACCCGCATCGAGCAGTGTTACCGCGAGGTTCAAGCTCGTTAAAAAATAAACCCGCACCGAGCAAATGTTTCCACCCGCGTTTAAGCTCGTTAAAAAATGAACTATCCCCTGGTAAATAACCACCGTGAATGAAACATTTCAGCCATTAAAGTCTTGGTCGTGTTTTCACTGTCACCTCCACTTTTCCATTGGCCGATCATTCACCTCCATTTGATTGTTCACCCATTTTGAGGAACAGCTGCGAAGAGTGATTTCACTCGCCATCCTTGTGACACTGCCGTGATTGGAAATTTCCAAACCTTACCTGGAATCAGCTGCTACCCATTTTATCACTCGTTCCTCAAAAGACGAGTCTTCTTTAAGCTCTTTTCAACTGACTCGTAAAATATGAAAATATTGCCGAGTTTTGGCCTTCCAGCTCGTTAAAGCGACCGGAAATGCTATCCCTCCTCTAGATTTTAATCTTTTTGGACCTGAGGGATTATTGCACAAAAAGATCGAGCACTTGTTTTGTTCGGCTCGTTAAAACAATCGAAAATTCATCCCTTCTATATTGTTTTATACTTTTTCAGACTCAAGGGATTAGATGACGAAAAAGGAATTTCGGAGTTACCTTTACGTACCTTTTCAGACTCTCTAAAAATGAAAAGGACCGAGTTATCTTTGTCGTTAGACTCGTTAAAAAGATTAATAGCGACAAACTTGTCTTTAGGCGAGAACAAGTTTCACTATCGCTAGGCTCGTTAAAACATAGCGATGGGTTTGCCCGAAGGGAAAATTATAGAACAAGCATATGTTATCCTCAAGCTTGACAAAAATAAAGAGGTACTGGTCAGCAATGACTTGGGAAAAATTGGGAAGAAAACTCAAAGAAACTTTGTTGGTAGCAAGTCGCTCTTGAACATGACACTTCCACTCCGTCCCAGAGTCGAGTTGGGTTGTTTCATTCACCGGTCACATCACCATGGTCACGCCATACCATCCACATTTGGGGTAAATGCTACCGATCCATCACATAAGTGTCACCGACATGTTCAAGAGAAGTCATCCAGAGAAGTCACCCGTGTCCCATCCACTACCATACATTATACTTCATTCTTTCATGACCGCCACCCTGAATCATATATCACCAGATCGTTTTCACCTCCATCAAAATCATTTGCTCCGTTCTGTGTCATTGATGTGGGATTCATTAAGGCCCTCCTTTGACGGATCGCTTCTTGTCGACATCAGCTCATTATCCAAGAAGTTGATCTAGGAACAACCCCTTCAGTACTTTGAAGCTTGCATGCCTCAATGGCAAGTTTCTCACTTCCGGCGACAGGTATACATCAATGACCTTCGACCGAAAGATTTTGTGTGGTGTTCGACGCCAAGTCCTTTATTCACACCACGTGAATTGTACTGCAGTACCTTGAGGGTCATTATCATTATCGGTGATTCCTCTCGCGCTTGTTAACAGTTTACATCATTGACTGGTAATCAAGCGATGTCTTTCCATGTTCGACTTCAAAACATCTCTCACATGGATCGACTTGTACTTCGAGTGAAGATTGGACGAGATTGAAGACCTCGGATCTAATTTCATCCATCCGGGCTGCGATATATATTCAGGAAAAATAAAGACATTGAAATGTACAGCATTACAGCACAGATAATCATCCTACCAAAAGGATGATGATTTCATCAGAATCATCAGTCTACCATCAGACGATTGTCTGTCCTATGTACATAAAAATGAATTTATAAAGCTGAGCATGGGAATGCCCGCCTCAGCTAGATCATGAAAACAGTATGAAGATAATGTATTGTATTATATCTTATTACAGGTCTCCTCCTAGCATTGAAAGAACTTCAGATCCTCCTAATAAAGCATTTCACCCGATAAACGGCCTCATACTTTAGGGGGCAACTGTTATAGACATTTTTGTGCCTTATAGCTATAAGCATGAAATGTCCATAAACCAAGGGATCCTAAGTCCCTAAAGGTGTTGTTCCAGCTCCTAAAGAAACAAGGTCAACAAATTACAACTTCTCCCAGAAGTTCTCCACCAAAAACTGCTCGGAACTAGTCAAATCAGGATCATTTCAGCTGCTCCACTAGCTAGCTGCGTTGCAAAGCACCCAAATGCACTGGCTAGGTGCGTTGCAACGCACTTGAATGCACTACCAGGGTGCGTTGAGCGGGAAATGACAAGTGGCAGAGTCATTCCACGAGGTGGAGAGACAATGGAAGCTTCCAGAATCTTCTCCAATGACACTTGCCTCACTGAATTCGACCAGTGATGAGTAAGAGGCTCTTAGTCTCCAAGTGGAAGCAAGAACTGATAGAGAGAGGCCACTAATCAATTCATGAGCTGACTCATCCTCTTTGCATACATCTATATATGGATCCCTCACCAAGAGATCCAGAGGCTGGAATTTTGTACATTGCAGAGAATTGTTGTTGGTTTTGAGATAGATATCAGAGTATTGGGTGATTTATGCTTTGTTGGAGGTGAAGAAGGGATTCTATGCTGGGAGGTTGATGCTAGATCAGGAATCATCGGTTGTAACTCCTCTTGGATCTTCTTGTTTTATCAATAAAACTATTTGAGCTTCTCCTACATGCTTGTATATCACTGATGTTTGTTATATTCATATGTTTAGCTTAAATCTGATCCTAAGCTTTTTATGAACATAAATCCATGTCTTTGTGTAGTTTCCTCCTTTTGTGATCTTGCAGGAACTTGGTGACGCTGGGCAAGTAAGGGAGCAGGTAGCTGGAAGCTGTCAAAGAGAAGGGAGATTGGATCAAAGGACTAGCGCAAGACACAGGTTGTTTCATCCTATTCCTCTTCGTTTATAGTTCATAAAGGAGAATACAAGAATAGTTTTCCCTGTTTGTTTCTGAGGTCTCTGTCACAACCCAGTGGAATAGGGTCGTTCTGAATAGACACTTTTCCCGATAACACCCTACCCCTCCCGTTCCTCGGTAACCTCTTCCACTCCGTGTTACCCCAGACATTAATGTATGCGCATAATCTGTTTTTCGCACAACAACATCTTAATCCAAGTGTTTAATGACTTGATGTACCGACCCCACGGTCCTTGGAGAAATTTCCTTTCCGCTTCACTGTAGCTTACAATGGTATCTATTGTGAATTCAGTGATAAATCCCCCAATGATTCGATCTACCCAGTGATCGACCGCACGTGCGAGTTTGTCTTCAGTGGCTTCTAGTCTACGCACCAGTTCTGGGGTCCACACTATCGGCTGGTCTAATCTACACCTTTGCACCTATCAGCTAACTTTGCGATCCACTCATACAATTCTATCAGGAATGTTACGAAGAAGATCTCATTTATGTCCGTGAGGATATAGCGATCCAACCACTGTTCCTCTGATATCCGCAAGTTCCAATTTTCCTGAACCTTGAACTCGTGGAGCTTCAGATCCCACCAATCTTTGAGATCTTTCTTTGTAGGATTCCAATGTTCCCACATTAGACACCCCTTAGGCAAATCCTGATCCCGACAATGGAACCATTTGTTGTCTTATATGGGCGTTACCCAGGTTCAGAAGAATTATTTAGCCAAACAAATCCCACAGCTACCGGCCCTTTTGGCAACAGTCCGCGAAGTGCGGACTGAGGTCTCATCCGAGGTAGAAAGGGAGGGTGCTGGAACTAGGTTTTCACACCTTGGGGATGTCTTGGATGTATTTTTGGGTCTCGCACACTATTCTGCAGCCTTGCGTTGTGCCAGATCCGCGCAGATCGGAATACTCTTAGCACTCTTATTACAGATTGAATCACTTATTACTAGTTTTATCTAGTTAAAGTGGTATTTAAGAAAACATTTATTACTTCTGGTTACTTCGTGCATCAAGATTAACCTAGTTCACATGTATTCAACAGTAGAAAATGCTGAGATCATAACATTTCATTTATCATAAAAGAGTAAAATCGCAATTAACACAAAATTTAGAAGAAACTTATCTTTATCATCAATCTTCAACAATACATCCAGATCCACCCTGCACACTCAGCTGCAGGGGTCCACGCACACAGTTGTGGACTTTCCAAGCCTCTGCACACACAGCTACAGAGCCTCTATCTTCTACCCTACTCCCTCGACTCGAACTTAGAACTGCTCTCCGATTATTCACCCATTACATGTTAGGACTAAAAACCAAAAACTGAACTACTTTTCCCTCATAGAGCCTCGCTCTATTTATACTTTCCCTTGGCCCGCAATCCCACTGTGGGCCGACTCTATTACTATTTCTTTACATTATTTTCGGGCAGACTACCCTTTGACTCAACCTACTATAGCTCGCGCTCCGCACTTTCCGCGGAGTCTTTTACCCTAATATTACCCAAAATTCCGAGCTTCGCACCCCATACTCGTTCCGTGGGGCTTCCGCTACCCAACACTTTTGGTGGGAGATATGATAATTAGGAATTGAGATAGCTTGAAAAGGATTTGGTGATGATATAATTTATGGTGGAAGAGATGCAAGAATAGGAGAAGAGGTTTCTAATCTGTGTCTAGAAGAGGTGATTCTTACTAACCTTTCAGGATATGATAATGGAGAGTGAAGCTTAGAGTCAGAATGAGACCTAGTGTGCTTACGTGAAGCCAGTTTTACTTAATGGAGTCTCCAAGTGAATGATTTTAGCCATCTAACTTCTTATTCACCTTTAATAAGAAAGCTTTATCATTTTCCCAGGGAAAAGTAACTTCAAATTTCCATTCCCCGACAATGGCGCCAATCTAATGTTGTCCTTTGTAAACACTTATAGGCTAAGGAACTATGTCAAAGCATCTAAAATGTTATTTTAATTTGGTTTTGGATGACCAATTCTTTAAACTATGAAACAGATGCAAATACTAATTATTTTGTATATAATGAAAGGGTTGATTCTTCATGTTTAACAAAATTAAGCTTTAAAATGTTTATGAAAGGTAGAATTTTAAGATGATATATATGATTCCTTAAACATTCAAATAGAGCATTTAACTTTTCATATATAGATGATGCATGTAAAATAATTTTACAGCCAAACTAAGCATATTTAAAGACAACAGGAAACAACAATTAAATTATGTAGGGGAATTAAGTCAAACAAATAGTTTTAGTTAATTTATCTCTTTGATTGATTATAAATTTATAGGGGATTTCAAAAAGATTGATATTCAATCTTATATTACCCATATTTCCCATTAACTTTAAACATGTTTAGAAATAAATAAAGATGAAAGCATAATAAGAAACTAGAAAAATTCACTAGAAAACACAAGCTACTTCAAAATGAGTCCAGAATCCTTTCTATTAATCCCAAAAATAGTCCAGATAATTACAATCATGCTCAATGGCTTATCACAAGGGTTCAACCTTTCATACTTTGAATTACAAAGTATTTATAGATTTTCTTCTCAAAATATCTGGACTTAAAATCAAAATTTATTACAAAATATTTTCCCAATGGATTTGGATTTATTACAAAAATAGAACTAGAAAAGAGGAAATCTAAACTGATTTAACATCTTGCATAGAATTCGAGGATTTTTGTAGGTGATTGGAGCTATAAAGATGATGATTTGCTTCTTTTTCCTAGAAATATGTTATTTGTCCCTGAAAACTTGGTATTCTGCTACTGAAAATCTGTTGTTTCTCATTCGATGAGTTCGCGCAATTTATCCCATCTCTTTTCATTAGGAATAGAAAATTTTAATAATTTTTTGTATGATTCATCCACTTAAGTGTATTTATCAAAATTAGGCTTAGTTATGAACATATTCTTGATCTCACGCTAAATTAATAAATCATAACTAAGGCCTTCAATCAAAGTGTTTCCAATGATGGTTCCTTTGATTTTAGCAAAATTATCTTTATATATTTCTATATCATGCAATATATGTTGATATTCTTCCAATGGAATTAGTTTAGCACCTATACTTTGCAGACCTAGAAATCCTTTTACATGTAGTGAAGTAAATTTTCTATGAAACATTTTAATCTGGACTTCTAAATTGTGACATTTATTCTCCAGCTGTAGCATTAAATTTATTTTAGTATGTAACCTTCTCACCTCCAAGACAACTTCAGTTCTGTCTTCAATACCATATCCTTCAAGCTCTTCTTTTGGCTCAGAATTCAAAACCCTAGTTATTCTTGTAGCATCTCCTACTTTATGGTCGAGGTCTTCCTTTACTTCTGTCACTGCATCTTACGATCTCTATAACAACTTTTCTTGTTCAAAAATAAGCTCAAATGAAGGCCATAATTCATTAATTGATTCACTAATATTAAGCCAAATATTTTCTTTGCCCTCAATAATGGTATGGGAAATTGCAGATTCATTTTCATAAGTTGCTATTTTCTGAGCCAACTCATAACTTTTATGTATCTCGGACAAGTATGTGTTATCCATTTTAATATTTTGTTCCTGAAGCTTCTGAAGTTTCATCTTTAATTTCTAAATCCCCTGATCTTTTAGTGTTAGATCTTCCATGGCCTTTGATAAGCCTGTAGCTGCATCACTGGACTATGTATCCACTATAATAGTCAATGTTGTAGATGTCCCTATTGTAGAAGTACCTACAATAGATGTTGTTGCTATGGGAATGGCAGTTGAAACATCAAGTTGTTGTTCTTTTCCTTTAACAGTGTCTCCATTTTAGCTTCCATTTTCTGTATCTGGAGATTTTTTTCAATTATCATTTTGAACATATTCTCTTTTTTCTATCTCCAATTGACCAACTTATTTTTCCTGTGGATGTTCTGTAGTAGGAAGCTTCAGTTGTTTCCTTAATTCTTGAATATCAACATTCTTGTTCTTGATCATTTCTTTAAATTATTTAACATCATTAGAATCATATCCTACTTTTATTACCAGATCTTCCAATCACTTAATTCTGGTATCTTTGGTCAGGGATGACATTTTCTCCCTCTTTAATTGTGAATGAATGTTATTCAGTGAAGCTTGTAGTTTTGAAGTTGTGATAACTGAACTGGTCAAAGTGGAATATATCATTTCTCCAGCCTACTTATGCAACTCAATCTAATCAATGTCATGAATTTTTTTGGTGTCAAAAGAAAAATTGATGTCTTATAATATTATGCACCTCTAGGGACTGGAACTTTGGGTTCCAAGAAATCTAGCTGAAATTGTCCTTTTTCAGTATCAAGTGCAGACAAAAGTCTATGTTGGGTAGTATAAGTCTATTTCCATAGTTCAGAATATTTGGTGGCCTTTAGTGCTCCATTATTTCTTTTAATCTCTTTGTAACTAACAAAAATTCTTTGTTGTTCTGTACCCCGAGAAATAAATGATATAGGAGAATATGTGGTGATCTTCTGAATCCTTGGAAAGGTAGAAGTATGAGAAACTATCAATACCATCGTTGACTGCTCTTGTGAAATTTCTCCTTGAAAAGACTCCTCCTAAGTATTAGTTTTCTTTCTTGTTTCAAACACTGTGAAGTTTGTCTCTCAATTTTCTAAAACTGAAGGAGAAAAGCTTTCTCTTGGCCTCTTCGTCTCTTTCTCTTGAGGAACTGGAGTTTGTGAAGTTGTTTCAATATCAATTTGTTCCTCTTGGCTCTTGCAATGTGTTTTCCTTCCACTCCTCTTGATTTGCATATTGTTCTATTTCTGGCCTAGGTGTATGTGCATAAGGTGCAGTGATGCAGGAGCATCAAGACCATCTTTTCATTTGTAAATATGTGATAAAAGGGGTGTGACAATTTTAATATTTTATTAATTAATTTGTTATTAAAATAGGAGAAGGTGAGGATTTTGTAAATATCCTTTTATTAATTAAGAGGATATGAGAGAATTTGGTTAAGGATATGAAGGGATAAGATTCTAGATAATAGGGTTTGTTGAGATATTCTAGTGGTGTTGAGATATTAAGGGGATTGAGCATTTAATTAGTTCATTTTCAAAAATTGTATAAATAGGAAGGGGTTTTGAGAGAAAAAGACATTGAGATAGAATAGAATAGGGAGAGAAGTAGGAGACAAGGTTTTCTTATATATCTATGTACAGCTGAAAGGGCCACGGAATTTTAATATCTGGCCATGAATGAGGTTTTTTTGAAATTGTTGGTTTCATATATATCAGTATAGAATTTGACTTTGAGCTTATGTACATTGTTGAATTCGCTTTTGGTTGAAATGGTTTGATTTTTGTAAAAACTTGGTAAGGTGATTCTGTTCATGGGTGAATAAATCGACATCGATATTGTAGAAATTAATTGAATAAAGAATCGATTTTAAGTCATGCTTTGTGCTGAAAGAATGTTTGTATTTTTATAAGCATATAGAAAGAAAACAGAATTCAGTTAAATCGATTCATGCTGGAATGAAAATAAAATTGTATTGTTGAAGAAATCACAGGAAAGAAAAGATCGATCAGTCTTGTGAGGGCTGGATCAAATATCAGGTAAATTGATGTTTTTATATCGACTTTGAAAAAGTCGATTTCACTATTGCATAGCTAGGTGAATGAATGGTCGGTTATATGCAACAGCAGTGTATGAGAAAGCGTGCAAGGGAATTGTGCATCGATCAACACATGCCGGAAGGAAATGTACAGTTTGACAGCACTGACAGAATGTTGTTCACATAAATTGATCGAATAGTAAGTTCCATTTCAACGCTGGGAAGTTTCAACGAGGAGCAGAGTTGGGGAAAAACACACAATTCAATGTCAGTGGCATTCAGAACATGTAGGAAAAATGGAATTGCTCTAAAAATGCGGAGGTCATTACACAACAAAGTAAGATTCTCAGCGAAGGTGAATGCAATTTTTGAAAGCGCATTCCATAATTTGGTCAGAACCACGTTGCGATGGTCGATTGGGAAGGTATGTTAATTACGTGATTATTTGTATCATGATGGTTGTGTTGATAGGTGTCCAGAGTCATATGTTAAGTTGACTACATATACAACAATAAGTAATTGAGCAGATCCGTAGTATTGCTGGTATTATGACCTGAATTGTACTGAAGCAGTGGCTGAGGGGAGGCGCTGAGATGTATTTACAGATATAGAAATCAGTGGTAGCGCAAAAGAACCAACAAGAAATCGATTTGAAATTGACCTGAGCAGAAACAATCTAATCCTAACTGAATGTTTAAAGTGATGGCGCAATTGAAAGTGCGGAATGTTATAACGGTAAGCACGTTGATGTAAGCTCTTTGAGCGATGTTATTCAAATAGTTCGATTTCTGAAACCCAGAATCTAAAGTCGCAGTCCAGAACGAGTTGGATGAAATGAAAACTTCAAGCAGTTTGTTGTTTGATATAGCAAACATATGAGAATTAAGCATTGGATTTTAAAAGGTAAGGGCGTACTCTTCAATTGAATCCATCCATAATGCCAATGACTTTTGTAAACATGATAAATTGCAGTGTATTGAGTTAATTCCTATTCTCAAGAATTCATATACAGAATGAAGACCATTATGCAACGAAACTGAACTCTGCATGTCTTGAATATGAGTTAGAACGCTGGTATAAAAAAGGTCAAGTCCGAGTCTTATTTAGACGTAGTATCATTTGTCCATGAGCGCATTTGTTTGGTTGAAATTTGGTTCTGATATGAAATTTGAAAAGGTGCATGTACAGGATTTGGTTGAAAACGTGTAAGATTGAATTGAAATGTCGATTCAGGTTATGGGATGATGGGTATAAGCCCATGTGAATGTTGGCATTGATATGGTTTTTTTTTCAAAATCATTGGAATATTATTTAAAGGTTTCAAAAGTAATGAAATTGCTTGAAGGTGAGTGGATGCAGATTGATATTATATGAGATGGTGTTAAATGATGGAAAGCTTCCGCATGTTGAAATGGGAAAGAGTGAATTTTCCAGTGATTGATGCTTTAATTTGGGAATTTGATGAGTATGCATTCTTTTATGCATGGTTATTTGAAGATCCTAGGTATTGCAGGTTGGTCCTGCATCATGCAGTCTTTTGTTCAAATATTAACTTAGAAATAATCCCCAAGGGATCATAGGACCAGGTGAACCTCAATTTGAACTTCATTTGTTTCAAGAGAATATCTTCCTCCTTTGTTGTTGCTATGGTGTTGACAATAAATGGTCCAATTTGTTCTTTTATTTTAAACTGAGATTTCTTCTTGTTGGATACAAAATGTAGATCATCCATGTTCATCATTTGTCTGATATATTCTAGTGCAAAAATTTTGATTGGTACAAATTTTGGCAACCTATAGGGAGGAAGCTTAAATCCATAGATCCTAATTTCTATGTAATTCTGATAGAGTTACCAATATCCAATCTTAGTTTTCTCAGTGAGGTGAATAATTCTTTTGATTTCAAGTGAAATTATAGGTATAATATCACTGTTGAGAAGACACAATGTCGTATGTAAAAATTGATTTACATAATCACTGTAAGAATACTCCTATGTGTTATTTCTTACCAATGAAGTCCAATGAATAAAAGACTGAGGATTCCCCTATGCATCTAATTTATGTAGTGGAAATTTGAATCTATCTACTTCGAAAAATAGAAATAAATACACAAGGACTCATTGATGCTTAAAAGCACCTTCAATATAAAACTTCAAAAACTGATCATGAATGCTCCCTGCCAAAAATTGACTGTAGTTGAAAATGAGTGGTGGTTTATCACCTACTGAGAATACTGATAAAAATGCTAGAATTACCTCATCAACCCACTGATCACTAGGGTAACCTAGTAGACATGAAACCATAGAGATGACTTTCCTAGACATTTATGGAAATATTGAAGAAGAGTACGGTGGATTGGTTCTTGGTAACTCATAATTCTCAAGTAAAAATGATTCAAAGATCTTGGCTCTTTGAGGCAATGTGAGTTTCTGATAAATCTCCATGAGAGAATCTACAAAGAAAGGATGCATATGGGTTGTAGGTTTAACTTGAAGGACTTGGTATATTGACTTAGGAGTATTAGTAAACAAAACTTCATTATTTTGGGAAATTATGGCCCTCCGACTGAGTAGATACCTTAAATGACACCAAATAACAAATTCCAGGGAAAATTGGGCCTGAGGAAAAATGAATTCAGGTAGGAAGGAATCCCATATATTCAATTCATCATTGACGTCTAAAAACTTCTAATTTACCCAGTTGTGGAGTTCATAATGATCGAACTCACACTTGGTTTCAGATATTTTGTATTACTTTTCAACCAGAGGAAATTCGTCTAAATTCAGTACAGGGGAAAAGATTGGGATTTCTACCACTAATTTGGACTTTCCTTTGGACAACGACATGTTAAATTATGAATTTGTTTACAAGTGTATTGAATTACTGATAATTGGTGATTGCTGGTGTAGTATATGCTTTTCTATTGATACAATCTGAAAGATACCAGCGTTGCTACAAGAGAATGGGAGAATGAGAGTTTGAAGGTCAGCAGCATACTTTATAGGGGATTTGAACGAATTAACCATTTTGGCACATCTAGTAAATGCAATAGACATTGGTGGGAAGGAATTATTAGTTATAACGGTTAAGTATCTATTGGAGGGGAAATATATTAATGTAACAGTAATATAATGTGGACGAATGAGGGAATGACAAGTGGTGAGGTGCGAGGAGGTATGAAAGTGGCGATGGGAGTGGAGTGTATGAGAGAACGGCTTTCGGGGGGGTGGGGGGGGGGGGGGGGGGGGGGGGGGTAGGTTGTTTGCATTTTTGTAGAATGAGGGGGGTGGGAAAAATGGATATGGAGAGGAAATGTAGCCACAGACGGAATTTATAAAACTATTTTTTGGGCACCCCCCTAAACGTTGATAACATGGGTGGGGGCACGTTTGAAGTTCATCCCACATCATTGATCTTGACGGGGTTGATCCCTGCCTTTGGTTCTTGCTCAAGATTTATCGCATGCCGATAAAAGATGTCAAATCAATTAACTTTATTTACAATATATTAATTAATCCATGATTATTTAACATAAAAGGATTAACAATAATACAAATATAATTGCGGCAACATTTAAAAAAGCGCGCCTATACTTTGGGACTTTATTTATTTTATTTTTTTCATATATATATATATATATATATATATATATATATTAGAGCCCATTTTATTTCTTTTTCCTATTTTTCTTTCTTTTTGTATTTATTTTTATTTTTATTTCTCTTTTCTTTTCGTATTTTCTTTTCTATATTTTTTTTTCTATTTTTCAACATAAAGGAAATGAAAACATAACATGGTGAAAATAAGTTACAACACAACCCTTGGAGCCTCTGCTTGTTAACTCTGATCAATTGTTGGCAAATCATGAGATCTCCTAAAGGCTTTCTCCTCCTAAAAATTGACGTCCCATCTCACAATGATCTTCCAACTCCTTGGAAAATAGGTTTTGTATGCCTTGGATGTTTCACTGTTAGCAATGAAATACCCATTTTTTGTAGTTGAATCTAGCTTGGTGTACTTCTCAACTGGAACATGATAATAAGTGATACTGCCAAAAATCTTGAAATGATCGACTTCTAGCTTCTTCCCTGTAAATTCCTACTTAGTCAT
The DNA here is from genome assembly GCA_031772625.1 of Pinus tabuliformis. NCBI lineage: Eukaryota > Viridiplantae > Streptophyta > Pinopsida > Pinales > Pinaceae > Pinus > Pinus tabuliformis. The sequence goes on from CM062817.1 coordinate 127,022,674, forward strand.
TATTTTTCCCAACACCTTATGTAGGAGCCTATTATAAATATAATTTTTGGTGCTACATGCCTCTACCCAAAGATATCTATGCATATCCTGATCATAGAGCATGAATCTCACTCTCTAACTATGGTTCTATTTTTGCGTTCTGCAACCCCATTTTGTTGCAGGATGTATGGAGTTTTCCACTCCCTCTTGATTACCTCCTTGGCACAGAACACCTTGAATGATTTCTCAAAATACTCGCCCCCATTGTCTCTCTAAATTACATTTATCTTCTTTCCTATCAAATTCTCCCCAAGATCCTTAAATTCTTGGAAGCAATTGAAGACTTCATATCTTGTCTTCAAGAAGTAAATCTAAGTCTCCCTAGAGAATTCATCAATGAAGGTCAAAAATTATTCATAACATATAAGAAACTTTGTGGACAATGGAAAAAAATATCAAAATGTATTAAATCTAACACATCCTTGGCTCTACTGTCACTTCTTGGAAATGTTTCTTTTAAAAACATTCCAAGTACGCACCCTCTCCATACGTCATCGTGTTATCTACAAACCTTTGGAGTACCCGTCACATTTTCTCTAAGAAACTTAAGTGCACCATGATGGATATGACCCATCCTCCTATGCCACATCCCTCTGATATATCTACTACTATTTTTGTTAGCCAGTGCCTTTAGAGTATCAAACTGCGACCTATACAACTTGTTGCTTCTTACCCAAATCTCCTTTGTTAACTTCCAATCCTAGTGTTTCAAATATACCTGCTATAGACATTTTTGTGCCTTACAGCTCTGAGCATGAAATGTCCATAAACCAAGGGCTCCTAAGTCCTTAAAAGTGTTGTTATTACTCCTAAAGGAACAAGGTCAACAAATTACAGCTTCTCCCAGAAGTTCTCCACCAGAAACTGCTCAGAACTAGTCAAATCAGGATCATTTCAGCTGCTCCACTAGCTAGCTGCGTTGCAAAGCACCCAAATACACTAGCTAGGTGCATTGCAACGCACCTAAATGCACTACCAGGGTGCGTTGAGTGGGAAATGACAAGTGGTAGAGTCATTCCACGAGGTGGAGAGACAATGGAAGCTTCCAGAATCTTCTCCAATGACACTTGCCTCACTGAATTCGACCAGTGATGAGTAAGAGGCTCTCAGTCTCCAAGTGGAAACAAGAACTGACAGAGAGAAGCCACTAATCAATTCATGAGCTAACTCATCCTCTTTTCATACATCTATAAATGGATCCCTCATCCAAGAGATCCAAAGGCTGGAATATTGTACATTGCAGAGAATTGCTGTTGGTTTTGAGATAGGTATCAGAGTATTGGGTGATTTATGCTTTGTTGGAGGTGAAGAGGGGCTTCTCTCTGCTGGGAGGTTGATGCTGGATCAGGAATCATCGGTTGTAACTCCTCCTGGACCTTCTTGTTATATCAATAAAACTATTTGAGTTTCTCCTACATGCTTGTGTATCAGTGATGTTTGTTACATTTGTATGTTTAGCTTAAATATGATCCTAAGCTTTTTATGAGTATGAAACCATGTCTTTGTATAGTTTCCTTCTTTTGTGATCTTGCAGGTATTTGGTGAAGCTGGGCAAGTAAAGGAGCAGGTAGCTGGGAGCTGTCAAAGAGAAGAGAGATTGGATCAAAGGACTAGCGCAAGACACAGGTTGGTTCATCCTATTTCTCTTTGTTTATAGTTCATAAAGGAGAATACAAGAGTAGTTTTCTCTGTTTGTTTCTAAGGTCAATGTCACACCTTAGTGGGGTAGGGTCGTTCTGAATAGACATTTTTCCCGTTAACAAAATGGTGACTCCGCTGGGGACGATCGTCTAGTTGGTTTGTTTGTGTTTCTCTTATTGTTTATGTCATAAACTTAGAAGTAGCGAATCGAACTGCATTTGCCATTAACAAATGCAAAGTAGACATTTGCTGCTTCAATCCATTCACTGGATCTGTTTATGATTTGAACAGCTGAATCACAAATGATCTGATTGCCCTCTATGATAGCTCTTAGACCTCCTTTAAATCTACCCTCTGATTGTGCATTACTGATTGCTTTTACTCGGCCAAAAACCATAGATTAAACTGCAAACCGTGACCCAGAACCCGGATAGAATTCTCGTTTCTGCCCCAGCGCAGGCACTGTGAAGAGTTCCTACATTTCAGCGCAGTTCCCGAGAGGGCAACCTGCGTTGCAATCCAGTTTCTCTGTGTAGCAGATGCGTTGATCAGCCTAGCCCTGTGCAGCTGAGGTTCTTTGCTCATTTTTTCCAGTTTTGCCTCTGATTTTTGCAGCCTGTGATTAGTATGTGTGTGTCTGTTTAAAAACCCCTTTTCTTTGCTGATATTCCATCTCAGTTGTATAAAAGAAACTGTAGATGTTTTTGTGTGTTTGTTACGTCATTTACAGTTTTCCATTGCAAAAGTAGAATAGTCATTCTGTCGTCCTTTGATTTAGATCTGTCACAAGTGTCGATTTTGATCATAGGAGAAAGTTTATTTGCTGTTGACAGTCGATTATGCTTTTACTTTTTCCTTTGGCTTGAATTTGTGACTTTCTAGTGTCGAAACGAGTGTTTATTTCAAAATCATAAAGTGTCATAATCGTCTCTACCTTTTTGATTTCGAAAAGAAGCTTGTTTGTGTTTCTCACTTGAAAGCGAATTCAGATTTGTACAACCACTTTCTTTTTAGGCATCAATATTAAGAAAGTGAAAAACAAAACACATGCATGTGCATTTTCATATTGACAGTCTGTTTGGCTTGATTTAGGAAAAGTGCATTTACAGTGTGCTCTTTGCTCTTTGAGAAAAGATTGTGTCTTTATTTTCCCTTGTAGCTAGGATTTTCATTGGTGAAAAGAGATAAAAGCTTGCTTATCATCTTTAGATTGCATTTTAGGAATTACATATACATCTCGTGGTGATCCCAAAAGGCAAACTTCATAAGAAAGATCAACCTAAAATAAATTCAATGAACTTAACAACGCTTTGTAACTTAACGCGCAACATTTAGAGGTCTAGGCTAGAGACGTATTCTGGCGTCGTAAATCCTGGTAACTGTTGTTCTCACTGATGGTTGGGTCATTCCTCCACTTTGAGACGATAAGTGCCAGTACGGACTTGTGCTCCCACGTACCATTGAGTATATATTGGGAGACCCCTATAGGCTTAAAACCTTTTATCCATAGGAAGCCGTGTCGGCCGCCCTACTGATCGCAATGCACCGAACACAGCATTCGGGAAGATCGACTGTCGTACCGTAAAAAGTATTCTGCAGTTTTGCGATTGGTTTGGTACTCCCTCTACATAGACCTCCAGAGCAGTCCCTTTCGTTCCTTTTCAGACTCCTTAATGGAAAAGGTCCATCTGAGCACTTGTCACTTCAGGCTCATTAAAAATCGAAGGAGACTAGAGTCATCTTTTTTTTTTTCTCGACTCTTTAAAACTGAAAAAACAAGTTGTGTCAAAGTGTGTTAAAAATTATTTTAAACAGAATATTCATCCCCTTTTCCTACGTTGATCTTTGGGTTGAGAAAATGGAGCATACCAACCAAGGAATTCCCCTTGGTGGAAATCCTAGTCCCTTCTCCTCTTGGGGAGATGTTGGTGCGCCCCATATGGCCACATTGTCGCTTCCAGGACTGACAATTGGCTTGTCAGTATGGCTCTTCTCAACCAATGTCGTTCGAAACACCACTATTCCTGAACAATCGAATCAGCAATTAGACGAGTCCAGAGTTACCCACTAGCCTTCTACTTCCTCTAATTCTTCCTCTCCCCCTTCCTCTTCGCTTGATGGAACTGGTAAAGCCAAAAGCCAAGTTCCTAAAGAGAAGAAGGGAAAGAAGAAGAAAGGGAAAAAGAAGAAGGAGCCAAAGGCAGATGGGGGAAAACGAGTGTCGTCTAACGAAAATCCACACACAGCACCGACCAGGCCTAGATCGCCATGTGTCATTTGCAAAGGAGACCACTTTCACAGAGATTGTCCTTGCATCCCCCGGATACTAAGGGACTGGTCTCCTCATTTGCACAATCCGGTGTCATCAACCTCTGGAGATCATGTTGAAAGCACATCGTCAACTAGTGAAAGTGAAGCCCCAGGACAAAAAGGGAAAACTAGATTTCCTTGTAAACTGTGCGAAGGCAACCATGCCCTCCACCGTTGTCCCTTCTTAGATGAAGCTAAAAGAGTTTTGGATGATCGTCCGGTTTCACCGTTACGACTTCCTCCTGGATATAAAAAACTCTTGCCAAGTCCATCACTAGTTGAGAATCCAGCTGGCCCGCTCAAGTGGTCGGCTGAAGCGTCTATCATTGAGGATAAACCAACTGAATCCATACCAGACGAAAGTCAAAAGGTCGAGGCGGCAGTTGACCCAGTCTTGGCTTCAGAGGTTTTATCTTCGGATGATACAGTCAATGAAGAGAACAAGGATGACACCGTCCAAATTTTCTTCATCAACACAGACTCCGACGAACATGGGGGAAATCTACCCATTCCTTTACCGCAGGAAGGAATTTCGTCAGAGCCATACCCGGCCGTCTACTCGGTCCCACCTCCAAGCAACCTAGTTGTCTCCTTCGACTGGAATCAACTAGGCAGACCCCGTTTGCCAGCAAGCATACCATTCCGAATTATCGTTCAAATATATAGAATGGTCATGGCTGGTACCATCATAGATGAGGGGGCTTCTGTGAGTATCCTTTCCTCTATTGCTTGGAAAGCGCTTGGTTCGCCATCGCTTTTGCCTGAAATGAGAAATCTGACAGGCTTTGATAAAGGAACCAGTCGACCTTTAGGGATCCTTCCTGATGTGCCCATAACATTGAGAGGGAAGATAGTTCACATGAAAGTCATGGTCATTCAAGGACCCTTGGATTACAACCTACTCCTTGGACGAGACTATATTTATTGCATGGGAGCCATCATCTCCTCACTCTTTAGAGTAATGTGTTTTCCGCACGAAGGAAGAGTGGTCAAGCTTGTGGACCAGCTTTCATTTCCCAGATCACGCATAGCAAATAGTCATATACCATCCCTAAATGGTCTTTTCACGCAAGAAATTTCTCAATCCCCAGTCCGTCCTCCCGATAAGCGCGAGTAATTCGGAGGGATATGACTGAAACCCGGGGGGCATGCGTCCTGGTCTGCTTCAGCAGGAAAACTTCGGGTATAGGGTAGGTTTCCACGGGAGAATATGACTAGTCTGTACCCCGTTCGTCAGTGGAAGGGGTTAGTCTAGAATAAGATTCTCTTGTCAAAGCTATGTGAGTTGGCAGAACTGAGTCACTCACCTTTGTTTATTTCGGTATACATCACCGAAGAAATGTCTTGTTTACGCCGTAAATAGAACAATCTTTGGGTAACCTGTAAGAGGTAGGCCTCTCCCGAGAAAACAAATGTTTTAACGGACTGAAGTAGAGGTAACTTTGAAACTCTGTTTTATACTTGGGGGCATGCAAACCTTTTGGAGTGCAAGCGAAGGGCGACTATTTATTTTTTAAATTTTTAGGTCTTCCCTTTAAACCCGTAGGCTAACCCTTTAAACTCGTAGGATTAGTCGTCATCTAACTTGCATAAAGAAAGGATGTGGGGCAAGAATCTAAAAGTTGTCGTTTTTATATGAGACATTCTTATCATATGACTGGATTAATCGAGCAGTTTTAGCACATAGTTCAAGCTCGTTAAAAAATAAACATAAGACCGAGCAAATGTTTCCACCCGCGTTTAAGCTCGTTAAAAAATGAACTATCCCCCCGGTAAATAACCGCCGTGAATGAAACATTTCAGCCATTAAAGCCTTGGTCGTGTTTGCACCGTCACCTCCACTTTCCATTCGCCGATCATTCACCTCCATTTGATTGTTTACCCATTTTGAGGAACATCTGCAAAGAGTGATTTCACTAGCCATCCTTGTGACACTGCCGTGATTGGAAAATTCCAAACCTTACCTGGAATCAGCTGCTACCCATTTTATCACTCGTTCCTCAAAAGACGAGTCTTCTTTAAACTCTTTTCATCTGACTCGTAAAATATGAAAAGATTGCCGAGTTTTGGTCTTCCAGCTCGTTAAAGCGACGGGAAGTGCTATCCCTCCTCTAGATTTTAATCTTTTTGGACCTGAGGGATTATTGCACAAAAAGATCGAGCGCTTGTTTTGTTCGGCTCGTTAAAACAATCGAAAATTCATCCCTTCTGTATTGTTTTATACTTTTTCGGACTTAAGGGATTAGATGACGAAAAAGGAATTCCGGAGTTACCTTTACGTACCTTTTCAGACTCTCTAAAAATGAAAAGGACCGAGTTATCTTTGTCATTAGACTCGTTAAAAAGATTAAATAGCGACAAACTTGTCTTTAGGCGAGAACGAGTTTCACTATCGCTAGGCTTGTTAAAACATAGCGATGGGTTTGCCCGAAGGGAAAATTATAGAACAAGAATATGTTATCCTCCTCAAGCTTGACAAAAATAAAGAGGTACTGGTCAGCAATGACTGGGGAAAAATTGGGAAGAAAACTCAAAGAAACTTTGTTGGTAGCAAGTCGCTCTTGAACATGACACTTCCACTCCACGCCTGAGTCGGGTTGGGTTGTTTCATTCACCGGTGACATCACCATGGTCCCGCCATACCATCCACATTTGGAGTAAATGCTACCAATCCATCACATAAGTGTCGCCGACATGTTCAAGAGAAGTCATCCAGAGAAGTCACCCGTGTCCCATCCACTACAATACATTATACTTCATTCCTTCATGACCGCCACCCTGAACCATATATCATCAGATCGTTTTCACCTCCATCAAAATCATTTGCTCCATTCCATGTCATTGATGTGGGATTCATTAAGGCCCTCCTTTGACGGATCGCTTCTTGTCGACATCAGCTCATTATCCAAGAAGTTGATCTAGGAACACCCCATTCAGTACTTTGAAGCTTGCATGCCTCAATGGCAAGATTCTCACTTCCGGCGACAGGTATACATCAATGACCTTCGACCGAAAGATTTTGCGTGGTGTTCGACGCCAAGTCCTTTATTCACACCACGTGAATTGTACTGCAGTACCTTGAGGGTCATTATCATTATCGGTGATTCCTCTCGCGCTTGTTAATAGTTTACATCATTGACTGGTAATCAAGCGATGTCTTTCCATGTTCAACTTCAAAACATTTCTCACATGGATCGACTTGTACTTCGAGTGAAGATCGGACGAGATTGAAGGCCCCGAATCTAGTTTCATCCATCCGGGCTGCGATATACATTCAGAAAAATAAAGACATTGAAATGTACAGCATTGCAGCACAGATAATCATCCTACCAAAAGGATGATGACTCTATCAGAATCATCAGTCTACCATCAGACGATTGTCTGTCCTATGTACATGAAAATGAATTTATAAAGCTGAGCATGGGAATGCCCGCCTCAGCTAGATCATGAAAACAGTATGAAGATAATGTATTGTATTGTATCTTATTACAGGTCTCCTCCCAGCATTGAAAGAACTTCGGATCCTCCTAATAAAGCATTTCACCCGATAAACGGCCTCATACTTTAGGGGGCAACTGTTATAGACATTTTTGTGCCTTACAGCTCTGAGCATGAAATGTCCATAAACCAAGGGCTCCTAAGTCCTTAAAAGTGTTGTTATTACTCCTAAAGGAACAAGGTCAACAAATTACAGCTTCTCCCAGAAGTTATCCACCAGAAACTGCTCAGAACTAGTCAAATAAGGATCATTTCAGCTGCTCCACTAGCTAGCTGCGTTGCAAAGCACCCAAATACACTAGCTAGGTGCATTGCAATGCACCTAAATGCACTACTAGGGTGCGTTGAGCGGGAAATGACAAGTGGAAGAGTCATTCCACGAGGTGGAGAGACAATGGAAGCTTCCAGAATCTTCTCCAATGACACTTGCCTCACTGAATTCGACCAGTGATGAGTAAGAGGCTCTCAGTCTCCAAGTGGAAACAAGAACTGACAGAGAGAAGCCACTAATAAATTCATGAGCTGACTCATCCTCTTTGCATACATCTATAAATGGATCCCTCATCCAAGAGATCCAGAGGCTGGAATATTGTACATTGCAGAGAATTGTTGTTGGTTTTGAGATAGGTATCAGAGTATTGGGTGATTTATGCTTTGTTGGAGGTGAAGAGGGGCTTCTCTCTGCTGGTAGGTTGATGCTGGATCAGGAATCATCGGTTGTAACTCCTCTTGGACCTTCTTGTTATATCAATAAAACTATTTGAGTTTCTCCTACATGCTTGTGTATCAGTGATGTTTGTTACATTTGTATGTTTAGCTTAAATTTGATCCTAAGCTTTTTATGAGTATGAACCCATGTCTTTGTATAGTTTCCTTCTTCTGTGATCTTGCAGGTATTTGGTGAAGCTGGGCAAGTAAAGGAGCAGGTAGCTGGGAGCTGTCAAAGAGAAGAGAGATTGGATCAAAGGACTAGCGCAAGACACAGGTTGGTTCATCCTATTTCTCTTTGTTTATAGTTCATAAAGGAGAATACAAGAGTAGTTTTCTCTGTTTGTTTCTAAGGTCACTGTCACACCTTAGTGGGATAGGGTCATTCTGAACAGACACTTTTCCCGTTAACAATACCTTTTGTCCACGAAAGTATACATCATACCCCTTATCTTGAAGAGAAGATACTAAAATTAGATTCATTCTCATACACAACACGTGAAACAGATCTATGACATGGATATTTTTGCCCAAATCCCTTTAAAATGTGATTATCCCTCTCCCAACTAGAGTACACTTAGACTTGTTTCCCACTTTTGTCTTGAAGCCTATCTCCCCTATGTTGTAACTGGAGAAATACTATATAATTCTTGTCTTGTGACATGATGCCCCACTTTTGATGTACCATACTCCTGTGGTGGTCGAGCTAGATAGGAAAGTTGTAAGAGTGAACTCATCCTCAAGTCTTGAAGATAGTTCATCATTGTATGTGAAATTTTTCTTTGTTGCTTCCCTTTATTCTTTTCACCATTCTTTTTGTTTGAACATTGACCGACATAGTGTCCCTATTGACCATAGCCAAAACACTTGATTTTACTCAAGCCTTTCCTTCTCTTCTCTCCCTTGGAGTTAGGCCCTTTTCTTGAGCCTTTCTAAATTTTTCCATTTCTAGTAACAACAACATTATCGTCATCCTCATCCTTCTAGATTTTACTATTGCCTCCATTGACAAGGCTCAACCTATGCCAAAAACTGATGTCTTATAATCTTTTGCACCTTTAGGGACTCGAACTTTGGGTTCCAAGAAAGCTAGCTAAAATCGTCCCTTTTTAGTATCAAGTGCAGACATAAGTCTATGTTGGGTAGTTGAAGTCTATTTCCATAATTCTAAATATTTGGGGGCCTTCAGTGCTTCATTATTTCTTTTAATCTCCTTGTACCTAGAAAAAATTATTTTTTGTTTTGTACCCTGAGAAAAATATGATATAGGAGAATCTGTGGTGATTTCCTCAATCCTTGGAAAGGTAGAAGTATGAGAACCTTTCAATACCATTTTTATATGCTCTTGTGAACTTTCTCCTTGAAAAGGCTCCTCTTGAGTATTAATTTTATTCTTCTTTTAAACACGGTGAAGTTTGTCTCTTGAATTTCTGAAATTAGAGATAAACTATCTCTTGGCCTCTTAGTCTCTTTCTCTTGAGGAACTGAAGTTGTGAAGCTGTTTGAATAACAACCTGATCATCTCCCTCTTGCAATGTGTTCTCCTGCCACTCCTCTTGATTTTCATATTGTTCTATTTCTAGCCTAGGTGTATGTGCATAAGGTGTAGTGTTATGTTCAACTTTTAACTTAGAAATAATCCCAAAGGGATCATAAGACTAGGTGAAGCTCAATTTTAAATTCATTTGTTTCAAGAGAAGATCTTCCTCCTTTGTTGTTGCTCTATTGTTGAAAATAAATGGTCCGATCTGTGCTTTTAGTTTAAACTAATATTTTTTCTTGCTAGATACGAAATGTAGATCATCCATGTTCATCATTTGTCTGATATATTTCAGTGCAAAAATTATGACTAGTACAAATTTTGGAAACCTATAGGGAGGAAGCTCACATCCATAGATCCTAATTTATATATAATTATGATAGAGGTACCAGTCTCCAATCTTAGTTTTCTCAGTGAGGTGAAGAATTCTTTTGATTTCAAGTGAAATTATAGGTATAATATCACTGTTGAGAAGACAAAATGCCATCCGTAAAAATTGATTTACATAATCACTGATCGAGGTGGATGTTGGTGTCCACCCACTTATCCCACTTGGACCCCCACAATTGTCTCTTTCAGCTTTTCAGTTTCCTTATTTGTAGCCCAATTTACTATTTTTTGCAGTTTTTCGGGTCCTGAACTTCCAGAGCCGTTTTGAGGCCCTAAACGACGTTTTTTGGGAAATATAGGATCAACATGGGTCCATGGACTAATGTTTCTCTTCCCAAAATTGTAGTGCTCGGATAGATCTTTCTAACGAGCTATTGTACGCATCAAACGGAGATCGGGTGCCAAAGTTACGACCCCAGGAAGTTGATGTACCAATTTACCCAAACGGAGCCCACAGTTTGGTGTTTCATCTTCTAGGGTTAGGTTTTTGGATGTTTCGGGTTTCCATTGTTTCTCAACTATAAATAGGCCTTCAAGCCTCATTGTAACAAAGTTCAGAGGAATGTATCTATCACATCTCTTCTCAGAGATAAAGCTATCATCGCCCTAGCCGGTTTATTTCCATTTATGTTTGTAAGCATATTTTAGTATTTTACATTAATGAAATGAAGTATTATGTCCGTTGCATCTCTGTAGTTATGGTTATTTCTATAATTTGTTGCGTTCTTGTTTAAATCTAGATCAATCACTATAAGAATACTCCTCTGTGTGCTTTCTTACCAATGAATTCCAATGAATAATAGACTAAGGATTCCCTTGTGCATCTATTTTTTGTGGTGGAAATTTGAATCTATCTACTTGGAAAAATAGAAATAAATACACAAGCACTGATTAATGCTTAAAATCACCTTCAATAGAAAACTTCAAAAACTGATCATGAATTCTCTTTGCCAAAAATTGATTGTAGTTGAAAATGAGTGGTGTTCTATCACCTACTAAAAACACTGATAAAAATGCTAGAATTATGTCATCAACTCACTAATCACTAGGGTAATCTCATATACATGAAACCATAAAGATGACTTTCCAAGACAATTCTGGAAATATTGAAGAAGAGTGGGTGGATTGGCACTTGGTAAATCATATTTCCAAGGTAAAAATGATTCAAAGATCTTGGCTCTTTGAGGAAATGTGAGTTTCTAATAGATATCCATGAGAGAATCTACAGAAAAAGAATGTAGACATATAACTTGAAGGACTTGACATATTGACTGAAGAGTGACAGTAAACAAGACTTCATTATTTTGGGCAATTATGGCCCTTTGACTCGGTAGATACCTTAAATGACACCAAATGACAAATTACACGAGAAAGTGAGTTTGAGGAAAGAGGAATTGGGGTACAAAGGAGTCCCATATGTTCAATTCATCATTGGCATCTAAAAACTTATGATTTTCCTAGTTATGGAGTTCATAACGATCGAACTCACATTGGGTTTCAAAGATTTTGTATTGCTTGTCAACCAAGGGAAATTCATCTAAATTCACTCCAAGGGGAAACATTGGGCTTTCTACCACTAATTTGGACTTTCTTTTGGATGATGACATGCTAAATTATGAATTTATAGACATGTGTATTGAATTAACGGGAATTGGTGATTGCTAGTGTAGTAGATGCTTGTCAGCTGATACAATCTGAATGATATTAGTGTTGTTGCAAGAGAATGGGAGAAGGATAATTTGAAGGTTAGCATGATGTTTTATATTGGATTTGAATGAATTAAGAATTTTTCCGCATCTAGTAAATGCACTAGACATTGGAGGGAAGGATTTATTCATCATAATAGTTAATTAGTTGTTGACGGGGAAATTTATTAATGTAATGGTAATATGATGTGGAAAAATAAGGGAATGACAAGTGGCGAGGTTTGAGGAGGTATGAAAGTGGCGGCGGGAGTGGAGTGGATGAGAGAACAGTTTTCAGGGGTGTGGGTGGGGGGGGGGAGGGGGGGGTAGGTTGTTTGTGGTTTTGGAGAAGGGGGGGGTGAAATGGCTGTGGAGAGGCCACATAGCCACAGGCGAAATTTATAAAACTACTTTTCAGACGCCCCCCTTTGTTAAACGCCGATAGCACGAGAGGGTGGGTGGGTCCAAAGTTCATCCCCCTCCATTGATATAGGTAGGGGTGATCTCCACCTTTGGTTCTCGCTCAGGATTTATCGCAAGCCAACAAAAGATGTCAAATCAATTAACTTTATTTACAATCTATTAATTAATCCATGATTAATTAAAATAAAAGGATTACCAATAATACAAATATAATTGTGGCAACATTTAAACAAGTGTGCCTATACTTTGGGACTTTATTTATTTTATTACATATCTTCTTACATATATCCAACTCAGCAATATGGGGAACAATATGATCTTTGACCCAATCTTTGATAATATGCCTAGCTTTGTGTTGGCTTATTGGGGCCTGGCCCAGGTTTAGAAGTGATTTAGCCAAGCAAGTCCCATTACTACTGGCCCTTTCGGCAATAGTCTGTGAAGAGCAGACTAAGGTCTCACCCGATGTAGTATGGGAGGGTGCTAGAACCAGGTTTCCACACCCTGGGAATGTGTGATAGGAGGTGATTGATACATGGTCCAACCTTTGCACTTACTGTGCTATGCGCATCAGCGAGTACTCTGCGCCCTACGATACTGTCTTCGCACAGTTCTAGCCACAGCATGACCCGTGTTATTTACCCAAGTCTTCCTTAATTAGGCCCTGTTCGCTGACTACTTAGATTATTTTTATATATAAGCATTCACACTATTATTTATCAATTGCACACAGTAAGTAAACCTAAAAGTAATGCATAACATCAAAATACGGATTCAAGCACAGATGCACTGAGTAAACTTCTCTTTATTAACTTTCAATCCCAAGTATAGACCCGACTCCGCCCTACGCACTTAGCTGCAAGGGTCCACACTCTCAACTGTGAACTCTACTAGGCCTCTGCGCACTCAGCTACAGAGCCTCTTCCTACTACTATGACCCAATACCCTTCAAATCCAACTCTAACCTCGAACCATTCCTTCGGTATTCTATCTATCAGTACTTCTTTTTACCCTTAGAGCCTCGCTTTATTTATACAATCCCATGGTCCATGGACCATGGGTAAGTCGACACAACTTTACATTTAACTACAATATATTAGGGCAGACAACCCTATGACTCATCCTAGACTTCACGCTCTACGCCTACAATTCACGGAGTCTTATAATATAATTAACCAAAACATGGGCTTTGAGCCCCAAAACCATGTTGCGGGGGATCCCATTGCCAACAGGCCCCCAACATAATCATCGTGACTCACCCCGAGTCACTCTGCTGGTGCGACGATCTTGGCACAGAGCCCCTCCAACTATGTCTGTGTTGTGCGAAGGTCCGTAGCGCACTATTCTACCGTTTGTTGGATCTGCTCTACTATTTCTGCCAAATGCTTGTCGTTAGGGGCAAATCCCTATCTTAAGGCATGCATCACCTTCATCTGTGCAAGCTTTCCTTCGGTATCGGTAGTGATGAGAAAGGCCTCATCAATCCAAGGTTGGACGCACGCTTTAAGTAAGGCCTCTTTCTGTCGTGTGGCATCCACCTGTTGCTTCAATCCCTTCACCTGCTGTAGCTTTGCCAGTCATTAGGTCAGGACAACTATCTGCGTCATTCCGTGCACACTATCATACTTCACTTGAAGCTCCCGCACCTCTATTTCCAAGCGTTGTATGGTGGGATCCTCCTGTAAGGAAGTGAGGACTGCAAAGGATTCTTCCAACATAGTAGTACAGTTCTGCACTGCCTATCCTATTTCCTCCAGTGCTTTTTGGATAGCGCCAGCGTGTTGTTCCCTAACTTCCGGGGGCATGGATGACTGCTCCTTTAATCGCAGTTCAGCAATTTGAAGGTTGAGGTCCAGCTGTATCTTCGTTGCTTCCTCCTTTACCTCATGGAATCCACTGGCCAATCTGTGAATTCGCACCCCTACTAGTAGATCTATCGCAATTTCTAGCTGTGGAACGCAGCGACATGCTTTCTCTACCATTTGCTCTAGCTATTGATTCTACGCCAGCACTTCATCGCATTGTAGACTAAGCTGCTCAATGTTGATTCTCTGTTTGTTGAGTATCTGTACTGTGCGTCCTTCCCTAGCACGAAGTTCTGTTGTCACTCTGTTCTGTAGCTGGTATAATGTATCCCGTGGAAGGGCAGCCAAGTTTAGGCCAAGTCCCTTGATCCAACCCACAGCGGCTCTGTTCTCTGTGATTTCCGTTGTTAGTGCTCCTTCCGGCTACACAATGGTGTTAGCCATTTTGGCCCACAGCAATTGCTCCATTGCCGATGTGCCTGCGACACCATAGGCGGCTACCATTCCCTCCTATGGGGGCCGCACCTGAAGTTCCTGCAGCTGGGCCCTGAGGGCCCCCAACACATTCTGCTGCTCCGTCATTGCTTCCTGGAGCACTTCCCTGGTGACCTCGCGAACTGTGTCACCGATGTCGTAGAGGTCACCCTCTATCAGTGTAATAGGTTCACTGTCCAGTTTGGAAGCCTTGGTCTTCTTCCGTGGGCCTGCTCATTCCGTACCGCGCGGCTGTTTCAGTTGTGTAGATGTCATGCTTGGGTCCACACCTTCCACTGTGTCCTTTGTTCCCTATCCCATGGTCAGGTCTGGGCCTCCTTCCTCCCTCATCGTGGTGGCCCATGTTGCTTGTGCTGTTGCTGCTTTTTCGGCGGCCTTGGTCTGCTTTGCGGCGGCCTTCGCTACCTCACAGGAAACCCTTACCGCCACGGCCAACTACTCGTTGCGCTTCTACTAAGCCAGCAGCTTGGTGGCATTCTTTTGTTTTTGTACCACTATCTTATCGCACTCTGCCAGATCCGGGGCACACCACTCAGGAAGCCATGAGTCAAGCACGATGACAATGGCATCATCAATCGCGATGAAATGAAGTTTGGTCCAGTTCTACGCTGGATCCTTATGCGCCTTAATATACATATTATGCATGTCTACCTTGAAGTCTGCAAAGCTCCGCAGACTATTGTAAACTGTGGGGGATAGGCACGGCCTTCTGTTAATCCACATCTGAATGCTCGCCTCCATAAGCACCCAAAAGATCTTAGTCTTGTGGATCTGCGTGGCATCCTTCTTAGCCCAGAGTGACGCATATTTGGTAGCCTCCAACAAGTCCTATTCAATATGAGGAAACTAACTGTCCTTCGATAGTTCCCCTATCACCAATAAGATGGACAAGAGTAACCACGCGTAGTGGAAGGTCTTGCCCTGCTTTTGAGCTTCCTTGCAATTCATCAAAAATTCCTCACAGAGGAACTCGGCCCATTTGAATTGGACCCCTTCCATGCACTGTTCAGCCAGTGCAACCACAGGCGCAGGTACTTCATTGGTATGCCACTTCCACATTAATTTGCCGGCCAGGATCTGGGTGGCTACGCGCATGCCTTTGTCCTTGATACTTGCAATTGCATAGCCACGCTTCTTCTTTTCCAGCTTGTATTTAGTTTTCATGGCTTCCGCGAGAGCCAAATCGCTACTTTTACCAGCTATTTCCCTGGGGTCCCTTCCCTTACAAGGAAGCCAAGAAATCCTATGAATAATTTCCTCTGTGATGGGAATAGGCTCCTCCAGCCATAGATACCCATCATGCACCAGGCATAGAAGCTACCTGATGATGAAAATGGTGATGGGTGCATGCTGAAAGTGGGGTATCCATCTTAAATGAAGTAACCCAACCTTCTCCACATCGCACAACCATTTTCGTGACTCCAGCGTGATCAATGGCCCCTCCAACTTCTGTTTCATCAAGCTTTTTGTCACCAAGTGCGGGAACTTCTCACTGTCTGCAAGGTCCCAATCTTCAAATTTCAGGGTAGGCACCCTGTTGAGTGGCGGGCCTTCAAAAGTAATGTCGTCAGGGAGGAGCGGGGTTTAGAGTGCACTCTTTGTGGCCTCCAGGTCTTTAACTGCCCTAACTTTCCCTTTCCATAGAGGGACGTACGTGGGTAACTTTGTTGCGAAAGGCAGTGATGGTACATCCTCCTCCACATCATCTTGCACCTTTATTTGATCGATTAGATCCTATAAGTCTTCTTCCTCTTCATCTAATTCAATGGTGATAGCTTTGCCTTTTCCTTCCATTGACAACCTTCCGAACTGTGGGTTTCTTGGGGATATGCAGACTGGTCCCATGGTCTTCTTATCTTTCTTCGGTCATGATGTCTGTGGCGATTTCAGAACTTCTAGTGCAACTGCCACATCTCCACGCTCCTCATGGACCATATGGGGCTCCGCGGCCTCATCAGCGGTATCTTCGGCGAATCACACTCCTGGTCTGGTAGCAGTCATCGTGTTTACATGGGATATGTTTTGTTGCATACTCAAAGGTGGTAAGAGTGCTCGGCGCTCAATGCTCTGTAATTGCCCAAATCTCAACAACAAAGTGTTGTCTTGTGGCTAGCCCTAGGGGTTTATAGCATTTTTTGAATTTGAATTCGATCATTCCTCCCATTTCTGAGTCATTAATGCCTTCTTGGTGGTAGATCATCCCAAATCTAGCTCTTAATTCGTGTCTTAATTGCCTGTCGCCGGCTCCTCTTTGTCTTAAATTGGACACCTTGCCGTGAACAGTAACACCAACGGTCACTTCCCAGCCTATCCGCGCAGCAGTGCAACCCCCTCTGCATAGCTCCCCACAGACTCTTTTATAATCCCGCACTCTCTTTCAACTACTTGGAGCGCTGAGACTGTGCTCCCTACGGCTAGTCAGGTGGTCACACCACCTGTACGAGACTTCAATTCACCTTCTAGCCTAGTTCATGGGCACTCCTCAATTACCCTCGTGATAGCCAGCTCCGCGCGTTCTTCCTTATGCGGTGCGCTCCCCTGGTTACTTTATTTGGTAAGGTGTGGTCACAGCCATGGTAGCAGAGTCACAAATTCTAGGCAACAATCTTCTAATGTAGTAGTATAGTTGTTTGTATGTTGTCTTGTCATTCTTGGTTTATCGACGATACATGCTTGCGCGATTTCGTTTTCCAATTTTTTGATCTCCACGTCCATTAACATGCTTTTCTTCCTCAGTCATACCCGATCTTCTTCAAGTTTGTGAAGTTTAAGGTTCCCTCACCGAATGGCTTCCTGAATCCGCATATGTTCGCCCTCGCGTAGCTGCATAATTCCTTCATCCTGGTCCTCGCGTACTGTCCCAATTGTGTGAGGATTCCTTTCCTCCAAAATTATGGTCTCGACTCTGCTCCTCAGCTTTGGAATCGTCTTTGCGCTCAGGTTTTGCACATGGTCCTATAGGCCCATCAAACCACTGGCACGTGCAGGTCCCAATCAGTTCTTCTCGCCTGGTGAACCCTGTTCAAGACTCCACATATCTTATTGAATGCTTCCACATGGAATGTTTGTGGTGTGCGTCGCCTTTCCTGTTGTTGCGTCCTGTTCTGATTTTCGATCCTGAGTTTGGGGTGTGCTTGTGTGGGCTGCCTAGCACATGTCTGTACCCATCGATACAGGTGGGCACGCAAGTTGCTCCGTCCTTGCTGACCGACTCTTGTTCGAAGCTGGGGGCTTCCAAACCATAGGCGCATCATCTTTCTACATCCACGCCAGTCCTCAGAAGTTCCTTGATGTATACCCCACCATCATGCAAGTGTTGTACATAGTGCCCACTTCAACGCATCGAACCGTTGTTGTTCCAGTGCTACGCTTTCAAATTTGCTCAAGAAGTCATCCACCGTCGTCAATCCATCATATGTCAGCAGCTCTCTTGCCTCTATTGTCACGCAATGCAATGATCTAACCATCATGTTGCAATTTAGCATCGTCACTTCGTGCACCTGATTCTGCCATCGCTCTACTTCTTCATCTGAATCTAAAGTGCAAGGGCTTTTACGCTCCCACGAGATCCTCCCATCTACAGTAGGATTCACCCAATCCTGATCTTGCACATTTATCTTGTAAATACAGTCGAGATCATCGTCTCTATCATTGTCGCGCACTGATTCAGTGTAGCACGCTCCTTCGGCTGGGTCCAGTGGGACTACTACGCATAATGACTTTTTCTCGAAGATCATTTTGCACTTCTTCAGGTTAGTGACTCTGTTCATATCAGTAGCCCAGTCTATTCCTAACAACGCGGGATAGGGATTGATGTCATCGACAATCTCTATTACTTCAAAATCCGCCTGCATGCTCATGCCTTCAATATTAACTATTACCCCTTGCAACCTCCCCATGGAAAAAATCTTTTGTTGGTTCACCATTCGTAATTGAATAGGGGACCATTGTAACGCGGGCCTGCCCATGCGTTCCCATATTTGCTTCGGTAATACATTCACGTCCAAACCCAGATCTAGGATTACCTGATCCATTTCATACTCATTAATCTGTGCAGTAAACCTCATTTTCCTTCCAGTGCGTAATGCATGCTTCCCCAATTTCCGAACTATGCGCGGTTCTCCTGACCCCACGCACCTAGTGATCAACTCCTATAGTCCTTTAACTACCTTGTTGTTGTGTAGTAGTTTCATGCGTGTCTCCAGAAAGGTAATGAGCACTGAAGGATCCATTCCTAGCTCTGGTTGATCCTTACTACCTGAAGTGGAGGCCTCCGTGAAGCTCTTCTTAGCCTCCATGAATGTCTCATTTGCACGTTCTAAGTCAAACTCAGGTTCCTTTGCAGGAGCCTTGTGAACCCACGTACTTTCCTCGGGCTGCTTCCCTGTATCCTCTCTCGTGGCCATACCACTTCTGAGCATCATGTTTACATTCAAGTCCTCTTCGTGCGGCTTAGACCTCATCATTTGTATATTTTGAGTCGAGGGAGGCTGGAATACCCTTTTTTCGTGCATCCTTGTGATCAACGTAGGACAATCTATTGTTTCATGATCAAACTTAGCACAATACAAATAGGATATCCTCATCGGGTTGGTACAATCATGGGCATAGTGCCCTGGTCCTCCACAATTGTAACAGATTAATTGTCCGCAACCCCTTCCTGGTCCCATTCCACCTCGTCCTCGTCCTCTCCCTTGAAATCCAACGCGTTCCATCCCCGCATCTTGGTCTAGGGCTTGCGTTTCGGTCTGCATCCTATAGGTAGGGGTCCGATCCATCATTAGCTTGTAACTGTAGTAAGTGCGCTCATCGTGGCCTACCAACCTGCAGAAATTACAAAACAATTGCTGGGGTGTCTGTGTATACTTCTGCAACAAATGACAATTATCTGTCGTGTGTTTCCCTCTTATCTAACATATCCTACACCATAGAGCGCGTGCCACATTTAGCCCTGCTTGTGCCTCCGGTCTCAATGGCATTGGCCCTCTTCCTTCCAAGTAGTTCGTGAACAATAGACAGTGATCCTTGTCATGGCCCTGGCCTTTGCATTTTATGCACCATACTTCCTCGCGCGCCTCTGGCCACGGTGCCCTATCTTGCTTCAAACTTTGCATTTCCAAACACAGATTCTGTAGTTGCATGTGGATTTGTTGAACTCCCAACCCAGGGTCTTGTATCGGGGTCTCATGTAATCTCATTGCCATTTCCAAGACTTCAACCTGGGTGGAAAGTTTTTGTTGTGACACGTCGTCTTCAAGTGCGGTGTCAGGGATGCTACAAACCATGCACGATGATATCCATCTGTTAACGTCATATTGGCTTCGCAGATCGTACTCTTCAGCCATTGATCCAGATCCTAGGGAACCTCGCCTGGGAGCATCGCGATTTCTTTAAACCTGATGATTGATTGTGTTTCTGACTTTGGCCTGCTAAATTCCTTATTCAGTGTGATCTGGATCTTGTCTATCCCTGTGTTTGGGTGGTCGTTAAAGTGCTTGATATACCATGTTAATACATGATCCTGTAGCGTGCTCACCAATGTAGCCTTCTTAATATTGTCATCTGTGACACCTTGTGCTTCCCATACTGCGCTTACCATGACCAATAATTGGTCTGGATCTTCATTCCCTACTCCTCGGAATACTGGTAGTTTGATCACACTTTCCATGCTGACCAATGGAGGTGGTGGAGGTGGAGTGGGTGGAGATGAAGTTGAGGGATGTGAAGCGGGTGGAAGTGTGGGTGGAGGTGGTAACCGCGAAATGCGCTGCCTTATCAAGCTGACCGCGCTTCTCGGAGAGACCTTAGCGAACTCTTCCTCACTCTCTCGCGAGGGTGAAATTAAGGGATTGTTTTCTAATTCTTCGCTACTTTTGTAGATATTTCTGCTCTGCGTAGTCTCGAACATTAATGATTTGCATGACCCTTTTTTTCACACAATAGCATCTTAATCCAAGTATCCAAAGATTTAATATACTTACCTCGCAGTACTTTGAGAAAGCATTGCTCTGCTTCGCTGTAGCTCATGGTCGTGTCTACCACAAACTCAATGATAAATCCCCCTATTATTCGGTTGAGCCAATGGTCCACGGCTCGTGCAATCTTATCTTCTAATGCTTCTAGTCTACACACTAATTCTGGAGTCCACACTATTGGTTTGTCGAGCCTACACCTTCCCTGGCTGTCGGCTAACTTCGCGATCCACTCATATAGCTCCAAAGAAAATGATGCAAAGAAAATCTCGTGGATTTCCGTATACACGTATCGCTCCAACCACTTTTCCTTAGATACTTGCGGATTTCAGTTTTCCTGTGTCGCGAACTCATGAATCTTCTTATCCAACCACTCTTCAATTTCCTTCTTTGTTGGGTTCCAATGGCACAACATCAGACACCCCTTATGCAGATCCCGGTCCCCGCAACGGAACCATTTGTTGGCTTAGTGGGGTCTGACCTAGGTTCAGAAGTGATTTAGCCAAGCAAATCCCAGTACCACTGGCCCTTTCGAAAATAGTGTGTGGAGTGTAGACTGAGGTCTCACCCGAAGTAGTATGAGAGGGTGCTAGAACCAGGTTTCCGCACCCTGGGGATGTCTGATAGGAGGTGATTGGTATGCGGTCCAACCTTCGCACTTACTGTTCTACATGCATTAGTGGGTACTCCGCGCCCTGCGATACTGTCTTAGTGCAGTTCTAGCCGCAGCGCGACCCATGTTATTTACCCAAGTCTTCCTTAATTAGGCTTTGTTAGCTGATTACTTAGATTATTTTTATATATAAGCATTCACACTAGTATTTATCAATTGCACACAGTAAGTAAACAGAGTAAAAGTAATGCATTACATCAAAATATGGATTCAAGCACAAATGCACTGAGTAAAATTCTCTTTATTAACTTTCAATCCCAAGTACAGACTCGACTCTCCCCTGCGCACTTAGCTGCAGGTGTCCGCGCACTCAGCTGCGGACTCTACTAGGCCTCTGCGCACTTAGCTGCAAAGCCTCTTCCTACTACTATAACCCAGTCCCCTTCAGATCCAACTCTAACCTCGAACCATACCTTCGCTATTCTATCTATCAGTACTTCTCTTTACCCTTAGAGCCTCGCTCTATTTATACAATCCCATGGTCCACAGACCATGGGTAGGCCAACACAACTTTACATTAAATTACAATATTTTAGGGTAGACAGCCCTATGACTCATCCTAGACTTTTCGCTTCGCGCTCGCAATTCGTGGAGTCTTACAATATAATTGACCAAAACTTGGGCTTTGAGCCCCAAAACCATGCTGCGGGGGATCCCATGCCCAACACTTTGGTATCCTCCTTGTGATAGGTCGCTAACTGTGTTGGAATTGTTGGTACGAAAACGACGGATGTTGCATATTCCTTCAGTATGTGGCTCCTCCAATAAAAAAAGTATCTCAGATCTCTAGATACAAAATTTTGATGCACAATCAAGTCTATCTTAATCCCTGAAACCAGCTAAAGCCATTTTTGAAACACTTGAACAATAAACCCAAATAAATCTAAAGAGATATGAAAATCATCTTGTGTGAAAACCTTCAATTTCTCTTTTAAGACCTTTGTACTCAGATAAGCAATAACCTTAGTGTTTCAATGTTCTAATACCATTTGAAATTTGCTACTACCCAGAAGGTGTTATTCACCTAGCTCATTATTTTGATTAATTATACACAACTTTAAATTTTTTCGCTAAAAGTAATGAATAAAAACATAAATAACACCATTCACTAAATAAACATGCACTGAAATATACAAGAAACCAATCACACAAATAACATAGATATTTTTGGACAAATGTCCCTGGAAAAACCGTAATGTGGGGAAAACTACTCTTTAGTGTGATGGTTTTGTTATTATCTTCAACAAAACTGCTAATTGGAAGTTACATAAACAGCTCGCCTAAATCTAGAAAAGCTTCGAAAAAAACCAATCTTCACTTTTGCAAGTTAATTTGGCCCTTTGGAAGCAACTTAGCCCTCATGTATGGCATACTCTTGGCCCACGCGTTTAGTGTGGAGGAATTTGGCCTCTACTAGCAACTCGCACCACTAGAGAAAAATCTCAACCTCCTGTAGTAATTGAGCCTTATTCTTGCAAATCAACCTATGTCTGGAAAATTAGCCTCTCTCAGAAAATCAACCTCCTCCTTGTAATTCACACAACTAGAAAAAACACGACACTCTGTAAAATAATTCGGCCCTTATTGAACCTCCCTTTGAAACTAAAAAGTTGGAAGTCTCTCAAATGAAAAAAATGCTCCAAAAAATTTATTCCCAAACACTGTTGTTGAAACCCTCATAACTTTTCACTGGAAACTCACCCAAATCGAATGATCAATCTTTCTCCAATGTTTCCCATCAATCCCCTTTATAATCTCTCATTCACAAATGAATGACCACAATTAGAATTTAACTTGCCCTAATTGATTGCTAAGATCAACTTAGAAACTTTCTTGAAGCTCCTAGAGGTAAATCGATCTTATCTCAACTAACGTCAATTAATTATCCACTTTTCCTAAGTTTTAACTTAGGAAATATTTAATTAAAACATTTTCCCTAGGTGAAACTTAAGAAAAATTACATGAGCTTAGAGATAATTAACTCCTCCGTTTTTCTAGCCTCAACGACACCTCTCAAGACTGGAAACCTATCCAAGCTATAATATTTAACACTTATTTCATGCGACATTCGGTGGATTTCCATTATCTCTTCATTCGTTGTGCATTTCACTCTCATTTTAATGGGCATTTATGTTGTATTGGGTTTCTCTCCCTACTACAATATTTATCACTTATTTCTCGCGATATTCGGTGGATTTCCATCATCCCTTCACTTGTCTTATGTTTCACTATGACTTTAATGGGCATTTATGTTGTATTAAGTTTCTCTCCCACTAGAGGTGGGAATATTTCCATGGAAACCCTTAAGTAACAAGCTAGTGAATGGAGACAACTTAGTCATAAGATGTTGTAATCTTTGGTTTTCCTATATGTCGCATATCTCTAGCATCGGGGTGGCAAAGCCTTGGGCATTTTTGTACATCAGACGATCCACAAAGTTCAAAAGACATTACAATGAGAATTTGAAGGCACTAGCTGAGTTCGCATCTAATTTGCACATCGATGTGCATCAACAGGAGTTGTTGCAAAGTTCTCTGTGGTTACCACATTCTTTATGTGGTGGCATCTCCCTGCATGTTATGTCAGTGATAGTGCAGGCTTGGGGTATGAGGTATGGTTGCTTTAAGTCTGAGACTTTCTTTTCTAGTTACACGGAATTAAATTTTGGTGTTGAGTTTTGTGGGCTTCAGACTCGTGTTTTAGATGTGTCTCCTTCGAGGGGATTATGGGTTTGAATTTATGATTTCTTTCGATGGGTCCAGGGGAATGAAATTAGGTGGTGCTATATAGCGCATCAATTAAGAGGTCTATTTTTGTCTATAAGTCGAGGTCACCTATGTTCTCCTACCAGCCCCTGCTTGTCTTTAGTCTTGGGTTGGCACTTTATCTCTTTCTCCAGTTTGGGTTAGCCTCTATCTTTTATCCCGTCTTGAGCTTTTCTTTAGGAAGCACTATGCCTCGGCAAAGAATGCACAATCAAATGGGTAGCAGCGGTAAAGGCGAGCAGTGCCATCCCAGGGCCTAAGCCCAGGCTCAGGATGTCTCTACTCTGTTTCACTTACTCCTCAGAACATCCGTGAAGAAATTCGATAGTTAGAATCTCATGTTGTCAATGATTGTCAAGAATTTTTTGATTTTGAGATCAATTAGGAGGTTGCTAACTCGCTGCATAACCCTAGGAACATTAGGAGAAGAAGGAACCAATATCTAAACTTAGTCACACTACAGTAGAAACTAAAGACTCTTTTAGGTGGAGTCTTGAAAGAGAAACACGAGGACCAAAACAACATTATAGCTTCCTTGAATGAAATACAAAGGGTGCAACATTATCAATGCCCCTATTTGGCCATATTGGATGCTTGTTTGGCTTATGTAGAGAACCACTGCCAATGTGAAATCAAGTCGTTTGCTCCTCGTTCCAACACAAAGGACCCTACCCGAGTGACCTCATAATATTCTTGAGCTTTTTTCATGTTATGTTATAGTTTCTTACTTCTTTATGGTGTCTTGTTATGATTATATATAGGTTCCATCACAAAAAACCCTACCTTGGTGACCTCATGAGGTTCTTGAGCTTTTCTCATGTTAAGTTATAGTTTCTTGCTTCTTTATGGTGCCTTGTCACACTTATGGTGAAAACCTCATAACTCTCCACCATTGAATTCCCCTTTGGGCATTCTTGAAAAGGAGGACACTAGAGTAAGCTTTGATCCACTTATGAATTTTAAGAGTACATGGAGGTGGGCTTTGATCTACTTATGTTTGCATGGGTCTTTGTGTTTGACCTCTAAGGCAAAGTGTCCCATGACACAAGACTTTACCTCAAACTATCCATTTCCCTTTACGTTATGTACTCCTTTGTATTATCCTATTACTTAAAATTTGTTTTTATATTATTATTTTTAATCATTTTTCATGTTAAAATTTGTTTAACTTTTAACTTTTTATTATTGATTTTTTTAAATATTATTTTATATTTTCATTCACTCTCCAAACCTTAACTATAAATTATATTCTTTTTCCATTAACCAAATTTACAATAATATTTATTATTATTATTAATGAAATTTTAAAATAAAAAATTATTATTATTATTTAAAACCATAACTATATTTCAATTCAATTTTTTAGAATACAATAATATTTATTATTATTATTTTAATGAAAGTTGAAAATAAAAATAATATTATAATTTAAAACCATAACCATACTCGGAATCTTAGTTTTATAAAAATAGTTTTTTAAAGTAGTTTTTCACTAAATCAAATACTACAATTTCAATCAATTATGATTTGTGTTTTTTAAAATACATTTTTTTAATACATAAATCCATTCAACACCGAAAAAATCTCTAAAAACACTCATAAACTCAAGTTTTAAAAAATCTATATGATATTTTGATTAAAATTAATGCTCCTAAACAAAATCATTCAATCTATAAATTAAATTACACCAATGATAATATATCATTGATACAATAAATCAAACTATAAAACTTGAACTTGCCCACTAAACTCACCTACCCAATCACCTACCCAATCCCTCAAAGTCATTTTACATTTTAATAACCCTTTAATTTCTCATTTTTCTTTTCCAATCTTTTATTTAATATAATTGCAAATTTCACTTTAATTAGATTTATTTTACAACTTTATGTATTGTAATCTAAAATATCTTTTAGATCGTATCTGGTTGGATTAAAGATCTCATTTTTCTTTTCCAAATTTTTATTTGATATAATCACAAATTTCACTTTAATTAAATTTATTTTACAACTTTATTCATTATTGTAATCTAAAATAAAATTTTACGACTTTATTTATTATTGTAATCTAAAATTTATTTTAGATTGTCTGGTGTCATCAACTATTTCAATTTTCTATATACTTTAATCCATAAAATTTTTGTTTTTCCAATATAATTTTTCCTAAATTTTCCATCTTTCAAATACCTTTTCACACGGCCCAAGGATTCACCCAAACTAAGAGAATAAAAATGTGTTGCGCAATTTTTCTAGAAGAATTTGACACAAATCTTCACAGAGAAAATAGAAACTGTGTACATAGCAACTGACCTCAATATGTCCATATTTTGCCAATCATGGCTATGATATTGTGAGAACCCTGCCCCCTGAACTTGGTGGGAATCATATTCTAAATGACATATTCATGGAATTCCTTTACTCTTTTTTCATTCCATTGGCTTCCAACAAAACTCGAAAATGTCGAGCAGTGGACGTTCACAGAAGATAGGAACATCTTGACAATTGAAAACACAATACCATA
The DNA here is from genome assembly GCA_031772625.1 of Pinus tabuliformis. NCBI lineage: Eukaryota > Viridiplantae > Streptophyta > Pinopsida > Pinales > Pinaceae > Pinus > Pinus tabuliformis. Next base: position 127,049,138 of record CM062817.1, read on the forward strand.
CAATAATGTCCGAATCGTTACAACATCTTTGAAACAATATAACTACCCTTCTACTTCACCAACTCCACCGCCTTTATTCTTGGCTGTCATGTTCTTCAGAACCTGCACACCCCATTGACAGAAACAATTACCATTCTGTAACTGAAAAAAAAAAAAAAAAAATCCTAGAAACGAAAAAAAATAAGAGGGTCCAAATCCAATCAGGCTACCTGTCTAAGCATGAAATTTTCATTCTGGAGAGTTGAAACCCTCTCTTCCAACTCGGAATTCCTCTGTTGAAGCTCCTTGGCCTTGGTCTCCAGCTCGTTCAAATAAGCCTTCTTCCTCTCCCTCGCTTGCTGAGCAGACACTCTATTCCTCAGCAATCTGCAGCATTTTTAACCCAAGTCACAAACCAACAAACAAACAAACAAAAACCATAAACATAACCCCCCAAAAAACCCTAGAATCACAGCGATCAATCAATTAATTAACCAGTGCCATCATCTAACCAAAAGATTACAAGAAACAGCAATCTCATATAACCTTTTCAGACGCTTGTGTTCTTTATCAGCAGGCGTTCTGCCCCTTCTCCTCTGACTGCCACTACCAGACAAACCCCGCTCACTCTCAGTCTTCACAACCAAATCAGAGTTCACAACCACACCTGTTTGTACTCCCATCTCTGGCACTCTCCGGATATCATCATCACTCTCGTTCACTGCATTTATAACCCAATCAATACCCTCAAAAACCGAACTGGAATAAATTTATCAGATCCAGCAGCCAATAAACCTACCCAACTTCTGTATATATCACAACGTACGTCTAAGGCATATCCGTCCTAAATGTATACACATTGAATATATACATATTCATAAACCCTTACCGCATTCGTTCCTCGCTTCTTCATGTGGGTCGCCCGAACTGGATGTAAAGAACTTATCACCGGTTGCGGATCCAGAAAGATCAGGAGCTGTTCCTTGCATTTTATAACTTTCTCAGAAATCTCCGTATCATCGCGCACAGATCTTCAAGAAAATTTCTTACAAATCCCCTCTCAACTAGTTTACTCTTTCTTTTCTTTCAACTAAAGGAATTGAGCCTGGAGCATCTTTTTTTTTCATAGTACCTACAGAGATCTAGGAGCGTTTACTGCTCCTCCTCTTGCAACCAGTGAAGACAGTAAACCGTCATACAAAGTAATCCTCCTTACTATTCACAGATCAGAGGATTGAAATACAGAATAATATAATATATCCATTGCAGTTATTGTTATAGGTCTATGTTCTTATCAGCAGCACTTTCCAGTAGCGTGTCCAGACTGTTTGCGATGAAAGATCCCTGCCCTGGTGCGACACGTGAATGTTAATGGCCTGTCAGATGGAAGTTCAGCCGTTCGATCTTCAGGATCTGACGGCAATGAAACCGTTGTCGTGGAGGGTCCAGAGGCCGCATAAACTTGTGGTGATCCGAAGGCGAGTAGCAGTAAGTGCGATCGGGACCATCAGCTCATCCAGCTTCTGCCGCTCCACTACGTCGCGCTTTGATGTATTGACACGTGTTGCCAAGGTCATAAGGTCATATTTTAGAATATAAATAGTTATGTTGCAATATGATAATATATTCCGCCGCATCGAGTAAGAGAAACGACCATTTTTGCAAAAAGGTAAGCAGTTGTCTGTAACGCGACTTTTTGAAAGTTTTTTCGGTAGGTTTTTCTGGTGAAAATTCGGCAGAAATTTATAGGAATCGCAAGTTTGATAGCTAGTTTCTGCACAATCAAAGGGTCCCAGGGATTTTTCAGGGTGCTGAATCCAAATATGCAGTTAAAAAACTATTTTAACTGCAACAAATCATGATTTAATCTCAATTTCTTCCGCCAGATTCCGTCACCGCAATCTTCAAAAAATCACATTATAAATAACTCCAAAATGTAAAAGTAGCGTCCATAGTATGCCCTCATGCATAGTATGCCCTCATGCATAGCCAACGTTCCCAACTTTTGGAGAAAGCGTTCCTAGCTTGCAGGGTGTGGGTTCCTTTGAATGGGAAAAAATGAGTTGAAATCAAGTATGGGTGCAAAGTTCAAACCAACTCTCTTTTTCGAGTGTGTGTGGTTAGACCATCTTTAGTTGGTACCTAACATAGTAATAGATTGGTCGGAGTCTACTTCGATTAGGATTCAATTAGGATTTTGAATCTCTTCTTCGTTAGGTTGATCTATAAAATAGTAGTAGTTGAGAGTACTTTAGTGTAATTGGATGTATTGGGTTAAGATAATTGTACACATTAAAAGACATGTCCAAGTATAAGTGCATACACAATAATGACAAACATGATGCATGCTAGGAGTGGTAGATGAGATTCATGTGTACACGTTTGAGATGCTAGTGCAAACCAAAGGATAGGTATGGGTAGGTAGGGGATATATGATTATCTTTAAAGGAATGTCATATGATTATGTATAATTGCATGTCAGAATCATAAAGTTATGTTTTCAAAATATAGATTTGCATACAAGGATTGGCACAAATATGTTAATGATTATCAACAATATAATAAGGATAATAGTTGTGACTCACTATAGTACTTCTCTCTATTGTTATTTAATTGATTATTTCTCCATCAGCTTTTCCCATAGTGAAAGTTTGGCCACTTTCGTAGATAGTTATTTTTGCACTCAATAACATATTTCGATTAGCCTTATTATTAATTGATAAATATGTTTGCATTAAAGGCTTTTATTGCTAATATTTTATTAAGTGATTGACATATACCATATTATTGGTAACAATTTTAAATGTAAATAATGTTTATCTTAGTATTTCTGAATATCTCTTTATTTAAGCTTTTGTGTGGAAGTGCGCAGGAAGTCCATTGTGGAGAGAAAGCTTTCTTACATAGTGAAGGCTCTAGCCACTTGCGCATGTAGCTACTCTTGTATTCAATGAGCCATTGACATTGGAAGTTGTTATTAATTGATAAATACATTTGCATTAAAGACTTTTATTGTTAATATTTTAGTAAGAGGTTGACGTATACGATATATTGGTAATCTTTTAATTGTAAAGCATGCTTATCTTTGTATTTTCGAACATTTCGAATATCTCTTTGTTTAGTTTGTTGTGCAGAAGCGTTCTTAACATTATTGGTAATATTTTAGTTATAAATAATGCATATCTTCGTCTTCCCTATTGTTCGAAGAGCCCTTCTAAGACTTCGTTCTTTTATAGATATGAGTAGTAATTGAGTAAAAGTTATGCGAAGTGCACACAAAGTTATGTACAAAACCACATTTCATTGAGCAGAATCTTTGTTTATGGAACATGTAGAAGTGCGGAGAAAGTTCAGTGTGCGAAAAAATCTTTCAAATTTTCATTGTGTGAATCTCCACATTCTGCACTGAAGGCTTTCATTGCTAATATTTTAGTATTAAAACATAATCCATATTTTTTATTCACAATAACATTGTTTATGCTTATATTATTGATAATATTTTAATTGTAAATAATGTATACTACTGTTATTTAATTGATTCTCTACAAAATCCCATTTCATTGAGTAGAAGTTTTGTTTATGGGATGTGTCAAAGTGCGGAGGAAGCTTTCAAGCTTTCATTGTGTGGATCTTCGCACTCCACATTGAAGGCTTTCATTTCTAATATTTTGGTATCAAAACATAATCCATATTTTTTATTCAAAATAACATTGTTTATGCTAATATTATTGATAATATTTTAGTTTAAAATAATGCATATTATTGCTATTAAATTGATTCATTGTATGGAGGAAGCTTTCAAGCCTTCATTGTGTGGATCTCCACACTTTGCATTGAAGTATTTCATTGTTAATATTTTAGTATTAAAACATAATCCATATTTGTTATTCACAATGATTTGACTCGCTTCGTTTTACCTCAGTTTATTTATCACTCCCATTTATGCAAAGGAGCCCCAGTTTTTTCCACATAGTGAAATCCATCGGCACTTCCATAGATAACTATTTTGTACTCTATAACATCTTTCGATCAGCTATTGAATATGCATTACAATTAAAAGATCCCTCTCCACTTCCCTGATTCTGCACAAATTCTGCACATCCCTCATTTCACACATGCATTTGTTCTTTGCATAACCTTTGCACACGCATAATAAAATGCACTATCAATACCAATTTCCCATTTTTTGTGGCATATACTATTATCTTCTTTCATTTACATATGCTTCTGACATTGTGTGGAATAAAGATTGACATAAAATACTGCTAATATTTTAGTAATTGGTTGACGTATATGATATTATTGGTAAAATTCCTCTCCCCCCACCCCTTCGCTCCTCCGCAAATATTCATAGCTCTATAAAATCAGAGCTCTACGCAATTTCTCTCCCACGCATACTCCATCCTATGCACAATAAAAACTCCACCTAAGGAAACCTTTTAACATTAATTTCGCCCTTATCAAATACAGTTCCTTATTCACCCCCGTTCTCCTGAAAATATTCCATTTTTCACATAGTAAAAGCTCTACAAAATGAAACATAATAATATTACTCGGTCTCTCGCACATACCCCATCCACTGTAAACATTCATACAATATACAATATACGATGTGCAAATTTGTAAAAGTAATAGCCATCTCTGCACATTATGGATCATTGCGTTGCAAAATATTTGTGCAATTGCTCTGTTTTTGTATGATTAGTTTTTCTATGCTAATAAAAATTACAGATTTATAAACATGTGCTTGCTTCTTTCTTTTTGTGCTGAGGTTTCCTTAGTTGTTGGTGCTTACAAATAGGTAAATTTCCTTAATTTAAACAAGACATTCATGAGAAAAGTAGCTTCAGAAAGAAATATTGAACAACAAACATGTACAGTGCAGCAAACCATCAAAGAGACACATTACACAATATTTTGATGAAGGAGTTCACTCCTCTTGGGCTACATCTCCTTGGTCCAACTTCCATGGCTTAGGCCTCTGTATTATCTCAATGTGGAAAAAATCTTGTTTACAAAGATCTATGGCTCCTGATACCTGCACCAATGTGTTCAAAATGTCCAAATTAGCCAAAAATGACTATTGGATCTCTAAAAAATGACTATGGTTGCTCTGGTTATGACCCCCTTCCCTGTTGGTTCTAGGCTTCCCTGAACTTCCCTGTGGAAAAATCACCTATAGAAGTCTTCTATTTCCTATTAAATCTATACCAATGTCTTCATAAGGTCAAAATCATCCAAAATTGACTATTCATTTCCCAAAATTGGTCGAAAATTGAGCAAGATATGCTTCATTTAATTATTTCCTACGAAACCTCGTTAAATCTTAAGAGACTCCAGTTAAGTCCGCCAAGTTTGGTGACGATTCCAGATATAGTGGCTCCGCCATAAAGAACGCCAACTTTAATTACGTATTAATTAATGCTAAGCTTGATTATGGCGCTAATCATGCTTAATGGTGGCGTTGGCCCTTGGTTTTAAAAACTCGGTCGTATGGAGAAGGGACTGGCCCACAGGGTTGTCTCCCTCCTCTCCCGCCGCTGGATCTGGTCTAGCTTTAATATAAGCTTGTGGGCATCATCTAACAAACACAACACTTGGTTTGTTGGTAAAGCAGTGGAGTTGGGAGGGGGAGGTCATAGGTTCAAACCCGCCTTCTGCTTATCTCATATATATTTAGCCCACAATATAAAAATATTACGCCATTCAAATGCACTATTGTGAAATATTTTGTTGTCATTTGAATATATTCGGACTTTGAAAATATGCGGATTTAACTTTGAATATATATATATAAACCATATAATATAAAATAGGATTGTATATATAATAATATTTAAATAACTAAAAAAATTCAAATTCCACCTTAGGATAATTAGGCAATTTCACCTTCACACAACCAAACTGGCGAATCTAGAGGTGACACTTGTCACAACCCCATTAGGCAAAAACTGAAGAATATTCCCCTTGTTGACTGGACTGGCATTGGCATCATTCTGTCCTATTTTGCAATTTTTTTAGTTGTTTAAGAAAACGAACAGTGAGCCTTTTCTCCTTCATCCGGACTCCGTTTTCAGTGAAATGAATTGTGTTGCAATTGTCTTGATGAGAAGAACGCATTCGTACATTTTTTGAGCCAATCTAAGAACTTTGGTTTTTGAGCTAAACACTGAGCACCTGATCATTCCTCCCCACTAAAAGCCTTTTGGACCCCATAAGATACTATCATCTGACAAGTAGATGAGGGTACAACCCCCTCACCTTTCCAAGCTTGATCCAATTGGATTTTGACAAATTTGTTTCCTTGAGCTCCTCTCTAAGGAAATCAACATTCACTTGCCTTGAGGACCCCATTCTATACATGTACTTGTCTTTGCCCTTTTCAATCCGATCTTGCACTGTTTGTTGCACCATTTTTAGTCATTCATAGAAACTCATGGTTTTTTCCATGTTTCCATCAAAAGCAACATCCTTCTTACCATGACGACATAACAAAACATAATGCAAATGGATGACAAATTCCACTACTTGATTTTCTTGACTCAAGCCCGCTTGTACATCTTGGAAGTATGAAATTTTCTGAACATAACTTTCATGTAAAACATAATGACACTTGAATATAATGGTTACATAACCAATAGGCCTAAAAGGAATAACAATAACCTTGCTGCTTATACCTCTTTTGTACCTTTGAACCAAATGAAAATTTTGACAAGTATCCATCCAATGAAAGTGCATGGATCGTTGCAACTTAATCTTTACACCATGGAAATATTCTGAATGAAATAAGATGGTGAAGTTGCTTGCATAAACCTGAAACTCAAATGAACCTTTCAAGTTTGAAAGAGCATAAAAAATAATTGAACTAATCTTTTGGTTTGAAGCAACACATGCCTCTTGTGGTTTGCCTCCCCACTATAAGACTTTGCACACACATGACAAAGCATGCCAAGGAGTTTCAAAAGAAGAAATGTCAACAACAACTTTCCTCCAACATTGGGTTTCTCCCAATAAACCTCTTGTCAAAATGACGATCGTGGGCGTTGACCAATCAACAATGACATCCAACTTGGAGAGGCTTGCCTTCAACTTACTTCCTCCAATATCATGGCCCAAATGCATCAAAGAAGTGAAACCCAACTTGTACTTTGATGTCTTCAAAACATCAAACAATTTTCCTTCATAGATGACATTTGCATAAGAAAAATTTCTAAACATGTTTGTCACCCAAGTGGACAACTTTTTCAAGAAAGGACTTTTTTTGCCATAATTCAAATACATGTATGTAGTAGAAGTGCTACAAAGAATATACAACATTAAAAACCATACAAACCATTCTTGTTTGGTGTTATGTATATTTTTGCACTAGCCTCTTTTTACAACTTTGCGTTGGCGAAAACTACTACTTTTGTCCTCTTTCTTGAAATACTTACCATTCCTCTTTGGCACCATAACCATCGGTACACAACATGGCATAAGGGATGATTGAATGAGCCCATTGTTCAACAAGCCTTTTCATTGCATTGGTGTCTCTACACTTTGTGATTTTTTCAACCCTTGCATGCTAACGTCACAAAGAGAAACCTCTTGCTGCAAAGATATTTCATGTCAAGTTTCTTTCTCCTTGAAGGACAATTCTTTCAGAACCTGAAATACTTCATCACTCTGATGAACTAAACCCACCAAATCAAAATTGAAAATTGCATTACATGCAACAACATTTTCATAAAAAATATCGTCCTTTGGCTTGAACATGAGAAGTACTAAACTTTTACTTGAATTCACTAATCTTTTTGCCTCCCCTGCATTAACCAAAGAAGAGTTCAATTTTTTGCGATGGGCTCTCACTATGTACTCCACACCATCCTTGAACAAGTGATACTTGTTTTCATGGTGGTAAAAGATTGCTTTCCGGTCATACAAATATGGACTACCCAACACCACACCTGAAATATCAAGTGGTACCACATCTAACTCTACTTCGTCAACAAAATTACAGTGGTTGCAAACTTAAACAAACGTTTTTTTGTAACCTGTAAACTAGTGTCTCTTTTTATCCATCCCAAAGGGTATGGTTTATGGTGAGGTACAGTTTCAAGATTCAATCTATTGACTAAGTCTTCAGAGATTAGATTCGCTTGTGACCCATTATCGAAGAGTGTGTCAATCTTGGTGTGTTTAGATATGACCCTAACATGAAATAACTCAATTCGTCTCTTTTCATATGGAGTAGTAGTAGTTTTATAGTTTTATGAATTAGTGCTTGCAATATCTTGTTTTCCTTTGATTCCCATGACAATGATTTTGTTTTCATCACCTGATTCAGAATCTAAATCTTCTTTAGTGATAGCAATGGTTTTTTGTTTCCCTTTATTATTGAACTTATTTGGTCTCATTTCTGGATGCAATTTCCAATAGTGGGCTTCATCATGCCCTTCTTTGGAATAGTGTTTGCATGTGATTTTCTCCCCTTCTTTCTTCACACTTGCATTCTTCTTTTCCTTCCATTTTCCACCCTTTTCTTTCTCCTTGCCCTTAGGTGTCTTTTTATTACTACCGTCTTCTTAAATGTTCTTTCCTCTAGATTCAAGGTTCGTGGCTTGTGCATATACCTCATCTAAATTGTTTGGATTAAACATAAGGATAGTATGTTTCAAATAGGGACGTAAACCCCTAATATATTTCAGCAATTCATCTTGGGAATTCAAATTCACTCCTAATAACAAAGCCCTTTTCCTAAACTCCTGTGTATAATCTTGGACTATTTGGCCTTTAAGCTGCCTAAAATGCTACCAACTCATAATGGATTTTTGCATATAAGCTAAAGGATAAAACTGTCTTTTAATTGCAGAAATCCAACCCAAGTGATGGATATCTTACCATGGATTCTAATTTCCTCTTGAGTCTTTGCTTCCCACCAAACTAGTGCAAATCCTTCTAGCCTCAGTGAAGCCAACTGGATCTTTATGTCATCTTCTTAAAGGTTTTGAATTTTGTAGTATACATCCAATGGTCAAATCCAATTGTCCAACTTTTCTGCATTCACTTCTCCATTGTACATGGGAATTTTGAATTTTATGTCCAATTTCAGTAATGGAGTTTTTCCTTTTTGGGTTTTGGAATGAGTATGGGAAGTTTCAGTGGTGGTAGTGGAAGATGATGATGTGTGAGATCATGGAGATGACAAGGATTATGATGAGGATGGTGGAGATGCAGGTGGCTTTCCACCATTCCCTTTGGAATCCCTCTTCTCGTCTTTTTTGTCCTCTAAGTGATCTGATAATGCGATCTAAGACAATTAATAAGGTATTACAAACTCATGTGCATGGATTTGCCTATGTTATTTTATGCAATGGATTGATAAGATTGCGAAATACATAGAAAATGAAGCAGTAGAAGATCATAATAGACAAACACATATAACCCAGCAAGTTTAATAAGGAGTTCACCCAATACTCTTGGGCTACATCTCCTGGTCCAACCTTCATTGGTGACCCTCTATTATGTGTTCAAGCAGAGTTTTACAACAGTATGAGCTCAATTTGAGACTCAATACACAACAGATACAACAGTAAGAGTTTGCTTGAACCTCTCAACCCTCTCTGAGTACACAGACTCCCTCAACCACTCTCTATCTCTGTCTTAGCTTTGTCTCGGCACTGCCTTCGATACTTCTTGCCTTTTTTTGCTCTCTGTTTGTGGCTTTAAAGCCAATCTGGGCTGCCTGTTCGTTTCTCCATCTCGACTTTCTCTCTCCTGGTCTCTGTCTGCTCGAATCCCTCTTCTAGCGTTACACAATCATTGCATAACGCATAAAGGGGAGGTGGCCACCTATTTTGCAACGTAAGAGTGCATTAGGCCTTAGAACCCCTGAACCAGCCACTCTCTGTTAACACAGATAATCACAGTCAAACACAGGAAAAGTCTGCCAAACATTGCCTATCGGACTTCAAATATCCATCAATCTGCCTTATACTCCTATCGAATCTACCTATAAGTCAATATAGCATCTCCACCGTTGATCTGGGAGATCCAGATTCAACTGCTATGGTTCATTTCGGGCGGCCCTTTCGTACGAGGGTTAACCGCCCAATGAGGGTGGTTTTCTCTCTCCTTAGCTTGGACACGTGGCAACCATTGTATGGGATCGGGTGGAACCCAGCCCAAACCACTTACTGCCTTTGGGTCCTCCCAAAATCCCGCCTATTTTATTATTTCCCTTTTATATAAAGAAATGTGTTAAAACATTAAAAATAACACAAAAATGGCTTTAGGCAGATTTGAAATGATATACATTTTCGTTCCCAAACCCCTTCGGGTCTGAGTTCCATCGCATCGGCGCTATTTCTTTGTATTTCGTTAAATAACAAAATATGCAAAAATGCATTGAAAATACCCTTTCTACGGATTTGAAACTTTATCGCATCTCATTTGTAATTCTATCGGCTCCGGCTGTCGCATATCTATATATATGTCTCTGCCCTTCTGCATGGATCCGATGCGAGTTTGCGATGCGACTAGTCACAGAAGCATGTCACATGGGCCCCAAGTCGTGATAAGTGTTTCTATTGAAATCTGTCGATGCAATATGGTGGTGCAACGTGGGTCGTCGATCTACGCGCTTGATCAACGATCCTCATTGACCCCGTCGATCGCTATCGCAACATACATATGATCTCCACTGATATCTGCCGATTGCGATTCTCCAATCAGATCTAGACCGTTGATCAACCAGATTTGACGGTTACTGTGCAAAGTTGCCGATAACCCATTTTTTCACTGTTTTTTCATAATTTTGGTTGTCGATAGTGTTTTCCGCCTTTTTGAAAGGTTTTCTCATGCGATTTTTTTGGTCTTTTAAATGATTTTAAGTAGATTTCGAAGACTTTAGAGAGTGTATTAGGATCCATTTGGATCACGCCTTCCCACTAAAAAGGCTTTTGGACCACCAAAAGTTGGTTTTCAAGCATCGCTCAAGTGAGGATACAACTCCCTCACTTGCCCAATCTCTATCCATTTTGCACTGCTGGGTTTTGAACCTTTGAGTCTAATTCTTAGGTACTCAACATCCCCTCTGTGCGTAGTTCTCACCTTCCTGTCTAGAACTGTATCTTCCTGCAACTCATTGAGATATTTAGGCAACAGATCACCAATAGAAGCCAATTGACTTTGCACTTCGGGATCTTCAATTAATGAAGGTTCAAACAGCCTTAAATTTTATGCATTTACCACTGAATAGATGTGCATGTAAGCTGGAAAATCAAGCCAGAAAACATTATCACCAATTTTCTCAAGTATCTTGAAAGGCCCATACCTTATTGGCTTTAGCTTCTTTCCTTCACCTTGCATTTTTTCCTTGCTGATATACAACCAGACTTGATCGCCAACTTGGAAGCTATGCTCCATCCGATGCTTATCATGCCTTGCCTTGTACTTGGCTAGGCTCTTTTCCAGCTATTCCTACACTGCCTGGTGAATTTCTTGGATCTGTTCAATGAACTTGGTTGCTTTGTCCACATCGTTTTGTCCATCAACTGCTATCTTTTTCAAAGACAAAATCCAAGGGAGACCTTGGTATAAAACCAAAACAAGTCTCAAAAGGATATCTTTGTGTAGAAGAATGCTTAGCACGGTTGTAAGCATGTTGCACATAACATAAATGTTCATCCCAAAGCTTGGGATGCTTGTTGCAATAGCCCCTGAGAAACTGGATCACTGTCCTGTTGACCACCTCTATTTGGCCATCTGTTTGTGGATGAAAGGTTGTGCTCTTTTTCAGTCTGGTGTCCATCAATTCCACTGACTTGACCAAAACATCCCAATAAATCGGGAATCTCGATTAGATACTATGGAAGTGGGTAACCCAAAATGCACCCAAACATGTTGAAAGAACAACTTCAGTGTTTGTTCAGCTGTAATCTGCTTGTTACAAGGTATTAAAATACACATTCTGTTGAACCTGTCCATAATAACATATAAATAGTCATGACCTTTTCTAGATTTTGGCAATCCCCCAACAAAGTCCATAGAAACACTTTCCCAAGGACGAGAAGGAACTGGAAGTGGAGTGTACAAGCCTAGTTTTCTATTGTTGGGCTTACTTTTAGCACACATGGTACACCCTTTTACATATCTAGAAACTGTTTCATGCATTCTTGGCCAATAACAGAATCTTTGCAGTTGTGCAACTGTTTTACTTACACCAAAATGACTTGGTATCAGAGAAGTATGTGCTTCCCTAATTATGTTAACTCTTTCATTTTGTGGGATGCATAGCTTTCACAAATGATACAAGAGTTGGTCCTTAACATAATAATCCAATTCTTCTACCTTTTTTCCATGACATAAAGCTCCATATACATCTTTGAAATCTATATCTTGAGCATATTGTTTAATGTAGCTTTCATGCATTACTGAGTTATGCTTAAGTATAGTAGATGAATTTATGATTGGCCTGGATAACATATCTGCAACTTTATTGTGTATGCCCTTTTTATATCTGATGACTAGATGAAACTGTTGTAGGAAACCCATCCACCTATATTGTCTTGATTGCTGCAATTTAGTTTGTGAGTGCAAATATTGAAGTGGTTGATGATCAATATGTATAATTGTTTCTTTTCCCATTAAGTAATGTTTCCACTTCTTTACACTTTGTACTAATGCATACAATTCTTTATCATATGTGGGATAATTAACTACTGCAGAATTAAATGTCTCAGAATGGTAGCATATGGGTTTACCATGTTGCATCAACACTGCTCCCATGGCATAGTCACTAGCATCTGTTTCGATCTCAAATGGTCTTTGAAGATCTGGAAATGCTAGTATTGGTGTTGTACTAATTTTTTCTTTCAAGGCATTGAAGGCTTTTTACTGTTTTCCTCCCCACTAAAACACCTTGTTCAATCCTGTTAAAGCATGTAAGGAAGCTACAATTAAGGAAAAGTTAGCAATAAACTTTCTCCAATATTGTGCTGCTCCTAGGAAGCTTCTAACTTTTGTAGCAGATTTGGGTTTAGGCTAGTTTATAATGACTTCAACCTTAGAGGGATCTATCTTCAGTTCACCACCCACTACAATATGGCCCAAATAATTCAAAGATGTTTTGCCAAATTCACATTTTGATAATTTAACATAGAGATTTTCTTTTTTCAAAACATCTAGAGTCTGCTTCACATGCTTCAAATGTTCTTCCGATGTTTTACCGAAAACAAGAATGTCATCTAGATATACAATTTTAAATCATCACTAAAAGGCTTGAGTACATCATTCATAACTCTCATGAAAGTGGCAAGAGAATTAGTTAAGACAAAAGGCATAACTAGCCATTCATACAGCCCTTGCTTTGTTTTGAAAGAAGTCTTCCATGCATCTTATTCTGTTACTCTAACCTGATGGTAGCCAAAACATAAGTCCAACTTGGAAAAGTAAACAACTTCTTTCAGCTGATCCAATAGATCATCAATGCGAGGAAGGAGATAACGATTCTTGATCGTTATTTTATTCAATGCTCTGTAATCAATGCACATCCTCCACGAACCATCTTTCTTCCTCACCAACATGATTGGAGATCCGCATGGTGATGTGCTTGGTCTTATGAACCCTTTCTCAAGGAGCTCTGTACCTGCTTCTTGATCTCTGCATTCTCTAAAGTGGATAACCTGTACATTCTGATGTTAGGTAATGGAGCATCTTGCTACAAATGAATATCATGTATAATTTCCCTTTTGGGTGGCAGACCTTTAGGTTCTTGAAATATGATATCATATTATGAAACAACTCTTTCTAAATCAGATTTCTATTTAGCATCACAACCCTCAAATACATTGGGTTTTTTAGGTTTCTTTTCCTTTACAACCATCAGTAAAAATTTCTTGCAAGAATTTACAATTCTTTTCATCTGCCCTAAGTTTATGAGTGTATAATTATTCTTGAGTTTATGAGCTCTTACAATATAATCTATTCCATCTTTAATGAGTTGATACTTATTTTCAGCTCTATAGAAAATGGCTTTTCTATCATACAAGTAAGGACTTCCTAAAACAATTCCACATATATCCAAGGGAATGATATCAAACTCAACCTCATCTACAAATGCTGACCCAAAAGAAAACCTAAGTTTACATTGTCTAGTCACTTGTAGCTTTGTTTTATCACACACCCAACCTAACGGATATGGCTTCTTGTGAGGTGTGGTTAGTAGTCCCAATTTCTTTACAATTTCTTCAGAAATCAAGTTTACTTGTGAGCAACTATCAAATAAAGTATCAATCTTTTGATGCTTGGAAATAACTCTAATATGAAAAAGCTCATGTATTTTCCTCTCATTTTCTTCATTATCAATAGATTGTGCAGAATTACTAGTAGATGCTTCAGAATTTTTACCTTTTATACCTGTAGCTGTGATTTTTGTTTCATCACCTGAGTTTGACCCCAAATCCTTATGTATAGCAGCAATAGTCTTCTTCTTCTTGCCATTGAACTTCTTGGGTTTCAGCACCATATGCAAAGACTAGCAATGTTCATCATCATGTCCATCCTTCTTGCAGTGAGTGCATGAAGGTTTGGCCTTCTGTACAACATTTTCCTTCCTCTCTTTCCATTTATGCTTCCTCTTTTCCTTGTTCTTGCTTGCAGTGGGTTTTGATGATCCCCCAATCTCTGGGTTCACATTCTTGCCTCTAGCCTCTAGATGTGTAGCTTGAACAGATACCTCATCTATGCTAGTAGGGTTAAATATGAGAATGGTGTGCCTCAAATAGCTGTGTAGACCACCTATATACTTCAACAAGTTTTCAGGCGAGTGTAAAGAAATGCCTAGAATTAAAGCTCTTTTTCTAAATTCTTGGGTGTAGCTTTTTACACTTTGCCCCTTTAATTGGTGAAGAGTTTACCAACTCATCATAGCTTGCTGCATATAAGCTAGTGGATAGAACTGTTTTTTAATGGCAAAAACAAATTCACTTCAGACAGAAAGAATTTTACCATGCTTCTTCAAGTCAGCTTGTGTCCTACCTTCCTGCCATACTAAGGCAGTTCCTCCAGGGCGTAGGCTAGCCAACTGAATTTTACTCCTGTCTGAATCAATATTTTGCACCCTGCAATACACATCAATCTTTCTAATCCAGTTATCTAGCTTCTCTGCATTTAATTCTCCATCATATATTGGCAAGTCAAATTTAACATCTAATTTAATCAAAGATGTTTTTTTGTTTTTATTTTCGGGGCTATCAGGAGGTGTGGATAGAGGAGCCTCTTTTCCTTTCCCTTTGCCTTCAGAATGGCCATCTAGAAGAGGTTCTTCTATTCCTTTATCTTGTTTGGAGGTTGAAGTATCTTCACTTATACCTTTCTTAAATTCTCAGTACATCTCTTCTATCATGGCTCTCATGGTCATGAAACTGTCCATGAACTAAGAGTCCGATTCCAAGGGGATTTCTTCTATCATTCTCCTCCTAGGATAGACTCTAGCAATTTATGGGTTAGCCTCAACCAATTCTCCTTCTCCTAATTTGAGCTTTAACCTAGTTAGCATTCAACAATCCAGCACAAGCTTGTCTAACCTTAGCAACCTAAAGCTCTGATACCACTTGATCTGATAATGTGATCTAAGACAATTAATAAGGTATTACAAACTCATGTGCATGGATTTTCTATGTTATTTTATGCAATGGATCGATAAGATTGTGAAATACATAGGCAATGAAACAATAAAACATCATAATATAAAAACACATATAAACACAACAAGTTTAATAAGGATTTCACCCAATACTCTTGGGCTACATCTCTTGGACCAGCCTTCAGTGGTGACCTCTCCATTATGTCTTCAAGTAGAGTTTTACAACAGTATGAGCTCAATTTGAGACTCAATACACAGCATATACAATAGTAAGAGTTTGCTTGAACCTCTCAAGCCTCTCTGAGTACACAGACTCCCTCAATCACTCTCTGTCTCTATCTTAGCTCTGTCTCGGTACTGCCTTCAATACTGCTTGCCTTTGTTTGCTCTCCGTCTGTGGCTTTAAAGCCAATCTGGGCTACCTGTTCATTTCTCCTTCTCAACTTTCTGGATCCTGGCCTCTGTCCGCTCGAATCCCTCTTCTAGTATTACACAATCATTGCATAATGCATAAAGGGGAGGTGGCCACCTATTCTACAACGTAAGAGTGCCTCGGGCCTTTGGAACCCTTGAACTAGTCGCTCTTTGTTAACACAAAGAATCACAGTCAAACACAGGAAAAGTCTACCAAACATTACCTATCGGACTTCAAATATCCATCAATCTGCCTTATACTCCTATCGAATCCACCGATAAGTCAATATAACATATCCACTGTTGATCTGGGAGACCCAGATCCAACGGCTATGGTTAATTTCAGGCGGCCCTTTCGTACGAGGGTTAACCACATGATGAGGGTGGTTTTCTCTCTCCTCAGCCTGGACACGTGGCATCCATTGTATGGGATTGGGTGGAACTTGGCCCAAACCACTTATTGCCTTTGGGTCCTCGCGAAATCTTGCTTGTTTTATTATTTCCCTTTTATATAAAGAAATGAGTTAAAACATTGAAAATAACACAAAAATTGCTTTGGGCAGATTTGAAATGATATACATTTTCATTCCCAAACCCCTTTGGGTCCGGGTTCCATCGCATCGGTTTTGTTTCTTTGTATTTCATTAAATAACGAAATATGTGAAAATTCATTGAAAATTCCCTTTCTACGATCTGAAACTTTATCGCATATCGTTTGTAATTCTATCGGGTCCAGCTATCGCTTATATATATATATGTCCGCCCTTCTGCATGGCTCTGATGCAACTTTGCGATGCGACTAGTTGTAGTCGTATGTCACATGGGCCCTAGGTCGTGGTAAGTGTTTCTATTGAAATTCGCCAATGCGATATGGCGGTGCAACGTGGGCAGTCGATCTATGCGCTTGATCGACGGTCCTTGTTAACCTCGCCGATCGCTATCGCAACATACATATGATCTCCGTCGATTGCCACTGCCGATTGTGATTCTCCGATCAGATCTGGACTGTTGATTGGCCAGATCTGATGGCTACTGTGCCAAGTTGCTGATAACCCATTTTTTCATTGTTTCTTCATAATTTTGGCTGTTAATAGTGTTTTTCTCCTTTTTTAAAGGTTTTCTCATGCGATTTTTTTGGTCTTTTAAATGATTTTAAGTAGATTTCGAAGACTTTAGAGAGTGTATTAGGATTTTTCACTAAGCTTCCTTCTCCATGTGGAGGTTTAGAACTCTCTCCAACCATTCTAGTGTTCCTCTCTTCATAGAGGACTTTAACCATCTTAGTGAAAGCATATAAAGCTTTCTTGAATTCTTCCTCTTTTGAAGAGGGACTTCAGGCTCTCTTTCTCCAGACATAATGGCTATAGATTCAAGCTCAAAAAATTGTATTGATTGTACCTCTTCAATCTCAGTTGAAGACAAAACTTGAGGAGTTTCAAGTGCAGTTGGAATTAGAACTTTGGGTGGTGGAGATTGTGGCCTTGTGGCTCTCCTTCTGGGCATTACCTCAGGAGTTGCAACCAATAGCTTCCCTTCTCCTTTCTACAACTTTAACCTTGTAAGAACCACAATTTTGCAACCATTAAAACCCTAATAGTACAACTCAAGCAATCAAGAAATTCAACCTTGTGCTCTGATACTAACTTGATCTATTTTTGTGTGAATAGTTTTTCTGTTTTAATAAAAACTATAGATTTATAAACATGTGCTTGCTTCTTGATTTTTGTGTTGAGGTTTCCTTAGTTGTTGATGCTTACAAACAGGTAAATTTCCTTAAGTTAAACAAGACATTCATGAGAAAAATAGCTTCATAAAGAAATATTGAACATAAAACATGTATAGTGTAGCAAACCATCAAAGAGACACATTAACACAATGTTTTGATGAAGGAGTTCACCCCTCATGGGCTACATCTCGTTGGTCCAGCTTCCATGGCTTGGGCCTTTGTATTAGATCAATGTGGAAAAAATATTATTTACAAAGCTCTATGGCTCCTGAAACTTGCACCAATGTGTTCAAAATATCAAAATTAGCCAAAAATGACTATTGGATCTCTAAACATTGACTCTGGCTACTCTAGGTATGACCCCCTTCCCTGGTGGCTCTAGGCTTCCCTGAACTTCCCTGTGGAAAAATAACCTGTAGAAGTCTTTTATTTCCTATGAAACTTGTACCAATGTCTTCATAAGGTCGAAATCATCTAAAATTGACTATTCATTTCCCAAAATTGGTCAAACATTGAGCAAGATATGCTTCATTTATTTTTTTCCTAGGAAACCCCGCTAAATCTGGAGAGACTCTAGTTAAGTCTGCCAAGTTTGGTGGTGGTTCCAGATTTAGTGACTTCGCCATAAAGGCCACCAACTATAATTACGGATTAAGTAATGCTAAGCTTGATTATGGCACTAATCGCGCTTAATGGTGGCACTGGCCCTTAGTTTTAATAACTCGATCATATGGAGAGGGGATTGGCTCCCTCCTTTCCTGCCGAGGGATCCGGTCTAGCTTTAATATGAGCTCATTTGTTGGTAAAGAAGTGGGGTTGGGATGGTGAGGTCACAGGTTCAAACCTACCCTCCGCCCATCCCATATATATTTTGCCCACAATATAAAAATATTACGCCATTCAAATATTTCGAGCTTTGGACATATCATAAAATGCGTGAAATATTTCATTGCCATTTGAATATATTCGGACTTTGAACATATGCAGATTTAACTTTGAATATATATTAAATATATTAATACATAATATTATAATATAATATATATTTAAAAACCATATAATATAAAATAAAATTATATATATAATACTATTTAAATAACTAAAAAAATTCAAATTCCACCTTAGAATAATTAGGAAATTTCAGCTTCACACAACCAAATTGGCGAATCTGGAGGTGAGACTTATCACTGCCCCATTGGGAAAAAAATAAAGAAGATTTCCCTTGCTGATTGGACTGCCATGTCATCATTATGTCCTATTCTGCAATTTTTTTAGCTATTTAGGAAAATGAACAACAAGCCTTTTCTCCTTCATCCGGACTCCATTTTCAGTGAAACAAATTGTGTTGTGGTCAAATTGACGAGACAAACACATTCATATAGTTTTCGAGCTAACCTAAGAACTTTGATTCTTGAGTTAAATACTGAGCACCTGATCAGCAATTATGCGTCACAAATAGGTAACTTCATACTCATTCTTCATTAATTGGCATATTGTGCGGAAATCTTTTAACAACACTTTTGTTCCTATCGAATAAAGTTCTCTATGCACCCTGGTTCTCCTGTACATACCCCGTCATGTGCACTATAAAAGCTCTGCACAATGAAACATAATAATATTAATTTGAAATTTGTTCATAGTTCAACTAATTAAAGTTCCCTCTGCATCCACGTAAAAGGCTTCTATTGAATATTTTTTTCATAATATTTTAGTTGTAACTATTGCATATATTTGTATTTATTTTTTGGTTGAAGAACCCTTCGAAGATCTCAATCTATTAGAGATATCAATAGGCAATTGAATAAAGGTTGTGTAACCACATTTCATCAAGCATAAGATTTGCTTATGGTAATGTTCCTAAAATTAGGCAGATGTGTGGAAGTGCAAACAAGGTCCATTGTGTAGATTTTTACTAATATTTTAATATTAAAGCACAATCCATATTTTTCGTTGACAATAAGATTGTTTATGCTTATATTATTGATATTATTTGAATTGTCAATAATGCATATTTTTGTATTTGCACATATGTTTCAAAGTAGGCACATGTGTGGAATTGTGAAGGAAGTCCATTCCGTGAAGGAAGCTTTCATTGTGTGGAACTCCATACTTATGCCATCATGAATCACTCTCCCACTTGAAAGAAATGAGGGGAAAAAAATCTTATCAAAGGAACTACTAAGTTGATGGGTATACTCTATAATTGTAAGTAATATTTTAGTGTTAAAAACACTTACTTTATGCTTATATTATTGATAATATTTTAATTGTAAATAATGCATATCTTCATATTTCCGCACTTCCCTCATTATGCACAAATTCTGCACACCCTCATTCCGCACATGCATAGCATAATGCACTATCAATACTAATTTCCCTTTTCTGTGGCATATATTGTTATCTTGTTTCATTTAAAAATGTTTTTGACATTGTACATAATAAATATTGACATAAAATATTGTTAATATTTTAGTAAGTGTTTTACGTATATGATATTACTGTTAAAATTCCTCCCCCACCCCGCTCCTCCACAAAGATCCATAGCTCTATAAAATCAAAGCTCGACGCAATTGATTTCCCGCACATACTCCATCCTTTGCACAATAAAAGCTTCGCACAAGGAAATATTTTAAAATTAATTTCGTCCTTGCCGAATAAATTTCTTCGTGCACCCTCATTCCCCTACGCATACCCCATTTTGCATATAGTAAAAGCTATGAACAATGAAACATAATAATATTCCTCGGTCTCCCACACATACCCATCCTACGTAAACATTCATATGATATATGATATATGATGTGGAAATTTGTAAAATTAATATTCATCTCTGCACATTATGCATCATTGCACCGTGCTGTAGGATAAAATGCATGGTGTATGGAGAATGAAGATACCCTCAAAGGTCTTCCCGAGACCTTCGGCAGACAGAAAGATTATCTGCAACCGTCACAAAGTTACATGCATGTTCATAAACAATAAATAACTATCAAAGTAGGAGAAGTAGATTACCTCAAGCCTCCATGTAGATGTGCTGGAGAGCACAATGTAGCTAGGTGGAAGTCCCCTGAACCGGCTTCAGATCAAGTCATGCACATAGAAGAGACAAGCATAATCACATCATACAACTTTGATAACTAATACATGAATACATTAAAGAACATCAAAACAATCCAATCACACCAAAAAGGGAAGCAAAACTTATGAATACATAAAATTACAAAGCACATGCCCAATGCAATACTAGGCATAATACTTTTTCAGATAGAGCCCATTTCTGGGCTCTGGGAGTGGGACTCCTTCTCAGTTTTGTAGCTCATATGCCCCTTTTTAGAGGACTCTCTTGATGACGTAGGGACCTAGCCATAAGGGTTGAAGTGTTCCTACCCCCAAGAGGTCATGTTTTTTATCATAGAGCAAAACAAGGTCTCCCTCTTGGTAAGAACGAAGCTTAACCTTTTTTTCGTATTGGGATTTTACCCGATGCTTGTGAGCCTCGAGTGCCAATTCGGCATCTTGACGGGTTTCGTCCAGTTGATTAAGGTATAGTAAGTGTTCTTCTTCAGCAATAGTGTCAGGCAGGAGTTCAACGACTATTTGCAGGGAAGGGATTTGACACTCGATGGGTTTTGCATTGTCGTAAAGCTGGGTCTCATGCTCGATGATAGATGGATATATGTCGGGAATTTCCTCATGAGACCAGGTGAATACATTGTGGAATTCCTTAAATAGGTAAGTGAAGCTTGCAATTTCCTCAGGATTGCAATCGTCTCCAATCTGGATGTTTTCCACAATGCCTGTCTTGTCAGAAATATCGATGAGCAATGTTTTGGAAATATTGCCCATGTTTCCTTCCGTCCAAAGTTTGGATGGTCGTATAGGGTGAGGAAATGATTTCTGGTATGTCAGGGGACGAGATTTGTAGAGGCATCATGTTCGAATAAGATATTGAAACATGATGGTGCCAATCCTCCCAAAGTTGCCCTTCTAAACTCATGATTTCTCGAATAGCTTCGTCCATAGGTAGGACTTGATTGAGTAGATCGAAAGAAGGATCGTTTGGGAGGGGCAGTGGTACCATTGGCCAGAACCAACGTGACCGAAGATGCGGATGCAGATTAAATGGCTTGGTAGGTCAATTCAGTTGGTGACAATGGCATTTTTTCTCCGTATGTGTCAAGGTATGAAGGAGCCGGTACGATCCATGGATCGATTTGTTCTTGAGGAATAGATGAAAGCATGTTGACTGATTGTGGAAACTTGGGTGGCTGAAGAGGGAAACAACCCATGAGGGAAGAAGCCTTCAATAGAATAGTACCGAGACTGATGTAAGAGTTAGGTACACCACCTACTAGGGGTATGGAGCTGCTTGGAAATGGGAAGTAATCAGGGGTGCAGAGAGACAACTAATCTACTATAACTACCTTTCCATCCAATGGAAATAGGATGATGCAAAAGATAGTAGATACAATGGCTGTCATGGCATATGTCCAACTGCAACCCAGCAAGATATTATAGTCAAGTTTTTTATCTACGATTTCTATGTCCACTGTTATCGTTTTCCCATACAAAGTGATGGGATAGCTAGCTAGGTAACCTTTTGGGATGAAAGTGTGGCCATCGAAAGCTTTAAGGGAATTCAACAGTGGGGATAGGGTTGGAGAACCCAGGGTGAGCCAACATGAAGCCAACATGACGCAGGTTGAAGCACCTTCGTCAATGACAGTTCTGTGTATACTTTTACCTTTCGAAAAAATTTGCACTTGAAATGCAAGCTGGTGAGAAAAGGGAGGTTTACACTTTTCCATGTCGAAAATTGCAAGCATGAAATCCTGTGGGTTGATACCACCAATAGCCGAAAGAAAATCTTTCCTTTGTGTTGGGCATGTTTGTAATACTTCGAGCGCCGACATAGCCGACGGCGCTTGCACCAAGTCTTATACAATGCTTTAGTTTTGGGCGGCACATGCAAATGTATTGTGTGTTGTGCGTCGAAGTGCCCCTTTAGGGGGGCAAATTACAAGGTCAGTAACCAGCCTTTCGATATGTAAATCGTTGGGCAGTGGTGGGTTTTGACTTGAGGAAGGTTCCTCTGCATGAGTGCCAAGAGCTCCATAAGATTTGGCTCTTGTTTGTAGATCTACTGTTTCAAAGGTGTAAATGGTAGAAGATCCTTCAACAACTGAAAGTTGTTAGGAACCATCATTGCCCCCTTGCGGGGGTTGGGGTTGGTTTGCAATAAGATTTTGCTGCTGCTGAGCGGGAAAATGATTTTTGAGGACAACGGGGGTCCTACCAGTGTCCTTTTTAGCAATGTATTCTATGCATTCTTGAAGACGCGAACATCGATAGGTCAGTGGTCTTCAGCACAGATTTTGTAGGGAAATCTAGTAGGTTTATCCTTTTCATCGTCAGGAGGCGAAACAACCTTCTATTTTGGGTTTGGATGCTTTGTTGACTACTCCTCAGAAGGAGCATCTTTTTCTTGTTCTTCTTGTTCTTACCACCAGGTTTTTGCATAGACTGCATAGATTTTATCGTGGTGGTAGGAAGAGCAGTTGATTTAGTAGAGGGGTCCACTGACATCTAGGCGATGTGACCGCTGAGTTTTTTTACAGCAGCCCCAAAGGTTGCACTGACAATCCCATCAGCGTGCACTCCAGGGTGTTGAGTAGCGGAAACATTATAGTTACAAGTGGCATTGGGGATTATGTCGTAAAGAGTGCCAGACTGTGAATATATCAAATCTAAGTGTTGGGCATGACGTATGGATTGGTCTTCTGTGACCACACCACCTAAAGTGACATATTTAGTGATTTGCGGCAGTAAGGACTTGCAGAACCAGTCCACTAAGAGATAGACTAAGAGGGGAGCTTTGACTAACCTCTACCTACGTCTCCATTCATGTATATGATCAGAGATGTGGGTGGTAGTATCCTGATGTAATGAAGTGAGGAGCTATGTCCCAATTTCATAATGGATAGGTAGCTGGAAGTGCTTTAGGAATTCCATCGCTAAAGCATTAAAGTTGTTTACTGACATGCGTGATAACTCAATGTACCTATTAGCTCTGCTATGGAGCACTGGCTTTCTAAGATCCTGGAGGAGTTCCGGTCGGTTTGGTTTTGCTCAAGCGGGTTTCAAATTTGGTCACTCTTCCCATCCTCCTTCACCCTGCTTAATCTCCTTTATCTCTGTTTCCCTACTTGCCTCCTAAACCCGGCAAAATAGCCCCTTTGACTTTAGCCGCGAGCGCAAAACCCCAACCCACCATAAAACCTCACCCATACGCCCTCACACGCTCATAAAACCATCATCGTTTCACCACTGTTTGATCATTCCCCGCTGATCCAACGGCTACCATCACGCCTGATAAAGCGATCTGCTCTACCACTCCCGACCGTCAAATCATCTCTGCCAAGATATGACGGTCTTCACTTTCAACGTGCCAGCAACATAACCATGCGTTAGCATGCATTGAGAGTGGTTTTCCTCTCTCATTCGCTGCTACGTGTCAATTGTTGAATGGAATCACACAACCCCGGGCATTTACCGCTCAATTCTTGAAAGCAGTGCGATGAATACCATTACCACCCGACCAATCCGCCGCTCTATAAATAACCGTGCAACTCCATTTCCTGATGACTGTTCGATCTGTCCACTGAAGGTCCAATGGCTCTAACTCACCCTGCTCCCAACTCGGCCGATAGTGTTCGCCGAGCCATCTCTGCCGTCCATTTTCCCGATCTGATGATCATCCTTCTCTCTCGTCTCGACTGCCTGTTTGCCCATGCATCCCACGTCCTTGACCTTTCTATTCGCTCGAAGAAGGAGATGACTAACTATGCCAATATCAGTCACTTTCAGACTCCCAACAACCATATTTAACAAAAAGCATGGCCAAGGGAGAAAAGGACAAGCATGACTCTATAACTAAATTTATCAGTTATGGACTCTACAGGTACGAGCACTCCAACAGCCCAAAAGGACATCACAACATCTAAACAAATCAGATTCACTCACTGAAGCAAGCAAACACGTTCAGAGACTCCATCAGGTAGTTAAATGTGGTTGGTGGTCAATTATGACCCCTCCATACCTAAGCGTCCAGGTGCCCTTGTAATGTCAATCTATAAATACTCAGAAACAAGATGTAATCAAGGTTGGCATTTGATGTAAGGTTCAACTTCTGAAACTGTAGATATTTTGTCACTTGCAATGTCTCATCTTCATTTTCAGCAAATACAAGCTTCTTTTGTTGTTAACTTCCCATTGTCCACTTTCCTCTATTCTAAGATTGTGCCTGATGCAATGTGTTCTTGATCTCTTAATGTTTAACACTAGATAACTGTGATCTTATCTCTGTGTTAGATATTGAATGCATCACTGAATAGGTCACTCAGTTTCTTTCTATCTAATGCAGGAGAGCTGTCATCCTGTCTTTGCATTAATAGATTAGATTTACAAGTTTCTTTACTAGTTGCAACCGGCCATCACACGGTCTTGTGTATCTACTGGTGTGGTTAGTATTCTCCATATTCACCTAATACCTAAAATTGTGAGCATTGGTGGTCTAAAGCCTTGTAGTTTGAGGGTGTTCATGCATGTCTGGAGTGAAACAAAGTAGAAGTGGTTATCTGGCTTGAACCAAACCATCATTCCTTCCATTAAACCTGTAACAATATTTGAACTTATATGTTACCAAGCATCTCTGAGCTACAACCTAGGAGAGTTTCTTGGAATCCTAACATAATTGGCGCCGTTTCGAGGGAGAGGAGATTGAAGCTCAACTTCCCTGGGAGAATGACACAGATCTAGCTTTGATGATAGACAAATTCTGGACACATTTTGGTTGTAATCATCTATCTGGTGACTCTACTGGAGGACTAACCTTTTGGCGACTCCACATCACAGTTCTGGCACAGTTTGTGAGACATACTTGGAGAAATCCCCAGAAATCACCAGCTGACCTAGTACCTGAGCCTAAGAAGATTGTCAAGCAGAGAAAGACATCACAAAAGGGAGCATCAGGATCAGGTAAGCCTAAGCAATCTTATGTATCTCTACCAGAAAGGCTTGTAACTGAGCATGCAGATTAAGATTATCTGCAACCATCACAAAGTTACATGCATGTTCATAAATAATAACTAACTATCAAAGTAGGAGAGGTAGAATACCTCAAGCCTCCGTGTAGATTTGTTGGAGAGCACAATGCAACTAGGTGGAAGTCCCCTGAGCCAGCTTCAGATCAAGTCTTGCACATAGAAGAGACAAGCATAATAACATCATACAACTCTGATAACTAATACATGAATACATAAAACAACATCTAGTTACACATAACTAAGCTACTCATGCTAAAAGGTATTGGACAAACAACTGAATGAATGATAGTACCAACACCACGGAGTAGACAGTACAACTGCAGTTCTATATTAATGTTGGAAGAGTGATTACAACCATCTATTGTATCAACATTCCCTTCCCCCTCCAGCTTCTCTCTCTCTCTCCCTTCTTACCAACTTCTTAAGATTTGATAAAATGCTCAACAATCAAGTATGCTATCCTTTCAAATGCTTTGACCTCTATCACCATAGCCCAAGATTTGCTTATGTAGCAATTGAGTTAGGGTTGCCAAGTTCCTTCTTGAGTTCCCTAGGGTAAAAGAAATGAAGTTGCCATGCTATTCATCTCTTTCCCATTTTTCTCCTTCATTAGGATTAGAAATCCTCCAAATAGGTCGAATTTGGATGTTTCCTTACTTTTCTTGAGTGATTTTAGGAACAAATATCTAAATATTTATGAGTCAATTTGTTCCTTTGACCCTTAGAACTTCACTATGATCCACTAACGTTGTTCCCGAACTAGCAACTTGAGTTAGTTGGGTCACTAACGCACCCTTAGGCTTGCAAAGAAGCTTTATAAAGCAGGTTGTCAGTGCATAGCTAGTGTTAGTGTGGAAACAAGGCATGTGATCTTGGTCTTTGCTTTAGCTATCATTTCTTTCCCCTCTGAGTTGATGAGGAGGTCAATTTGTTGTATAACACACTGTAAAAAATATGTGCAATTATGCGTCATAAACTAGGAACATCATACTCATTCTTCATCAGTTGGCATATTGTGTGGAAAGATTTTAACAATAATTTTTTTCCTGCCAAATAAAGTTCTCTATGCACCTTGGTTCTCCCATACATACCCCGTCCTATGTACTGTAAAAGCTCCACACAATGAAACTTAATAATATTAATTCGAAATTTGTTCATAGTTAAACTAATTAAAATTCCCTCTGCATCCCTGTAAAAAGATTTCTTTTTGTGGTTTTCTGCACATGGCACTAAAAGCTTTTATTGCAATTTTTTTATTAAAATATTTTAGTTGTAACTAATACATATATTTGTATTTATTTTTTGCTTGAAGAACCCTTCATAGATCTTAGTCTTTTAGAGATATTAGTAGTCAATTGAATAAAGGTTGTGTGGTGTGTGGACAAATTTCTATACAAACCACATTTCATTGAGTAGAAGCTTTATTTATGGTTATGTTCTTGAAATTAGGCAGATGTGTGGAAGTTAAAACAAGTTCCATTGTGTGGAATTTTATAGTATTTTAATATTAAACAACAATCCATCTTTGTCGTTGGAAATAAGATTGTTTATGCTTATATTATTGATATTATTTGAATTGTAAATAATGCATATTTTTGTATTTGCGCGTATGTTTCAAAGTAGGCACATGTGTGGAAGTTAGAAGGAAGTCCATTATGCAGAGGAAGCTTTCATTGTATGGAACTCCGTACTTATGCCATCACCAATCACTCTCCCACTTGAAAGAAATGAGGGGGGGAAATCTTATCAGAGGAACTATTAAGTTGACATTAGGTATACTCTATAATTGCAAGTAATATTTTAGTATTAAAAACACTTACTTTATGCTTATATTATCAATAATATTTTAATTGTAAATAACGCATATCTTCATATTTCCTCACTTACCTCATTATGCACAAATTTTGCACATCCCTCATTCCACACATGCATTTTCTCTCTACATAACCTCCGGACACGCATAACACAATGCACTATCCGGAATATATTGTTATCTTGTTTCATTTATAAATGCTTTCGACATTGTACAAAATAAATATTGACAAACAATATTGCTAATATTTTAGTAAGTGGTTTAAGTATATGATATTATTGTTAAAATTCATCCCCGCCCTACTTCTCCACAAATATCCATAGATCTATAAAATCAAAGCTCGACGCAATGATTTCCCGCACATATAATGTCCTCCGCACAATAAAAGCTTCGCACAAGGAAATGTTTTAACATTAATTTCATCCTTGCTGATTAAATTTGTTTATGCACCCTCATTCTCCTGCACATACCCCATTCTACACATAGTAAAAGCTCTACACAATGAAACATAATAATATTCCTCGACCTCCCACACATACCCATCCTCCATAAACATTCATATGATATATGATGTGAATAGGCTCTAATGCCTCCTTCATTCTCCTATTGTGTCATATGTGTACATCCTTCAATCCTATCCCAAGTTGTTCTTAAGGGGGGATGTTAGGATATTCCGACACATAGGAAATAGTTAAGTATAACTTGGTCTAGTGTAAAGTTAGGTAAAGTGTGTTTCTTTACTATGTACATTTGTAACTTACAATTTGACGGTCACAATATGTTCTAGACATGAAGTGATCTGACAGTTCATTCTCTCCTCAGTATTACCGACACTTGATCTGTGGCTTAACACCCAATTGGTCAATGATCTCTATTTAAAGAGAATGGAGTGTCATTTGTAGGGTAAATGTTCATGAGAGAAGCTTATATAAATTTTCTTTCTTTCATTAATAAATTGCTTGAAGTGGCCGTGGCTCAGGTTGTGGACTGTTTCCCTCTTTGAGGGTTTTAACCACGTCAAGAATATTGGTGTATTGATCTGTGATTTATTTTTGAGCATTGTCCTTTGGTTTTCTATCTGAGGAACTTACCCTGTAAATTCCTACATGCTATTAGAGCTATTTGAGGGCTGCATCCGTTGGTGATCCAAATCCGAAGCCGGTATAACTGCATCCAACTGTCGTTTCCTACATCTACTATTTCTGACTACTTTCGGGCTGAGAGGACTGCTCTATTGTGCTAGGAGCATCTGTTCTAGTGAGGAACCCCTTTATTTTCACGTGAAATGGTTTCCGGTAGCCCTAGCTACGTCAATTTTAAGATTTGATTGTATACAGCCTTTATTTAGTTTTAGTTATTCATCTCTCTATTTATTTTGGTTTATTTAGCTCTCTGTTTTTTATTACCAGATCTATACCTTTCATTTTTACGTATTCTCTTTGCCCCATGACTCTGTGCGATCTGGGCAAATAAAAAACAGAAAGGAAGAATTTTTCTCATGTGTATGCTCTTTTCCGCCACGCCTTAGTGTCAGAAACATTGAGAAAAATAGATAGTTTTTGGCGAAAGCTAACTTCAAGCCATAAGGCTTGGTTTTTTTTGCATGTTCGTATTGGGTTGTGTAATTTTTTGTTTTGTAGATGAAAATAGCTTTTCCAAGTAAGCACACACCCCAAAGCTTCATTGACTAAAAAAAAAGAAAAAAACCCTCTTTCTCTTTTCCAAAAATTACTAACCTTTTAAACTAGCTCACTTGGTCCAAAGTTATTTTATGAGAATAAAGGTCTTGGGTTCAAGTCTTTCTTTTTGTTGAGTTAATTTTTCAAAAAGCACATGTAACTTATGTTTTAAAGTTACTTTATGTAAAAGTGTTCTCACCCATTATAAAAAGTGAGTCACTTATAATTCTAAAGTCTCTTTATATTTTATTTAAGTTACAATTTAGTGAGTAGCTCATAAAGTACCATTGTAAAAGTGAATTTCACTTATTTATAAAAGTGGATCACATAAAATATTTTTTTAAGTGAGCTAATTAGATTAAGTTTGGAAAGGGATGGTGGGGGGGCCGTGGGGGTGGGGCGGGTTTCTAAATATAACATTATCATTCACTTCCGCACATTCACACACTTCGTCTACATCTTCAACAACGTTTTTTCAAAAAGCCATAACTTCTTCATCCAGAAGCCGTTTTTTTTAATCAGCCTAATTTTTCGAGATCTTTCCATTGGAACAATTAGTTTCAACATCTACATATTCAGTTTATGTTAAAATGGAAAGTTCATGCCAATTTATTCTTGACGGCACCAACTACTTCCAATGGTGGTCCGACATTGTAGATTTACTTAGAAGTAAAGGTCTTTTAAGAATGGCCTCAGGCCAAGAAACTAAACTAAAGATGAAGATAAGGCAGCCAAATGGGAAAATAGGAAAGATCAAGCACGTGGGTTGATAGGGATGTTTATTTCTCCAGACCTTAGATTCCATATCGCAGAACTTGATACCCCTAATGAAGCAATGAAACAACTTACTAAAGTTTTTGGAATTAAAAGTGAAATTAGAGCCCATCAACTTGAAAATGAGTTGCTTACTTTGGACCTCAACAATTTTTCTTCCCTTGAAGCTCTTTTGTCCAAGTTCAAGACCCTTAGACTTCTCTTGGAAGGTGTTAAGGTTAAGAAAGAAGATGGTAGCTTTATCTATTCCATTCTTACTAAGTTGGGAGCAACCTACTCTGTGTTTGTTTCCACCTTCCATTCTGCTAGAGAAGTCTTTATTTATCAAGGCCAAGACTACAAGTCCCCCTCTTTTAATACCTTTTGTGATTCTTTAATAAGAGAACAAGAAAAACTATTACATCTTGGTCTTCTTAATCTTGGAAAATCTTCTAAGAAAGCCTTAGCTGCCTAACAACAACCAAATTCAAAGGATCCTAAGAAGCAGTATCCTAAAAATAATGGTCCTAAACCAAACAAGGGTCCTAAGAAATTTTAGTCTAAAATGAAAAATCATTTCAACAAAATTATAAGGCAAATAAAAACAAAGGGAAGAAGACTGATAGACATTGCCACTTTTGTAATTGAGATGGCCACTTAGAATCCAAATGCTTTAAGAAGATGGAAGCCTTAGAAGAAGTAACAAAGAAGCATAACATCCATTTGGAGCACTATTCAACTTCAACTTCATCTTTAGGAATAGCACTTTCTGCATGTGGTTGTCAAGCATATCTATCTGGTTATGCACTAAATGTATCTTCTTCCTCTCATTCTCATGAGTGGCTCATTGATTCTAGAGTTTCTGATCACATGGCCAAAAAAAAATCCATGTTTCTTATTTAAATGATTGTAACACAAAAAATGTATATGTTGGTGATGATAGATCTCTTAGTGTTGTAGGGACTGGAACTGTTCATTTAGACAATGGTCAATTTAATGATGTATTATGTGTTCCAATCTTATCCTGCAACCTTCTATCTATATATTAGATAACTCATTCAGGTGAAGGTAAAATCCTTGAATTTTCACCTCAAGATGTTGTAATTAAGGACCTAAGAGATCCTAGATAGATTTTAGATGATTCTACAAGGTTGTATAAGTTTAACAACTTTGGGTCATCAACTCTTCCCTCGATGTTTGTTGCTCATAACGATGAAGTGAGCAAACTTTGGCATGAGTGATTTGGTCACTTAAACTATCGCTCCCTTCAAATCTATGTAAAGAAAACATGGTGACAGGCCTTCCTATGGTATCTTGCAGAGATGGTGTTTGTTCCGGATGTGTACTAAGAAAACATCATCATGATAGTTTTGAAAAACGTGCCTCTTGGAACGCCTCAGCCCTTTACATCTTATGCATAGTGATTTATGTGGTTCACTGATTTGGATTTAAACAGGAATGCAACAAATTACAGAAATAACCATAAATATAGAGATGTAGCAGAAATAATACTTCATTTCATTAATGTAAAATACTGAAATATGCTTACAAACAGAAATGGAAATAAACCAGCTAGAGCGATGGTAGCATATCTCTGAGAAGAGATGTGGCGGCTACATGCCTTTGCACTATGTTACAATGAGGCTCAAAGGCCTATTTATTGTTGAGAAATAATGGAAAACCCTTAACATCCCAAAACCTAACCCTAGAAGATGAAATGCCAAATTGTGGGCCCCGTTTTGGGTAAGTTGGTACATCAACTTCCCGGGGTCGTAACTTTGGCACCCGGTCTTCATTTGATGCATACAATAACTCATTAGAAATATCTATCTGAGCACTACAACTTGGGTCCATGGACCCATGTTGCTCCCAAATTTTCCAAAAAACGTCGTTTAGGACCTCAAAACAGCTCAGGAAGTTTAGGACCCGAAAAACTGCTAAAAATAGTAAATTGTGCTACAATTACAGAAACTGAAAAACTGAAAGGGACAGTCATGGCGGACCAAGTGGGATAGGTGGGTGGCCACCAACATCCACTTGGATCATTCCTCCCCCCTTAGGAAGCAATGGTCCCAATTGCGTTGAGTTCCTCCATCTATTGAACTTGGTCCCTGGTGAGCTGTTCTGCAATCTTGGATGTGTCTAGTAATGGTGGGAAGCATGGTCGAGGATGATACCCATTGAACACTCAGTGCAATCAAAGGAATGGGGGAATGCTATGCTCCAAAGCATTGTTTCCCGTAGCCTTAGTACCGGTGTAAGGATCATGTCGGAGTGTTATGAGCTTCTGATGGGCTCTTGTAAGGTGTTCTTTCTATAGATGCAACCAGACTTTGTTGCCCACCTGAAGCTTGTGTGGTACCCCTGTGGGTGAGGAGAAGTTGTTCCTATGTTCTGTCATGACCGTATCCCTTTGCTTCTGCTGCTGCGCGGAGGAACCCTTCGCGGGGGTCATGGATGTGGTGACGATCTTCCCCTTACTTTGGGAGCGAACCAGATAGAAAATAAATTTACTAGTCTATGAGATGAGCTTGCTGCCTTTCTTAGCAGTGATCAAAGAGGTGGAAATAGGTGGGGCTACCTCTGGTATCCTGTATAATGAATTTCCCAAAGAAATAACAATAGCATGAGGCCTTGACTCATACACAGAATGTCGCCTCCATAAGTATGGTTGGCCTAATAATACATCACAAACATCTAGAGGTGTAACATCACACAATACCTCATCTGTGAAGGGCTTGATGCTATAGGGAAGGCGGCACTGCTAGTGAACTCGAAGATCTCATCTTTGGTGAAGCCACTCGATATTGTATGGCTAGGGTGTGGTGTAGTTAGTAGGCCCAACCGCTTCACGAGCTCTGCTGAAATGAGGTTCTTTTGGCTGCCACTGTCGAAAATGAATTGTAGAGGTGAACCCTTCACCCACATTTGTGAGTGGAAAAGATGATCCCCCTCCTCTGGATCTTCGGGCTCATTCTTCTGGATCTTGGCGATGGCTACAGTGGTGCTGGGCTCTGTGTCAATGATCTGATTCCCTTTGCCATTCCCCTTGTTGGGTTCTGACTCAGGGTCGGAACATGCATCTGATTCGGAAGCCTTCAACTCTACCACCAATGACTACTTGGTTCGACACTCACTTGTGTTGTGAGTGGGGCTCTTATGGAACCCACACCACTTTCTTGTGTCCTTATTTGACTTCGTGGTGTTTTTCTTTTCTTGTGGCTTCGACGGGTTGTCTTGGGTCACCTCGCCTTGGCTTTGTCCTTTGGTCTTCGGATTCACAGATCCAAAGTCTCTCTTCTTCTACTTGAACTTTTGCTCAATTTTGACAACGTATTAGTACACTGTGCTGAGCGAGGAGATGTTCAGGAACTCCATCTCTTCCTGGATGTATCCGTGTAAGCAGCTGTGGTATTTGAGTACCAGGTGCAACACAAAATCTTTGATACCCAACTGTGTGTGAAGGGTATGAAAAATGTTTGTGAACTCTGACACATCTTGGTCCCATCTCTGCCGCAGCGTGGTCCACTTTATGTATTTGTCTTCATAGCTTTTGACAAGGTAGTACTGCTCCTTGATGGCATCCCGAAATGAATTCCAAGTGAGTGTGGCTGAAAATAGTGAGCCCGTACTTTCATCCTTTTTCTCGCAGTAGGTTTCCCATCAGTCCTTGACATGGGGGTCTACTTTAAGAAGAGCGAAAACAATCTTTTCCTGACTTGAAAATTCATGAATAGAAAAATAACCCTCTAGCATATTTAACCACTTATCTATAGCATCTGCGTCTATCTGACCCTCGAATATGGGGAATTCAAAATCAACTTGTACCTTATATGGCGTGGCATTTCTAGAGTAGCTGTTGGAACCTGATGTGTTGCCTCTGGGTAGCCACTGAAGGATCTGGGCAAAGTTGTCCATCATTGCATTCCTTTGTCACTTGAGGGCTTCTTTGAGCAAGATTTTGATAAGATATCCTGCCCCCTCATCTTTCTTTTCATCTGCCATGGGAGGCCATCAGGATTTGTGAGGTTGTTCTTGCAAAGGTTCGACCAGTTCAAGCCCTAACTCCTTATATCCTGACCTCGTTGGGGACATGCAAAGAAAAACAGAGAAAAAGCATACCGCTCTAATACCACTGATCCAGATTTAAATAGGAATGCAACAAATTATAGAGATAACCATAAATACAGATATCCAATGGAAATAATACTTCATTTCACTAATGTAAAATACTGAAATATGCTTACAAACAGAAATGAAAATAAACCAGCTAGGGTGATGGTAGCTTATCTCTGAGAAGAGATGTGGCAGTTACATGCCTTTGAACTGTGTTACAATGAGGCTCATGGTGAGCACCAGTATTGCAGCAATAATGCTACAACTCTTGGGCTCCCTACTTTACTTTTATCAACCCGGTAGTTCGTAACAAACTTGGAAGCGACAGTGCTGTATGCACAAGTACTAGTTCTTACTATAGGCTGTCACTTGGCCAGCTGGCGCAAGATCACTAGGAGCTCAAGCCAACTTCTATGGATTCCAGAAGAAGCTCTATGTGTGATGAAAGAAAGGAAATATTACTCTACAGAGGCTACTCTACTTGTAGAAAGGAGAAGAAGACTGAAATGTAAAGTAAACCTAGCAAACCCTACTTAACCAACTAATCCTACTTTTGCAGAAAGAGAGATGAAAAGCCATGAAATCAATGCATTACCTACTCAAGAAGTAAACAAAATCTACTCAAGCTATTTCTAGAAGGAAATGAGAAAAAAAACATCTTTTTGGATTTTTATGTATTTTTATGTGGAATTGTCATGTATGTAATTTATTTTATTTTGAATGTGGCAGCAATTAGGTGGTGATGAAGTGCGACTTTGGGATTTGTAGAGGTGTAGGATCTACAGAAGGATGCTGAGAGCAGTTTTGGAGGTTTTGAAGGTAGGAAAGCGGGTGGAAAGGGTAGTTGAAGGCTAGGATGATGTGATAAGGTGTAGAGGGTCCATCTAGAATGATTAGGAGAGAGAATGATGGTTGGAATTTTTCAAGGAAAGAGAAGAAAGTTTATGGGGGAAGTGCAGAAAACTGAGGCAGATTTGTGACGAACTTTGGGTGACCTTTGGGGCATCGATCAAAGAAAGATTATGATGGTTGATTGGCTAAGTTGATGTGAGAAGAGATGTGCTGCAAGAGAACTGAAAATCAAACAACAAGATTAAGCAAGCAAGGAAACTAAGTACATCAAAAAATAGAATTTTTGCGTCAAGCTAATCTATATTATGAGCTATGGAAAGAAAATGCTGAGAATTGCTACAATGAGAGAAAGCATGGAAGGAAAATTATTGCAAGACAAAAATGAGCATGGTGAAATAGATCTAAAGCAAAGCATTAACCTTCTAACAAACTGCAACACTAGAGATCCTATGGAGAAGGCAAATCTGTGT
Source organism: Pinus tabuliformis (assembly GCA_031772625.1). Classification (NCBI taxonomy): domain Eukaryota; kingdom Viridiplantae; phylum Streptophyta; class Pinopsida; order Pinales; family Pinaceae; genus Pinus; species Pinus tabuliformis. The sequence goes on from CM062817.1 coordinate 127,084,670, forward strand.
TTTTTGTGGCAGCAAGAGGGTCTTGGCCTCAGTTCATGGTCCCAAAGGGAGGAAAGGAGGCCAAGGCTCTATTGATGGCATTTTTGTATATTCTTTCTATCACTATTCAACCTACTATAGAAAACTCAAATGGAAACAACCTTCTAAATTACCAAAAGCAACCTATTCTTAACCAAGAAAGAAATTTATCTAATAGCAACTAATCCATAAACTGAAACAAAGCATATAAATACAAACAAGAGGAGCTTGGCTGCTTGGATTGGGCCATAACCCAAGAGCTTCAGCCCTTTGAGGTAACTCAATGCTAGCTCGAAAAGGACTTCGTCTTTATTATCAAAATAATAATAGGATTACATGAAACTGTCAACAAAAGTGAGCTTGAAGTTGAGGAGAGCAAAGCTGGAACAAAAATTTGAAAATTTGACTAACTTCCTAATGAGGCCCTAGGCCTCTCTATATATACAACTGAAGCTCCCAACAGTTTCCTTAAAATCAGGGAGGTTTGGCTCCCAAAACTTGAGATAAACAGAAGTTATCCTCCACTTGCTCGGTTGCCTCTTTAGTGCATTGATGTGGTTGTTTGTGCTCCGAGCTGCATGATGGAGAATTCGAAGTGCGGAGTCATAAATGAGGGGGATACCCTCCTATAAATCCTCTCCCTTGTCTACTTCGAATTATTGTTGTCAATTGTCCATTAAATCTTTGACTTTATCTCTAAAATTGAACAAAAATTTGCATTAAACACATATTAGACTCCATGGCATAATGACCAACCCAACTCACTCCATAAGCATAAATATAATAAAAAAACATGCAATAAGCTAAGAGAATGGTCGATTAAACTATGTTAGGAGGCAAAATGAGCCCATATAATTACCCATTTATGGGGCTCATCATCACCCCTCTACTGAAGGTGTTGCTCATCCTCTGAGCAACTCAATCCATCTCCTCATCTTTGATGGCCCTGATGGCCTCCCTGACATCCCATGCTTCCAATGTGAGGTCTTCTTCTTTGTCATGGAATCCTGCCTTTCTGTCCACCTCTTCCCATTGTTGTTGTTCTTCTTCCTCTTTTCTACCTTCTAGAAGGCCTAGCAGCAGTGGGGGACTCAATTTGAGGCTAATCCAATTGACCTTCAAATTTTGCATAGAGCGCTTGTACAGTGGCACTCTCCTGAATGCTTCTTTCATCCTTGTTGGGGAGTGATACTCCCTAATCTGCAGACTGTGAGGTAGGGCGTTCCACCTCCTTATACAAGCATGAATACAGTCATCCCCAAGTAATATTTCCATATCCTCAAAATGTGCAATGGTTTGAGCCTGATCATTGATATACTTAGTGGCAATTTGGGGATTATTTGCAAGCAGCTGGTGTGTGCTGATGAGAGCCATGGGATCTGATGGCTCAGCTCTGATCATTAGGGGCTCATTCTGCTCCTTTATCATTAACTTCCTTATCTCTGCTGCCCTTAATTCCTCATGATTCATCCATGATGCCATGGCCATTAGTTGCAAGTCCCCTAGCCTAGCATTGGGGTCCCACACATTCATGTCTATGAGGGCCATGTTATGAAAATATAATTATGCTATTTTTGCCTTGTCTTCTGATGAACTTTGTTCACATAGGTCCATAAATTGTTTGTAATCTAGGAAAGGCATTGTTCCTCTCTGTGCCAAAGTCTTTATCTGAAACTGTAGCAATTGGTCCTTGAGGTATAATCCATATGATTTTGCTGGTGTTTTGCACTGTAGTGCCCCCATAGACTAGCTGGCCATGCATGCTGGTTGTATCTCCCTCTCTTGCTGCTGTCTTCTAAGTAATGCATTTTCTGTTTCCAAGTGTGTTCTTGTGATTGCCTCTCTATGTCTTACAACACTTAACTCCTTGCCCACTTCTCTGAGTTGATTCTCCATATGGCAAATATCCTCTACTCCCTTGGATTTGGCGATTTGCATCCATCTATGGCTCCTTATTCTTTCTTTCTTTAACTCAAAGAAAAGTGGGACTGCAAATTTTTTTGGAATGATTCTTCCCCCCTCAAGAAGATTGTAGTAAGAGCCCAAACTAGGTTGGGGATCAGGTTCTTGAGTCTCTGTTGCTTCCTCCTTCCCATGTGACTGTCCTTCTAATCTTTTTTCAATTTTTTTGGTCTCCTGTAGTCTTGACAGGGTCTCCTGTAGAATAGTTTGTGCCTCTTGTAGGACTTTTTTGAGTCCTGTAGTTCCACTTTTTCCTTCCATGTGGGAGATCTAGGAGTCCCCCTTTCATAAGTGATAGGTGCCTTGGAAGGGGATTCCTTCCCTTGAGCAGAGGGTGAATCTTCAATAACAATGGGCACTTTAGAAGAAAGTTGGGGCTTCCCTTGTTTGATCCTTGTGCTTTTCCGAGCCCTGAAATACATTGATGTCTATCTCTTTCTCTTTTGTTTTGGTTTAATTGGGGTGCTGAGGGAAGTGAGGGTAGTTGCTGCCTCTCTTTCTAGGGTCTCAGGAGACACTTCTATATTTTCTACCCCTTTCTCCTCTCCTTCTGTCTTTTTCTCTCTCTCTACTGGTTTTGTTTCCTCTTGTTCTGTTTTGGTTTCTTCCTCCTCTGGTTTGGTTTCTTCCTCTTCTGTCTTGGTTTTTTCCTCCTCCGTCTTGGTTTCCTCCTTCTCTAATTTGGTGTCTTCCTCCTCTGTTTGTTCCTCAGTTTCCTCCCCTTCTCCCCCTTGCCGCTCTTCCCCCTCACTATCAGAAGGACTGAGATCATATGTGAGGGCATTTACATCATCTTCTACTGTCATGTTTCGGAATATTTCCCATGCTATGGGGATTGTGAAGGTATGGAGGGTTTCTTCCACTAAAAATTTAATTAACCCATGGTGAGCCAACTAATCTAGACCTCCTACCTTCAACTTAATGCTGGAGTCTATGAGGGACTACAGGAGAAAATAGGGGATGCTAAGTTTCTGGGGTGTTGGAGTGTCCATGCCATATCTCAGCTCATGGAGAAGTTTGAAATGGTAGCCATAAACTATGCTATACCTCCCTTCACAGGAAATATATTTGATAATATGGTAACTGGCCTCATCCAAAGGGTAAGGTATGCTTGTCCTTCTAATGCCATTTTTGTCTTCTACAGGATGTTCATTGTTTTGGAAGAAGTCTTTCTTGGCAGACTGTCCAATTGGTTTTTCATCTTTGCTCCAAGGTAATCCAAGAGGAAGGGTGGTAATCCTACTGATAAATTCTGGGGTGATTTCCATGGAGAGACCTCTCAAATTAACAGTGGCATGGGTCCTCAAGTGAGGGACTAAAGAAAGGGAAAACTCCTGAGCCACTTCTTCATCAAACCCTTGGAATTTTTCAAAAAATGGCATCCAATTTGCTCTGGTGAAAATGGCTACTACTTCGGGATGTTCATGGAGCCTGGCTAAATTTGTGGGATCCTTCCTCATGAATCCCCATTTCATTGTGCTTATACCCCTTTTGAGCACCCAAGGGAGAGATGGAGACAAGAATTTTGAAGAAAACAGGAAAAAAGAGAAAAGTTGTGTCTTTTTAAGAAAATAGGTAGAATTTTTTTATGGAATTCCTCTTCTTCTATGGACTCAATTCCTCCTTAAACTTATATCATTCCTTGCACATATTGATAATCAAGGTGGGTATGCACAAAACCTACCTCCTCAAGCTAGAAATTGAGCAAAAACCTTGTGTTTTCTCCTTAAAAAAACTTACTACCCCTCCTGTAGAACTGCCTGTAGGTGCTCCTGTAGAACTTGTAAGTGATGTTGTAGAATGCCGATAGCAGGAGGATGGATGAAAGTGATAGAGAATGATGGTTTTGAGGCTATGGTGGTGACAAAGAGCTTGCTGCAACTAAGTGGACTAGGATAGAATGAAAGAAAAGGTGGTGAAGGAGTTTCGAGGAGGAGTACTTATTTCTTCTTTTAGATATTTTTGGTGATGGGGTGAGTTGGTAAAAATGTACGTTGCCATATTTGGACCATTGGTCCCCACTTCCTTGTCATAATGGCTCTTTCCTGCAATCACTTCCCATCATTGCATCAGAGTTTGCATACCCTCCACTACCTGTCCTTTAGATTTTTCTTTGAGTTGACTAGGCACACGTGTGGTGGCATCTTCGGATGAGTGTAGTCAACTGGATGAGGGTGGCCAGTTAACTGGCCACCTTTTCTCGTTCAAACCTAACCATCTCATTCACTTATGCATATTTTACAATTGCACAGATGCAACAGAGGAGAGGGTTAGTCACTTACCTGTGAGTCGAATGTACGTGCTGTGAGGTATTTTGGTTCCTTTTGCTGTTGCATGCTTGTATTTCAGTTGTTGCATGCCTATATCTCCTCTGATGTATTATTTCTGCTTCTTGATGTGTGGCTTGTTTTCTTTGTGTAGGTATCCTCTGGCTGGATCTAGCTTCAGATGTCCCCTTCAATCCCATGGTTGCACTTCTTTTGCTGCTGTGACTTGATTTTAATGGGATTAGCTGCTACAGGAATTCCTATAGGAGCTCCTGTAGCTTCTTCTCCCTTTAAAATTTCTAGCTGATTTTTGTGTTGGGTGTTGTGAGGATGATGCCAAAGATGCTGATGAAGATGGAGAGGTACTTGGCAAGATACAGGTGAGATTTGAGGTGCTGCGCCCTTTAATTTTTTTTTTAATTTTTTTCAAAAAACTGGTTTCTGTGTTTTTCGACAGGAAGGAAAAAATGATGATGATGAGGTGGTGCAGGTGTGGGATGAATGGCAAGGAGGGTGGATAGCTGTAGGATGGTAACATGCTCTTCATGAAACCTCTCGGCCCCTCAAACTACTTTTTGAAACCATTTCTAGCTCTTTGTGATTTCTATAGGAACCTCCTGTAGAACACACAAGGCCTCCTATAGAACACACAGTTTCCGGAAAAAAAACACAGTGGGGTGGAAGAAAGGTCAGCAATGATGGAGAAGAGTGTGGGGGAGATGAAATAGGCTCTGTGGCATCTTCTCTTGCTCCCTGTGGTCCACCTGTAACCTACAATGCACATTAAAAGTCAATTTTATTTTCCTTCTTTTCTTTGTTTTTTTTTTTGAAAGACAACTAGGGCGCCTCAAGGCGTTTTTCACCCTAATTGCCTGCCCTGGGCGCCTCCAAGGGAGGATTTCACCTAGGGATCTTATTCTCTCTCTTTTTTTTTTCATCACTGGGCTGCCTCAAAAGAGGTTTTCAATCCAATGATGGGACTCAAGCTCCTCATGGAGGTTTTCACTTGAGTGCTTATTACTTTTTCTCTTTCTTTTTCTTTTTTGCTTCTTCAGTGGGTGGGTGAAGTGGAGGCTAAGACCTGCTCCACTACCATCACTGTCTTATTTAGATCTTCAATGAACTCTTGATTGGAGAGGGGCTTCTTGTAAATCTTCAACCTATGCCCATTGACAAGCATGGGGATGGCTTCTTCATCAATGGTTTTGATCAGAATTGAACCATTGTCATTGCATTTTTCCATAGTGTAGGGTCCCAACCATCTTGTCCTCAGCTTGCCTTTGAAGTATTTAAACCTTGAGTCATAGAGCAGTGCCAAATCTCCCTCTTGGAATTGCTTCTCCTTGATATTTTTGTCATGCCATATCTTCCTCTGAAGCTGAACTACTGTGTGGAGAAGGGCCTGCAATCTTTGTTCATCCAATCCATTGAGCTGGAGTAGTCTTTCCCTCTATGCATGGTTGAGGTCTAGGTCCATCTGAGCTGCCATTCTTAGTCTATTGTATTCAAATCTATTGACAACAAAGCCTTCTTCCCATAGACCAGTTCATAGGGTGTGAACCCTGTGGTGGTATTCCATGTTGTGTTGTAGGCCCAGGTGGTCTCAACTAGTCTATCCACCCAATCTTTTCTGTTACTGCTCACTACCTTGGTCAGAATTCCTTCTAGATCTCTATTTGTGAATTCCACCTACCCATTGGCTTATGGATGGTGTTATCACTCAGGTTTTCCCAGAAGTTGTAAGAAGGGGAAAGGAGGCCGAGGTAACCACAAACCAATCTTTTAGATACAGAATCTAGCCAATATGTATCCAGAGAGGGCTCTCTCTTTATGATTTAGCTTTGTTTTGAAAGGTATTAGGCTAGTTATGAAGTTCAAGGGTTTTGTTTGAGTTTGGGTGGTGAGATTCAATAGAGCAGAGAGGTAAGACAGAGTAATTCAGTCCATTGGGCTAATAGAGTCAAAGAAGATGGCTTTCTGGATTTGGTTTCTTAACAGAGGTTGGTTTCATAGAGCAAGGTGGTCAAACTGGGAGCAAATAAAGACTGGAAATAGATGGAATGGGCTCAAATGGGGTGAAGGGAAGTTGAGAATCCTTCAGCCTATTTAAAGAGGGAAATTGGATGATTAATGATAAGGAGCAGTTAAGTATTCTTTAGTAAATAATCAACATGAAAGAATTAGGAAACAGGAGAAATTAATATTTCACTGCTTATCCTAATTCTGAAGAAAACACAGAGAACAATAATGATTGAAAATAGAGTGCAATCAAGCATATTCTGAAATTAAATCTTTTCTTTATCATTCAGATTGTGAAACACAGATGATATAATAAACTAAGAAAACTTTAAAACACAAGATATAGAGGACTTATTATTCTGGTGGTTGATTCAAGAAGTCTGTGACAAGTCCTCTACTTCAATTCTTTGTCCAGTAAGCCATGCAACAATTGATTCCAACAACTCTTTATTCCAAAAAATCAATATTACAGCAAAGTCTAGGAATCCACCCACAATACTCCAATTGAGGGGGTATTTATTCAGAAAATTATACAACAAATATCTCATAATAGAGTGAGATAATATCTAGGATGACTAAAAATAGTTTCACAAGTAAATAGAAACAACTAGCCTTGAAAATAGGGAAAACATGGAATGATGTTGTGCTAGTCCTGTTTTTGTTGAATGTGCTGGAGGCAGGCCCTATAATTCGGCTAGCAGCTATCTTCTTCGGTAACTCTGTGATGGTTGCCCTATTCTTACGGATAGTAATTTAACTGCTTTGATACTTTTCGACCTGTTTTGACCCTTGTTCATCGTTCTCTGGTAAATAGCTCGAAATTTATCTTTTACCAAGAGTAAATTTAACAATATTTCTAACAAGTCTTTTGATCATCTTTCCTCTGGCAATTTGTGTCTCTGAAGGTCCACTGGTTAGGGTAGCAATCTCCCTGTATCTCTTTTTATTTCTCTCTTCTGCAAGCTTGGAAGTCCCTCGGTGTTGGTTCAAACTATGTTTAAAGAGGAAGACCGCACAATGCAGGTTGAATGGCAAGCTGCAGAGCTCGCAATATCGTCTTTCTAGTCAGGAGTTGGTCGAGAAACTGGAGCAGGACGTTGCTTGCATAAGAGCGCAGTATGCAGCAAACTATAGTAAAAATGAAATTTTATCAGTTTTATTTGACAAAACAAAGGTTTGGCGAGATTTTTGGATTTCATTGGGCGGATGACGTCAGCAGAGGGATGACATCAGTGGGGGGCAGATGACGTTAGTGGAGGGCGGGTGACGTGGCGGATGACGTTAGCAGAAGGCAGTAAGCGGTGTTTCTCGCACCGCTTTTGGGGTCAGGTGGTATTGGACGGAGGGTGAGCGAGCATACCGGATGGGTGACACGTGGCTTTTATACGGGCGGAAAGCCACCGGCAGTCGCAAGTTAATGCTCGATGATGAGGGGGGTTGTGATATCAATGTAGACTTTTGGATGAACAAGCATAGATCGGACGGCTGACGGGTGTCGGAGATGGCGGGGAGTTAACTTGTGGTGGGCCCGATGTATTTATAACTGTTTTAATCATTTCGGGAATGTTTTGATTGGTTTGTGGGGTAATGGTTATTAATCAACCGGGAGTCAATTAATTCCTTTGCGTGTGGCGGGGAAGGATTTTTAATGAATTTCAAACAAATTCATTAATCCTTTTTAAACGGTGTTTACGGTTATATTTCAACCAGGGCGGGGATACATTAAAAATTGGGGTTTTTTATATAACTAAGTAATATGGGAAGGGTTTTATGGTTTTATGAAATGAGATGAGTGATTTATGAATGATATTAAGAACAGATCTTAATACTTTGGGGAAATTAGTGAAATCTTTAGGGAAAAGTATGAAGGGGAGTTAGTTATTGAATCTTGTCTTGCTTGAGCTGCTTCAAGTATAATGTCCACCTTGCACTTGTGATAGAGATAGAGATTAACACATTTAGAAACATAATCTATCACAAGTATCATTCTGCAACACCATCTACCTACCCTGCCTACTTTGGCCTAGCATTTTTTCTTCTTTATTTGGGTGCACTTAGACTGGCAAACCCTTTATCAACTTTCCTTTTCTTTTCATGGTAAGCATACCTAAGTTTGCCCTTATAACATCCAAGGTCTCAGATTTAACTATTGAGCTCCTTTTTATTTACTCTACCTATCTACTTATCTGCCAAGATTAAACAGTTTGGTTAGATTTTATTCTCTATCTCTAAAACAGGAAATTCAAATATGAACTAGCCAAGATTAAGTTGTTTGGCCATTCATCAATTGTGGCATAAATTAACAAGTTGCACACAATGCTTATTACAGAAAATAAAAAGTAGTGGCATTTTGGACTTGCACACTTTCCTGGTCTTTCTTTGTTTGGGGTTCATTTCTTCTCATTTTTTTACCATTTTATTCTTTTTACCCTTTGATTTTTCTTTTAGGGCATACCCTCTTTACATTTTTTACATTTTTTGATTTTTTGATAATATGGAAAACCTTTGCAACAAGGAAAGGAATGAACATATTATAGAGCTCAACAAGTCAATCATGAAATATGACACCTATTGGTATAGGAGTATAACAGATGGTAAGGGGTGGAAGTCCTGTGCTTGATTTTATGATGTGTGAGCAGGTCTCCAATCAAATTGGAAGTGAATTGACTGCCCTGATCTGTGACCAGTTCTCTTGGATACCCAGACTTATAGAATATGTTTTCTGTAAAGAACTCAACTACCTTTTCCTCTGTTGCTGCTTTGATTGCTTTTGTTTTTACCCATTTTGTCAGATAATCGGTGCACACAATGATGTATTGCTTCTGTTTTGAAGGAGGGTTGATAGGACCCACAAAGTCCATGCCCCACTTCTCAAATGGCTCAAAGGTCACTTGAGGTTGCATGGGAATCTCATCCTTTGGAGTAGGTTTCCCCATCCTTTAACACCGATCACATTGGCTGGTATACCTCCTCACATCTTGATGAAGACTGGGCCAATAGTAGCCTGCTTGCAATATTTTGAAGGCAGTCCTCTTTGCTGCAAAATGGCCTCCACAAGACCCGTCATGACAGGTCAGGAGAATGTTAAAAACTTCCTCCTCCATGACACATCTTCTCAAGATCTGATCTGGGCCAAGTTTGAAGAGATTGCCCCCAATCCAGGTGAAAAGGGTGCTTTTCCTCATGATCTTGCTCTTCTCCTTTGAGGACAAGTGTGGTGGGAATTGTGCTGAAACCAAATAGTTTTCTATATCAGCAAACCACGGAGAGAGTACTGAGATAGCAAATAGGTGTTCATCGGCATTTGATCATCCACCATTCCTTCACCCGTGGGAAAATTTACTCTAGACAAAAAGTCAGCAACAACATTTTCTTTACTAGGCTTATCAACATTGGTCAAATCAAACTGTTGTAGTAAAAGAAACCATATAATAATGTGAGCATTTACATCTGGTTTGTTCATTAAATATCTAATTGCAGCATGGTTAATGTGCACAAAGGTTTGATAGCCTATGATGTAATTTCAGAATTTGTTTAAGGAATGCACTACAGCTAGGAGTTCCTTCTCGGTTACCATGTAGTTTAACTTTGCCTTTGACAAATTTTTACTTATAAAGTATATGGCATAAGGTAATTTTTCATTAATTTGTCCTAAGGCTGCTCCTATTGCTTTGTTTGAGGCATTTGTGTGAATGTGGAAAGGTAGGGCCCAATTTGGGCCTCTCAAAATTGGGGCAGTCACAAGTTTGCTTTTCAGGGTATCTAGGGCTTCTTGACAGTTTTCAGTCCATATGAACTCAACATCTTTTCCTAAAAGACCAAACAACGGAGAGGCTAACTTATTGAAATCTTTAATGAATCTTCTGTAATACCCAGCTAAGCCTAGAAAACTTCAAACATATCTCACCTTTTGAGGAGGTGGGACCCTTTGGATGATGACAATTTTGTTGGGGTCCACCTGCAATTCTTGTTGAGATATTGCATGACCTAGCACGGTCCCTTCAGTCATAAAATTCACACTTTTCCAGACTGAAGGACAGGTTCATTTCAATACACTTGTCCAAGACTTTTCCTAGGTTAGATAAAGCTTCCTAAAAGTTAGAACCATAAGGAGTAAAGTCATCCATATATATTTCCACTGCATCATGAACCAATTCAGAAAATATACTCAATACTACTCTTTGGAAAGTGGCTGGAGCGTTACACAAACCAAAAGGAGGGACCCGATATGCAAAGGTACACCAAGGACAAGTGAAAGGGGTCTTATCTTGTGTTGGCATTATGATTCAGGTGTTGTCCTTGATGGCAAACCCATTCAGGTGATAAATCAAGAAGGACGCAGGAAATATGTTCAGAAAGTGCGTCCCCGCAGGTATACCATACAGAACCCGCGTCCAGGGACGCAGGCCAGCCGTTCAGGAGGTGCGTCCGCCCAGTGCACACATTTCAAGGCAGAGAAAAGCACGTGGGGGTTTCTTGTGTGGTATCTAGCCGACGGTTTTGTGTTTCTATGGTGTCGGCTCATGGTTTTGTTCCATGTTTTGGGGAGAAGCTTGCCTATATAAAGCAAAGGAGTTCATTTGGATTAGGCATCATCTTGGTTGAACATCTTTTGGTGAGATCTAGTCCAGATCTATGAAGGCGAATCTTCTAATGGACTGTGATCTCTATGGCGCATGATCAGATCTGTGGATCTGAGTGTTTGGGTTGGTTCTGAAGTCCTCATATCTTTTATATCTGAAGGGACGCAGGTTCAGTGAAGGGAAAGTGCGCCGGGACGCAGTACAGTAAAGGCTCAGGTGCGTCTCTGAGGCAAAGGACGCGGCGCGACTGTGTTATTGGGTGCGTCTCTGAAGCAAAAGACGCGGCGCGATAGTGTTTCTGAGTGCGCCGGTCGCAGCAAAGCATAGAGGAACAGTGCGTCGGCACGCAGAACAGTGGAAGGTAGACTGCGTCCAGTCGCAGGTCACAGAAAGAAAATATGCGTCCCTGTCTTAAGATGATCTGTTGACTGTATATTTCTGTTCATAAGGTGTTCTGGGTTATTTCTGTAATTACTGATCTGATATCTGTAGTGGGCTGTATCTGTTGTATACTTGTTGATCATTTGATTCTTCATGAAAAGAAGTAGGGGGTTGTAGCTCCCTTCCAGGAGAGACTGGAAAACGAGAGAGAGTTGTAGCTCTCTGCAGGTTGCAGCCTGTGTGCTGGTAAAGGACTGCACCAGTACAAAATCATTGTAAAAAGAATTTCTTGAAAGAAGATAGAGACATATTGCAGCAGGTGGTTTTCTCCCGCATTGGGTTTCCACCTTACATCTTGTGTTCTTTGGTGTGACTGTCTATTTTCTTTATTCATGCTCATTATTTTATGGTACTGATATGCAAGAATAATTCAAAAGATCAAATAAGGAAGATTTGGTAAATTGCTTGATAATACTGATTCACCCCCCCTCTCAGTATTATTTCCAACAATTGGTATCAGAGCAGGTCCTTCAGAAAAGCTTGATCGCTTGAAGGTAGATCGTTCATCATGAGCAACTACGAGAGAGAAGCATCAATCAGGCCACCAGTTTTTGATGGGACAAACTTCAATTATTGGAAGGTAAGAGTTACTGCATATCTTCAATCTCTTGGTACTGAAGTTTGGGACATTGTAGAAACAGGCTATGTTTTTCCTTCAGCTACTCCTACAGATCCAGCTGAGAAAAAGAAGTATGAAACAAATGCAAAAGCAGTCAGTACTCTATTAGGAAGTATATCCCAAACAGAATTCATGAAGGTAATGCACTTCAAATCAGCAAAAGAAATATGGGACAAAATGATCACAAGCTATGAAGGAGATGAACAGGTAAAACAAGCCAAACTTCAAACTCTCAGAATTCAATATGAAACTCTCAAGATGTATAATGATGAAAGTGTGGCTAATTATTTTCTTCGGGTAGATGAGATTGTAAATTGTATGAAAAATTTGGGTGAAGAAGTAAAGGAGTCTCTAGTAGTTCAAAAGATTCTAAGATCATTATCCCCCAAGTTTGAATCCAAAGTATCTGCAATAGAAGAAAAAGAAAATCTCCGTGTTCTTACTATGTCTCAGCTACATGGAATTCTAACTGCTTATGAAATGAGAAAGGGAGGACCATCAGACAGAAGGGAGGCTGCTTTTAAAGCATCAGGCAAAGAAGATTACTATGAAGCAAGCCATGATCCAGAAGAAGAGGAAGAAGAATCAAATTTTGTCAGAAATCTTCAAAGAGGTTCTGGAAGGTTCAGAGGTAAGCTACCTTTCAAATGCTTTGCTTGTGGAAGAGTAGGTCATTATGCTGCAAAATGCTCTTATAAGGATAAAGGAAAGGAACCAGTTAGATGGAACAAGAAACAAAGCGCAAATAAGAAAAGCTACTACACCCATGAAGATAGTGATGGCTTATCAAACAGTGATGAAGATGAACAAGGTAATAAATATAGGTTGTTAATGGCATTTGAAGATGATGATTATGAGGATGCTGTAGATGTGGATAACCTTTATGATGAAATTACTAGACTCAAGAGATGCATAGAAGAAAAGAACATGATTATTGATACTCTACAATTCCAAATTGATGAAAAGGAAAAACATCTTGAAAAATTAGAAGGTGAAATTGTTGGTCTTAGAAAAGAAATTGAGAAAACAAAAACTATTAATCTCAAGTTTGTCAAAGGATCTGAAACTTTGGATGAGATTATCAGTGTGCAGCGGTCTCCACTAAATAAGACAGGTTTGGGCTATAATGGAGAAACTTCTCAAGCATCCACTTCAAAAAGTTATCTTGATGCAGCAAGAAGAAATGAGCAAGAGCACAAGGAAGATCATCAGTTAAAGCAGGGACAAATGTCAAGCAGAAACTATCAGGGGCAATCCAGCTTAAGGGTGAACAAAAGCCACAACCAGCCACAGGTAAAATCTTCTCAATTTGGTTCAAGAATAGATGAAAATAGAAATTACAATCAGTTGGCTGGTAGATCCAATAATCGCAGAAGCTTCTTCAATGGACAATGCTTTTCTTGCCATAACTTTGGTCACAAAGCAGCTCAATGTGTTGCGTATAAAACAATCATGACTAGGGAAGCTCAAAAACAAAGAAGTATGACAGGGATTACAAAAAGGACCTATAACAACTTTTCAGCTCTTGAAAATGAAGTTGAATGTTCTATTTGCAATAATTTTGGACATAAAGACTTTGAATGCAGAAGCAGGTTTCCAGAAAGAAAGGTACAAGAGCAGAAAAAGGAACAAGCCTCAGGCGCCAAAACATGGAGAATAAAGGAACCTCAAACAGAAAGATGTGGGATAGCTTTTTATGCAGAAGGACAAGAAAATCTATGGTACATTGACAGTGGATGTTCGAAGCATATGACAGGTGATAAAGAAAAACTTGAGTCTTATTCTAATTTAGAAAAGGGAAAGAAAGTCTCTTTTGGAAATGATACTCCTGCAACTATAAAAGGAAAAGGTATCGCTCCTTTAAAAGAAGATGTTAAGGCTGGAAATGTTTTGTTTGTTGATGGATTGAAGCATAATCTACTAAGTGTCAGCCAGATGTGTGATCAAAGAACCGAGGTTATATTCAGATCAAATGGATGCCTTGTTCGTGATCTTGATACAGGTAAAACAGTTCTCAAAGGAAAGAGAACTCCAAATAATCTATACATATTTGATGAAGGACAACAACAATGCTATCTAAGTAAGAATGAAGAGCACTGGTTATGGCATCGAAGGTTGGGACATCTAAGCTTCTCACAAATAAGGAAAGCTTGCAAATATCAGGCAGTTCGCGATCTTCCAGATATCAGAATTCCTGACAACACCATATGCAGATCATGTCAGTTTGGAAAACAAACCAGAACTAACTTTCCAGAGAAAGAAGGATCAGCCAGCATGCCTCTTGAGCTAGTACATACAGATGTATGTGGACCATTCAGAAAAAGAACACCTAGAGGAGAGGAATACTTGATATTATTTATTGACGATTTCTCCAGGTTTGTTTGGTTAGGTCTTATGAAGCACAAAGATGAAGCATTCGAAAAATTCAAAACCTTCAAAGCCTTGGCTGAAAATGAATCAGGTCACAAAATTAAGTGCCTCAGATCTGACAGAGGTGGGGAATTTACTTCAAATGAATTTTTCGATTTCTGTGATGAACATGGGATAAGGAGAGAATTCTCTACAGCTAGAACGCCTCAGCAAAATGGAGTTGTTGAAAGAATGAACAGAACAATCCAACAAATGGCTCGTGCTATGCTTGATGAATCAGGAACCCCCGCAACCTTCTGGGGTGAGGCTGCACATACTGCGGTTATTATTCTCAACAAGACAAATGTCCGGGTGAACAGCACTCAAACCCCTCATGAGCTCTGGAGTGGTAAAACTCCTTCGGTAAAGCACTTCAAAATATTTGGGAGCAAATGCTATATCAAGAATACTGAGGAGCAGCTTGGCAAACTTGATCCTAGAGCAGATGAAGGCATTCTTCTTGGCTATTCTCCACATAGCAAAGCATACAAATGCTACAATAAAAGACTTGGCAGAATTGTTGACAGCATTGATGTAGTGGTTGATGAAAAGGGATATATTCCTAGGCAAATACATCGTGAAGACATCGAAGAAGATGAGAGCTACCCTCAAAGACAGAATGATGAAGAAGAAGAACCTCAAGAAGAATCTCAAGAAGAACCTCACGAAGAAGCAGAAGAACGGACAAGAATAGAAGAAAAGACTCCATCCAGATATGTTCAGAAGAACCATCCAGAATCTCAGATCATGGGACAAAAAGAAGCAGGTATACAAACTAGAAGAACAGTTGCAGAAGCTTCAAGCTATTTGGCATTACTTTCCTCCACCGAACCACAAAATGTGAAAGAGGCATGCAAAGATGAATGTTGGGTGAAAGCAATGGATGAAGAACTTGAGCAAATCGAAAAGAACAACACTTGGGAGCTGGTTCCTAGACCAAAAGATAAGAATGTTATTGGAACAAAATGGGTCTTCAAAAATAAATTGAATGAAAATGGAGAAGTAATTAGAAACAAAGCCAGACTCGTCTGTAAAGGGTATGCGCAGCAAGAAGGAATAGACTTTGAAGAAACTTTTGCTCCTGTTGCAAGACTTGAGACCATCCGAATGTTCCTTGCTCTCTCAAGTTTTCAGAACTTCAAAGTATTTCAAATGGATGTGAAATCAGCCTTTTTGAATGGAGACTTGGAAGAAGAAGTGTACATTGAACAGCCAGATGGGTTCATTCTTGGAAATGATCCAAATCTTGTATGCCGATTGAAAAAGGCTCTCTATGGTCTCAAACAAGCTCCAAGGGCTTGGTACTACCGGTTGGACAAATATCTTCATCAACAAGGTTTCTTAAAAGGTTCAGCAGATAGTAATCTGTATATAAAAGTTGAAAATGACAAATTGCTAATACTTGTTGTGTATGTAGATGGCATTATTTTTGGCAGCAATGAAGAAGCTATGAGTCAAAGCTTTGCCTCAGTCATGCAGAAAGAATTTGAAATGTCCTTGCTAGGAGAACTGACATATTTCCTTGGTTTGCAAATCCAACAGAAGGAAGGAGGAATCTTTTTATCTCAAACCAAGTATCTCAAGCAGATTTTGAAGAAATATGGCATGGAAGATGCAAAACCAGTATGTACACCCATGGTCACAGGATGTAGTCTCAGTGCAAATGATGAATCTGCAGCAGTACATCAACCAACCTACAGATCTATGATTGGAAGTTTACTATATTTGACAGGTACCCGACCAGACATCATGCATGCAGTTGGAATAGTTGGAAGATTTCAGGCAAATCCGAAGGAGACTCATCTTCAAGCAGTGAAGAGAATTTTCAAATATCTTCAAGGGACTCAAAATTATGGCTTATGGTATCCTAGAGATACAGATCTTACTCTTCATGCCTATACAGATGCAGATTGGGCCGGAAGCGTGGATGAAAGGAAAAGCACAAGTGGTGGTGCGTTCTTTATGGGTCCCAGACTGGTCTCTTGGTTCAGCAAGAAACAGAGTTCAATTGCCTTGTCTACAGCTGAAGCAGAATATGTTGCTGCTGCATCTTGTTGCACCCAACTCCTTTGGATGATGCAGAATTTGCAGGATTATCAAATCACTTGTACTCCTCCAATCCCTATCTTATGTGACAACACAAGTGCAATCAGCATCTCAAAGAATCCGGTTATGCATTCAAAAACCAAGCACATACCAATCAAGTACCATTTTCTCCGGGAACAAGTACTTGAACAGAAGGTCAAGTTGGAGTATGTTCCTTCTAAGGAACAAGTTGCTGATATTTTCACCAAACCGTTGCCCAAGGACACTTTTGAATACCTCAGGCAAAAGCTGGGGGTTGTTGATGCATCATCTTACTGTTGATCATCTTCCTATTGGTGGTATAGGCTCAGGGGGAGCACATAATGCATTGTTGGCATTATGGAGAAGGAGATCTTGGAAATAGCTGCAATATGTCTCTATCTCCTTCATGATGGATTTCTGGTTACAGATCTGGAGATGCATGAGCATAGGGGGAGCATACCCTTTGCCCTTGATGTCAAAGGGGGAGAATGAAGCTGAAGATTATGTGGTTGCCATCAAGTCCAAAGGGGGAGATTGTTGGCATTATGATTCAGGTGTTGTCCTTGATGGCAAACCCATTCAGGTGATAAATCAAGAAGGACGCAGGAAATATGTTCAGAAAGTGCGTCCCCGCAGGTATACCATACAGAACCCGCGTCCAGGGACGCAGGCCAGCCGTTCAGGAGGTGCGTCCGCCCAGTGCACACATTTCAAGGCAGAGAAAAGCACGTGGGGGTTTCTTGTGTGGTATCTAGCCGACGGTTTTGTGTTTCTATGGTGTCGGCTCGTGGTTTTGTTCCATGTTTTGGGGAGAAGCTTGCCTATATAAAGCAAAGGAGTTCATTTGGATTAGGCATCATCTTGGTTGAACATCTTTTGGTGAGATCTAGTCCAGATCTATGAAGGCGAATCTTCTAATGGACTGTGATCTCTATGGCGCATGATCAGATCTGTGGATCTGAGTGTTTGGGTTGGTTCTGAAGTCCTCATATCTTTTATATCTGAAGGGACGCAGGTTCAGTGAAGGGAAAGTGCGCCGGGACGCAGTACAGTAAAGGCTCAGGTGCGTCTCTGAGGCAAAGGACGCGGCGCGACTGTGTTATTGGGTGCGTCTCTGAAGCAAAAGACGCGGCGCGATAGTGTTTCTGAGTGCGCCGGTCGCAGCAAAGCATAGAGGAACAGTGCGTCGGCACGCAGAACAGTGGAAGGTAGACTGCGTCCAGTCGCAGGTCACAGAAAGAAAATATGCGTCCCTGTCTTAAGATGATCTGTTGACTGTATATTTCTGTTCATAAGGTGTTCTGGGTTATTTCTGTAATTACTGATCTGATATCTGTAGTGGGCTGTATCTGTTGTATACTTGTTGATCATTTGATTCTTCATGAAAAGAAGTAGGGGGTTGTAGCTCCCTTCCAGGAGAGACTGGAAAACGAGAGAGAGTTGTAGCTCTCTGCAGGTTGCAGCCTGCGTGCTGGTAAAGGACTGCACCAGTACAAAATCATTGTAAAAAGAATTTCTTGAAAGAAGATAGAGACATATTGCAGCAGGTGGTTTTCTCCCGCATTGGGTTTCCACCTTACATCTTGTGTTCTTTGGTGTGACTGTCTATTTTCTTTATTCATGCTCATTATTTTATGGTACTGATATGCAAGAATAATTCAAAAGATCAAATAAGGAAGATTTGGTAAATTGCTTGATAATACTGATTCACCCCCCCTCTCAGTATTATTTCCAACATCTTGGTCCTCCAGGCTGATTTGAATCTGATTGTACTCGCTAAACCCATCTAGGAAGGAGAAAAACTTTTTCCCCGCCAAACCATTTAACACTTGATCTATGAAAGGCAAAGGAAAATGGTCCTTTTTAGTGGCTTTGTTCAATTCTCGATAATCGACACAGATTCTCCATTTACCATTTTTCTTTGGCACTGTTATCACCCCAAGAAACTCTCCTAGGTTGTATATCAGAGATGGTCGAGAACATTACAAACTAAACAAAAATGTTGGAAAATGGTGGATGAATGAAAAAAATGCTGCATATTCAAGCCAGATAACCACTTCTACTATGCTTAACCCCAGACATGGGTGAACACCCCCAGACTACAAGGCTTTAGGCCACCAATTACTCACAGTTTTAAGGAAAATGTGATGATGGAGAATACTGATCATACTAGCAAATGCACAGGACCCTGTGATGGCTAGCTGCAACCAGTAAAGAGGTCTGCAAATCTATTTCCTAATGCACAGACAGGATGATAGCTCTCTGGCATTAAAACAATAGAAACCTGCATACAAATTCAATAATACTAACTAGATTCTAACACAGAGGTGGGATGACAGCCCCTCTAATGCTAAAAATCAACAGCACATGAATAAATTCATAGCAGGCACAGCCTGGAACAAGAAGAAGAAGTGGAAAGTGAGAAATTAACAACAAAAGAAGCTTGCATTAGCTGAAAATGAAGACCAGAAGCTGCAGGTATCTAGTAGTTACAGTGTCCAGAAGTTGAAGTTTACATCAAAATAACATTCATCAACCTTCTTACACTCTGTTTCTGGGTATATATGGAGGTTGATTACAAAATTTCTCTGCATAAACTATGCGTGAAGGGGTCATAACTGGCCACCAACCACATTTACTATAAGATATGGTCTTTGATACAATTTGAGTGTTTTAATGAACAAAATGACCTTTCTGCTGTTCGGATGTCCTTCTCTGAGCAAGTGGAGTACCATATGGGACAAAAACTCCATAACTGGTGAATGAATTCAACTGCTCGAGGCAGTACTTTCCTTCCTCGGCCATGTTGTCTCTTTAATGAGGTGGGTGAAGTATTAACTGCGCTGAGTATTTGATGGTGATCGCTTCCTTTCTCCTTCGCACGCACAGGACAGACCAAAAACACCAAAACCACATGACAAATGAATGAGGGCCTAAGAGTGAGTATTAGCCATTAGATAGCTCAAACAGACGCGGAGATTGGATCAAAGGGGCTATTAGGAGCAAAGGGGAATGGATGAATGATGGCCGTTGGATCGCGGCGGGAAAGATCCAACAGCTGACGGGAGTGGAAGATGCGTGGGAGATAACGCGTGGGAGGAGGGTACAACGGCGGTAAGCGGTTTTATCGCACCGATCTATGGGAATGGGCGGTTTACATACGTGATGGTGTGATCCCGTATACTAACGACACGTGGCGGATGGGACGACGGGGAAACCGCTTTCCCTGCGGGTTATCGTTCTTGTAGGTTCACGAGGCAGGAGCAACGTATGACGTTGGATTGCGGCGATGGATAATCGGACGACCAAGGTAATAAACACGTGCTCCGGGTGATGCGACAGGTGAGGGTTCGCGGATATTAAATTTCTTTGTATGGGCGCGGCTATAATGGGTCAAGACTTTCGTGTCGGGGGATTATACAACCATGGTTTCAAGGGTTAACCTTGCACCCAGGACCCGAGGGAATAGGGTAAATATGAAATTTATAAGGATCATAGAGGAAATGACGGGTTAAGGGAGAGAAATGAGAATGAAAGGGAAGCGAGGAATGGAGAGGTTTAGGAAGGAAAATAGAGATAGCAGAGTAAAAGGAAGTGAGCGGGAAAATAGGGAGAGGCAATGATAACCATTATAAACCATCTCTGAGCCAGCAACCAAGGACCAAACTTATTCCTCCTCCTGGAAAATCAGCAGCATGTAGCAGAGCTAACACTGGCTCCTTCTGGGGATGAGATCCTCCCTGTGAGGTCTCAAGAACTTGCATATCAATGCCTTCCTAATGAAAACAAATTAGCCAAAATTCCTAATGTTCCATTGGGCATGGAGTCTACTGCACCTATACTAAAACTGATAAAAGCACAATATTTACAACTTTAAAGGCCAAATACCTCAAACCACATAAACTTTGAAAAACCGCCCATTAACTGGGCCATCAAAGATTGCCTCTCCTCCCATACTTTTCAGTATGAAGGTGTTGTTCCCTTGAACCTGTGAAATTATGAAAGGCCCTGTCCAGAAAGTATCAAATTTCCCATGATTGTCTTTCTTCTCTTTTAGTACTTCCCACTTCAAAACCAAATCCCCAACCTAAAATTTTTGTGTTTTTGCCTTTTTGTCAAAGGCTTCCTTGATCTTTTTCTGATGTGTTGTAGCCTTTTCAACCAACTGTTCTCTAATATTATGTATTTATGCTAAATTAGTGATCCTATTTTCCATTTCTTCTTCATTCTGCTCTTCTTGAAGGAATTTTTCCACAGGGAGGGTTAGCTGAATTGGAAATATAGCTTCAGTACCATATACCAGCTTGAAAGGAGAATTGCTTGTGGATTTCTTAATGGTCACTCTGTCAACCCATAGTGCATACTTAAGCTTTGAATCCCAATTCTTCTTGTTGTCCTCCAACAGCTTTTTGATTATCCTGATCAGACTTTTATTAGAGGATTTTGCCAGACCATTTCCTTGAGGATAATATGAGGTGGAATGAACCAGTTTAATTCCCATTGAATCACACATTTCCACCAATTCTTTTGCCCTGAAGGCTGCTGCATTCTCTGTGACCAATTTATGTGGACAACCAAATTTGCTGAATATATTCTCTGTCAAAAACCTCATGACCACTTTATGATCAGCCTTCTTGGTAGGGATTGCTTCAATCCACTTGGTGAAATAATCAGTGGCTACTAATATCCACTTGTGTTGGTAACTGGAATGTGGAATGATTTCTCCAATGAAATCCAAGCCCCACTACTGAAAAGGTCCTTTTGCAAGAATTGGTTTTAGGGGCAGAGACTTCAATTGCTGCTTTCCTTCAAATCTTTGGCATCTGTCACAAGATTTAACAAAAGAAAATGCATCAGAAAATAAAGTGGGCCAATTGTACCCAGCTTTGAGAATTTTGTGGGCTGTAGTTTTCCAATAATGGTGCCCTCCACACACGCCGGAAAGAAATTGCTGCATGAATTCTTTTTACTATTCTTTGTCTAGACACCTCAAAAGCACTCCAGATGGATCCCTCCAATAGAGCAGATTTTCATAAATACAATATTTTGCTGCCCTAAGCTTTATAGTCCTAGCTTGACTTTGAGTAAGTTCTGAAGAGATTTCTAGCTTCAGCAAGAAATTAATTGTTGCCGAATACCAATCACATGAAGCTAGATTCTTGGCCACTGACTGCTTTCTGCCTGGTTCAGCTGCTTCCTCTTTTTCTTCCTGACCATTTTCTGCAATTGTGCACAAGAAATCAATATCTAAAGACCTGCAATTTTCTTCAGCTAACAATCTGGCAAGACCCTGACCTCTGACTAGCTTAGTGGGCTTCAGCTCTATGTTAAATTCTATCATCTTTGTAATCTATTTTGCCCTTTTCCATCAGCATCAGGTTGTGTCAAGACATTTTTTATTGTAGTAGAGGGTACATATGCAATTATCTTGGAATGCAGAATGTAAAATCTGAAAACTTTCAAGGATTTGATAAGGTCATATGCTTGTTTTTAAATAATATCATACCTCAATTCAGCATCCCTCAAGTTCTTGCTGAAAAATTCTACTGGATGTTCTGAACCTTCTTCATCTTGCTGCAATAAACTGTTGCAATAGTGTCTTCAGAGGCAAATGAGAATATATGACACTCCTTGCTGTAATCTGGACTTATTAATGTGGGAGCCTCCATAATGGCCTTTCTAATAGACTCAAATGATTTTCTTGCTGCATCAGTCCATCTTACCTCTGATCCTTTCTTCAACATGGAGGTCACATGCTTAACTAGTTCTGCAAAGTTTGGAATAAACCTCCTGAAAAAATTAATTTTTCCCAAAAAGGATTAAATATCTTTCTTTGATTTTGGAACAGACAAAGTATGTATGGCTTTTACTCTTTCTGGGTCAATTCGGACACCTGCAACAGAAACAACATGTCCTAACAGCTTGCCTTCTTCTAAACCAAATTGAGATTTTTCGGGATTGACCGACCTTCCAAACCTCCTACACTTCAGAAACACTTTTTTCAAATGCTGTGAATGGTTTTGATGGTTGCTGGAGTATACTGTTATATCATCAAGGTAGATAAGGACACATTTATCCTTCTCTCCTACAAATGCTATATCCATAGCTCTCTGAAAGGTAGCTCCAGCATTCATCAATCCAAAAGGCATCTTAGGATACATAAAAGTGCCCCAAGGAATGGTGAATGCAGTCTTCTCTTGATCATCTAGGTGCACAAAAATCTGATTAAAGCCTGAAAATCCATCCAAGAAAGACATTACCTTAGCTCCTAAGACTTTTTGCGGCAAATGTTTCATCTTGGGTAAAGGATAGTTGTCTTTGTTGGAGCATTTGTTTAAATTTCTGAAATCAACACACAGTCTGATTTCTCCACTTTTCTTCCTCACCACCACTACATTGGCTACCCATTTTGAATATCTTAGAGGAACTATAATCTTAGCAGCCAACAACTTTTTAATTTCTTTTTCAATTAGAGGAAGAAGCATAGGATTTATTGGTCTCAGCTTTTGTTTGAAAGGAATGGTGTCTTTCTCCAGAGGGATTTTATGCTGGATTATGTTCTTATCATATGTTTTCAGGTCACTATACTCCCAGGCAAACACATCAGCAAATTGCCTCATTAAATTGCAGTATTCAGTACTTTGATCAGTTCACAAATGAGTGGACAAATTTATATATCTAGGCTGACCTGGACTTCCTATATTATGCTTACAGACTGAAAATTGGTCTTCTTTTTGGGCAGATTTGTAAGGCACATCATTTTGGTCAAACAGTCTTTCAAGAGGAATTAGACCCTTAGGAATATGATTACTAGGAAGTTGGACAATGCTGTTTTTACCAATTTTATTTCTAAGCTGGGATTTGGGGTTTTCTTCCAAGGCTTCATTTTCTTGGTCAATTTTCATTTCGGAAAACTCATCAATGACTTGTAGGAACCTACTTATCTCATCATCATCATCAAAAACTTTCCAATGTTGGACATTATCAGGCAAGGATGGTCTGTACTTCATTTGCACTTCATAAACTAGTCTGGGAGGCATTGGAGGAATATATAGACTAGCAGACATAGTGAGGGAATCAACAAGCTGATTTTGGGCTCTAGGAATGTATGAAATATAGAAATAATCAAAAGAATCTCTAATTCTCCATACCTCATCTCTGTATGCTTTCAGCCTTGGGTGCTTTGCTTGAAATGTTTTATTTACTTGCTGGATAATCAAATCAGCATCTCCAAATACCTTTATATTCTTGATTCCTCTGCCTTTTGCTACATTAAGGCCCAGCAACAAAGCCTCATACTCTGCTATATTGTTTGTCACTTGAAAAACCAGCTTAAAAGACAGTTGGATGCTTTCTTGTTGTGGAGATATCAGCACCACCCCTGCTCCTGCAGTCTCCTTGGAACATGCTCCATCAAAGAACATCTCCCAAACCTGACTTCCTTGCTCTTCTTCGGCCTGAACTATTGGTTTCCTAATCTGCAATGAGGCCTTCTGAGATTCTTCTATTTGGAGAATACATGCTCCAAAATCCGTGTCCACAACATAAATAGATGATTAGTAGGATTCTTCTAATCATTGATGATTTATGCCAACTGTGCTTCTCTATATAACCTCCTGCTTTCTCCTCCCAAAACTGGGATAGTTGCATAAGAAAGATCATTCTGTAAAGTCCCACCCAGTCTCTTAATCCATCCTCTGGACATTAGCATGCCAAATTTAGGAGGGACATCTGCTACCACAATATCCATAATCATACTCTTCATGGGCAGCTGAGTTAGGGTAATGGCCAGATCTTTGATTAATCCTAGGGACTTTACTTTCCTTGAATCAAAAGAAAATAAATCATGATAGGGTCTGGTGATATCAAGGCCTAACTCTTCCATGACAGCTTTAGGCATTAGATTGTGGCTGGCCCCTATATCTAGCAGGCAATTATGGATGATTTTATCATGAATGGTCAAGAAGACATAAAAATATGGAGAATTATTATCATTAGGTTTAATCATAGGGCTGAGCACAATGGTAGGCTTGTCATCTTGCAAATTAATAGAGTCAGTGGAGGTTTGTGTGGTTTCTAGCTCAAGGGCTTCAAGGATAGGATTTCTAAATACTTCACTCTTCACCAAATCTACCAGAGGCACATATATTTTCAATTTCTGAACTTCTGACTCTAAGCTGAAAGAAGATGATAGCTTATCAAAACCTTTTACCTCTTGAACTGGAGATTTGAGGATGACTGGATCAGCTGCTGGTCTTCTCTGCCTGATATTCTGTGACTCTATTTAGACAACAACTCTTTGGACATGATTCTCCTTGACATTTCTTGCATTAGACCTCAGATTATATCTCTGTTGCTGTTTAGTTTGTAGAATAGCTTCCCTATCCCATTCTTGACTATCTTGTTCCTACAACAATGATTCTTCATAAGCAGCCAAAGTAAAAAATGCAGCATTGCCTTTATCTTCCATGCAATGAATTTCATCCTCATATTCTTCAAATTGTTCCTCCTCCAAAACTACATTTTGGAAAGGAGCTTTAACATTCTGTTCTTCTTTTTATTCTCCACACCTATGCATTATTTGTAACTACTCATTTTCTCTTCTGAATGGATTGGGATTTCTTGGAGCAAATGCGTTCTGCTGCCTTGTTTTCCCTAAATTTTGTTCAACCTTTAACTTAGAAATTTCAGCAGCCAATGACTTTATCATCTTAGTCATTTTGTCTAATTTAGGCTCTGAAGATGATGTAGAGGAAGTAGAAGCTTGACCTCTCTGCCTCCTTTTGTCAGCTTGACTTTTTAGCTTCTCTGTAGCCATGATATTAGACTCTACTTCTAGAGCTGCATCCTACATGTCTGCCAGCATAGCACATCTTTGTTCTCTCAATAACAGGCCGAAATCAGAGTCAAAAGCATTGGCATAAGTGAGTTTGGCAGAGGTGGGGGTAGGCTTTACCTCAACTGGTATCTTACTATACATTCGATTAAATATTTTATTAAAATCAGGCAGTGATTCCCCATTTTCCCTCTTCAGGTTACCAAACTCAGTATGGTAATACAACAAGTCCCTTTTATCTCCCGAGTGCTTCAAAAATGCATCATCTAAGGCTTCAATATATGTTATAGATCTCTGGGGAAATTCTCTGAACCACTTTTTGGCCTCTCCATCAAGGCTCTGGACAAAAACTCTCATCCACACATCATTTTCACTTATATCTAAGTTATCAGCATAACTGTAAAAAACTTCTAGGTTTTCTTCTGCTGTTACTCCGTCTGTGCCAGTGAACTTAGGCATATATTTCTGATATTCTCCCACAGGCATAGGATTTAAAGGAACAGACAAGACTAAAGGTCCATATCTAGCAGCAACAATTCTTTCTATTTTCGTGTATGCTTGCTGGCTTGTCGTGATTGGAATATGTGGAAGAATACTGATAGATTGAGCAGTATGAAACAATGAAATGGATGGCAGAGACAAAAGAATGCTTTGGACTGTATGGGAAGCTTTCTTTGGACTGAGATTCAAAGGGGAACTAACTGCACAAGGGGCTGTATTAATCTCTGCAGGTTTTTGTTCACTAGCAGCACTAGGCTCTAAGTCTTCAAATTGTGTATTATCAACTAAAAATTCCTCATGCAGAGACAAACAAGATTTCTTGGGCTTACCTGATCCTGATGCCCCTTTCTGTGGTGCTTTCTTCGATTTGATAGTCCTCTCAGGGTCAGGCACTGGTTCAATTGGTGATTTCTGAGGATTTCTTCAAGTATTTCTCACAAACTGAGCCAAAACTTCAATGTGGAGTTTCCAAATGATGGTCTTCCTCCAGTGGAGTCGCCAGATAGATGATTACAACCAGAAACTGTGTTTAAACCTTGTCTATCATCAAATCTTGAAACTGTGTCGTTCGCCCAGGGAAGCTGAGCTTCAATCTCCTCTCCCCGACAACGACACCAATTAATGTTATCACCCCAAGAAACTCTCCTAGATTGTATATAAGAGATTGTTGGGAACATTACAAACTCAACAAAAATGTTGGAAAATGGTGGATGAATGAAATAAATGCTACATATTCAAGCTAGATAACCACTTCTACTATGCTTAACCCCAGACATGGGTGAACACCCCCAGACTACAAGGCTTTAGACCACCAATTACTCATAGTTTTAAGGAAAATGTGATGATGAAGAATACTGATCACACCAGCAGATGCACAGGACCCTGTGATGGACAGCTGCAACCAGTAAAGAGGTTTGCAAATCTATTTCCTAATGCATAGACAGGATGACAGCTCTCTGGTATTAAAACAATAGAAACCTGCATACAAATTCAATAATAATAACTAGATTCTAACACAGAGGTGGGATGATAGCCCCTCTAATGCTAAAAATCAACAACACATGAATAAATGCATAACAGGCACAACCTGGAACAAGAAGAAGAAGTGGAAAGTGAGCAATTAACAACAAAAGAAGCTTGCATTAGCTAAAAATGAAGACCAGAAGCTGCAGGTATCATAACAGTTACAGTCTCCAAAAGTTGAAGTTTACATCAAAATAACATTCATCAACCTTCTTACATTCTATTTCTAGCTATATATGGAGGTTGATTAAAAAATTGTTCTGCATAACCTATGCGTGAAGGGGTCATAACTAGCCACCAACCACATTTACTATCAGATATGGTCTTTGATACAATTTGAGTGTTTTAATGAACAAAATGACCTTTCTACTATTCGGCCGTCCTTCTCTGAGCAAGCGGAGTACCATATGGGACAAAAAATCCATAACTGGTGAATGAATTCAACTGCTCGAGGCAATACTTTCCTTCCTCAGCCGTGCTATCTCTTTAATGAGGTGGGTGAAGTATTAACTGTGCTGAGTACTTGGTGAGCGATCGCTTCCTTCCTCCTTCGTGCGCACAGGACAGGCTGAAAACACCGAAAGCGCATGGCAAATGAATGAGGGCCTGAGAGTGAGTATTAGCTGTTGGATAGCTCAGATGAATGGTGGAGATTGGATCAGAAGGGCTATCAGGAGCAAAGGGGAACGGATGAACGATGGCCGTTGGATCATGGTGGGAAAGATCCAATGGCTGACGGGCGCAGAATATGTGCAGGAGATAATGCGCGGGAGGAGGATACGGCGACAATAGGTGGTTTTATCGCACCGCTCTATGGGAATGGGTGGTTTACGTACGTGATGGTGCGATCCCGTATAATAATGACACGTGGCGTATGGGATGGCGGGGAAACTGCTTTCCCCGCGGGTTATCATTCTTGCAGTTCACAAGGTGGGAGTATCATATGACGTTGGATTGTGGCGACGGATAATTGGATGGCCAAGGTAATAAACACGTGCTCTGGGTGATGTGATAGGTGAGGGTTCACCGATATTAAATTTCTTTGTATGGGCGCAGCTGTAATGGGTCAAGACTTTAGTGCCAAGGGATTATACGACCATGGTTTCAAGGGTTAACCTTGCGCCCAAGACCCGAGGGAGCAGGGTAAATATGAAATTTATAAGGATCATAGAGGAAATGACTGGTTAAGGGAGAGAAATGAGAATGAAAGGGAAGCGAGGAATGGAGAGGTTTAGGAAGGAAAAGAGAGATAGTAGAGTAAAATGAAGTGAGCCAAAAAATAGGGAGAGGTAATGATAACCATTATAAACCATCTCTGAGCCAACAACCAAGGACCAAACTTATTCCTCCTCCTGGAAAATCAGCAGCATGTAGCAGAGCTAACAGGCACTAGCACCAAAGGAGAGACCCATTCACCATCAGAGATGGGGTAGATGAATCCTACATCAAGTCATTTTTTCAATTCTTCCTTAACAATGTCTTTAAGGGCTGGATTCATCCTCCTTTGAGGCTACCTGACTGGTTTGCAATCTTCCTTAATGTATATATGATGAGTACATACTGAAGGGTGCACTCCCTTCATCTCCTTATAAATCCAGACGAAGGCATCTAAATGTTTTCTCAATAAGCTACACAACTTCTTCTCCTAGGAAGTGGATAGGGATGAATTGATTTTCAAGGTTCTTTCTGGGCCAAACTCTATATTCTTAACACGGAGTGAGGTTGGGTCGGCCACACAGAGATCAATTAAGGGATTGTTTTGGGTTTCTCTCGCTATATATTCTAATGGCAAGGTATTGGGGGGTGGATTCTGGGTAAAATTTTCAATGATATCATCCTCATCTTGTGGTTCCCCCCCCAATGACAGTTTCTAATGCACAAAGCAGTGTAGAATAGATTTCATCCTCATCCTCCTCCTCCAACCAGAGAGGTATATCATGTTCTAGCAAGGGTTGGGAAGGAGGGTATAGGATTAAATACTTGGACATATGCCCATTCTTGATGGTCATGTTCCCAGCCCGACAACTGATATAGGCATCAGCAGTAGCCAACCATGGTCTTCCTAGGATGAGAGGATACCCAGTGAGCTTTACTTTCAGCTGGAGATACAAGAAATCAATAGGGTACTCCCAAGAATCAATGGAGACCATCACATATTCCATAATCCCCTCAGGGGTCACGGTGGAGTGGTCTGCTAACTGCAGTACTCTCGTGGTCTTCCTCAAGGAGCCCTGGAGGTTAAGTTTGAGCAATGTGTCCTTTGTCATCACATTAATGGCAGCTCCCAGATCAATCAGGGTATGTGGGATCATGGTGCCATTGATGTGGACATTAACTACTGGGCTTCCAGGGTCCAAATATTTCCGACAGATTACCTGCACCAACATCAGGTCGGACAGTTGTCCTATGACATTGATGGTTGGGGCATCTCTCTTGCGCCTTCCTAGATGCCTAAAGCACTTCTCTTTGATCAACCTATTATAGATAGGCACATATTTTATGGCTTGGAGAAGTGGTATCTTCACACATAACTGTTTCAATTCTCCCAGAAGTTCAGTTTCTTTTGGGGTAGGCTGTGTTGTCCCGGATAGTCTCTCAGGAAAGGGTGGAATTGTTTTAGGTTCACTTTCCTCTTTATCTTCCTCAACCTCCTTAGGGGGAGGCTGGCTATCTGGGAGGACCTTCCCAGATCGTAGGTTAATCTCCTGAATCTCCACAACATAAGTTGGGCATGATGGTTCCCCACTATATACTTGCTGAGCATGTCTGTTGTTCGGGTTCGGGTTTAGCTGGGTAAGAAATTGAGGTTGCCTTGGTGGAGTAGGAGGTAATGGTTGTGGTTGAGCAGGTGGTGGAGAAAAAATAGTGGGAGGAGAGTTATATTGGGGCCTCCACCCCTGATGAGTTGCATTCCACTGAGGTTGTGGCTGAGCATAGGATTGAAATGAATGAGTGGTTGGTTGGGCATGATATTGAGATGAATAGGACCAAGGAGGAGGCTTGGACCAGGAAGGATGAGTAGGAAGGCCCAAGAAGGTATGGAGGTGACTTGGTTGGGGTTGTAGTATGCCAACGATGTCCCTTGCATCCCCTGCTAGTATGGTCTAGGTCCATGCGGTCTCCTTTGGTTCACGAAATAGAGTGGTTCAGTGGCTCCTTCGGCCCCTTGGTATACAGCTTCAAGTTCGGGCAAGGAAGGGCACTTGTCTGTAGAATGATCTTCTTCACGGGCTGAACAAACCTCTATAGATTTCAATGGACATTCATTCCAAGGATGCCTCCTGGTGCACCTAGGACAAAAAATGGCCAAAGCCCTCTCCGCTTCCTCTTTTTTCCTTTTGATATTCAAGGTATCCATTTGCATGGCAAGAGTTTGCAACATCTCACTCTTAAAGTCTTCCAGCATGTTTCCAAGTTCACCTTTGTGCTATTGGGAAAACTAGTGTCCATTCAGAGCTGCTAGTCCCACTAAGACGGGTAGCTACCTTAGAAACAAATAAACTAAAGTTACTTGTGTGTTCCTTTATGAGAGATAGATGAGAGAGAAGCAGAGAGTACCAACCTCAGTCTTTCGCTAGTCTCCTTGCTCGTTTCCTCTCTCCCTTGATAGAGCTTTCGCCACTCCTTTCTCACTTGTCCCACTTCAAAGAACACCTGTAGAGTCAAGGCAGAAAAATACCATCAAAGCATAGAGATCTATAACCATAAACAATGTAGGATCAGATGCACATTAACCATATAAATGCATACACAAATACAAGATTCAGAGATATACAAGCATATGGAGGAAAACTCAAATAGCTTTATTGATAGAAGTAGTAGAAGAGAGGATTACAACCAAGTTGTCTGATCTAGCATCATCCTCCCAGCACAAAAGCCCTCTTCACCTCATACAAAGCAAGATCACCCAACAATTTCTTCAAAGAGAAACCAACAACACTTCCTTGCAAATCACAAAATTCTAGCCTCTTTGGATCTCTAGGATGAAGGATCCATAAATAGATGTTTACAGGAGAGTAAGTTAGCTTTTGGGATTTTGATTAGTGTCATTTCACTGATAGTTCTTGGTTCCAATTGGAGATTTTAGATCTCTTACTCATCCCTGGGCGAATTCAGAGAGGCAAGTGTCATATGAGCAATTTCTAGAAGATTCTCTGGGTTTCCACCTAGAAAAATGCTTCTGCCATTTGTCTGCTCTCACTCATCACACCCTACAAAAGGGATTTCCAGTATGCATCACACCCCCCGTTTGTAATAGGTGAGATGCATCGCACCTTATGCATGGAGCAGTCTATATGGTCCAGTTTTGACCAGTTCTGAGTAGTTTTTTAGGGAGAACTTCTGGGAGATGATGTAATCAGCTGAGCTTGTTCCTTTAGGGTATGAAACAACACTTTTAGGGGTTTAGAAGCCCTTGGTTTATGGACATATGTGATTAGGGTGGCAGTGCCCAAATATGTCTATAACAGTTGCCCCCTAAAGCATGAGGTCGTAAATCTTTTGATGTCGAGTGAAATGCTTTATAATGAGGATCCAAGCTTTTTCGAACTGGAAGGTGACCTGTAATAAGATACAATACAATACATTATCTTCATAGCATTTTCATGATCTAGTTGAGGTGGGCATTCCCATGCTCAACTTTATAAATTCATATTCATGTACATAAGACATACAATCGTCTGTGTGGCAGACTGATGATTCTGGTAGAGCCATCATCCTTTAGATTGGATGATTATCTGTGCAGCTGTACATTTGATGTCTTTATTTTCTTGAATATATCATAGCTTGCATGGATGAAACTAGATCCAGGGTCTTCAAATTCATTCAATCTTTGCACGAAGTACAAGTCAATCCATGTGAAAAGATGTTCTGATGTCGAACATGGAAAGACATCGCCTGATTACCAGCTAATGATGAAAGTTGTTAATAGGCGTAAGAGGAATCACCGATAATGATGCTGACCCTCAAGGTACTGTAGTGTAATTTACGTGGTGTGAATACATGAGTTGATGTTGAACACCACATAAAATCTTTTGGTCGAAGGCCATTGATGTAAACCTATCGCCGGAAGTGAGAAACTTGCCATTGAGGCATGCAAGATTCAAAGTACTAAAAGGGTTGTTCCTAAGTCAACTTCTTGGACAATGAGCTGATGTCGAAAAGAAGTGACCCGTCGTAGGAGGGCCTTAATGAATCCCACATCTACGACACAGAATGGAGCAAATGATTTTGTGGAGGTGAAAATGATTTGATGATACAAGGTTCAGGGTGGCTGTCATGAAAAATGGAGAGTGAAGGTATTACAATAGATGAGACGTTAGCTAGGTTGGTGAATTCTCTGAGCAACTTCTCTTGAACATATCAGCGACATTGAAATGGATTGGTAGTGTTAACCCAAAAAATGGATGGTACGGTGGACCAATGATGATATGACCGATGAATGGAAAAGCCCAACCCGACTCAATCATGGTGACAGAGTGAAAGTGTCATGTTCAAGAGTGACCTGCTACCAATGAAGCTATTCAAGTTTTCTTCCCCTTTTTCCCCAGTCATTGCTGACCAGTACCTCTTTATTTTTTTCAAGCTTGAGGAGGATAACATATGCTTGTTCTATAATTTTCCCTTCGGGCAAACCTGTCGCTATGTTTTAACAAGCCTAGCGACAGTGAAACTCACTCTTGTCTGCATGGACAAGTTTGTCGCTATTGTTTTAACGAGTTTAACAACAAAGATAACTCGGTCCTTTTCAATTTTAGAGAGTCTAAAAGGGACAGAAAGGAAACTCCATTAGTCCTTTTTCGTAATGTAATCCCTTAAGTTCAAAAAAGTATAAAATAATACGAAGGGGATGACTTTTCGATAGTTTTAACGAGCCGAACAAGACAAGCGCTCAATCTTTTTGTGTAATAATCCCTCGGGTCCAAAAAGATTAAAATCTAGAGGAGGGATGGCACTTCCGATCACTTTAACGAGCTGGAGAGGCCAATTGCTCAGCAATATTTTCATATTTTATGAGTCAGATGAAAAGAGCTCAAAGGAGACTCGTTTTTTGAGGAACGAGTGATGCTTTTGGATAACAACTAGTTCCAGGTAAGGTTTGGAACTTTTTCAATCACGACAGTGTAAAGAAGGTGGCTAATAGAATCACTCGTCATATCTGTTCCTCAAAAGGGGTAAATAATCAAATGGAGGTGTATGATTAGCTAAAAAGAGTGGAGGTGATGGTAAGAACAAGAATAAGGTTTAAAAGTTGATAAATATGTGATCACAAAGATTATTTACTGAAGGTGAGTTCATTTTTTCATGAGCTTAAACTTTGGGGGAACATTTGCTCATTACTAGGTTTATTTTTTAACGAGCTTGAACTTCGCGTAAAACTGCTCATGGTGAGGTTTATTTTTTAACGAGCTTGAACTTTGCATAGAACTACTCGTGATAATAGTTAGAGGTGTTGATTTCACCATTAACACTATGTTCTTTTGACAATCATGCTGCCTGTTCAATTACTCCATCAAATTGATTAGAAATGTAAATATATGCTTGAAAAGTGAGTTTAAACAACAATATTTTACTTGAACTACATGAATAGTAACATAAAAATAGTTTTTACCTTTCATTTTTACCATTTCATTCAAATTTGGGATTTTTGGAGTTCTGGAGGTGTTTTCCCCTTTGATTTTCACCAGCTGATTCTGGGAGATTCTGTGGACTATTTTCGGCGCCATCTGGACCAGGTAGGAGCTAACCCTGAGCTCTTTAATTGAATTCTTCTCTTTTCTGATTTTGAGCATGTTTTCCTGTTCTTCTGGGCCTCTGGGGTTTGAACAATTCGTTCTCTCCCCATCGCACCCAATGTACATCGAAAGGTGTGATGCATATTGATCTGGCCATTGGCCAATCAGGATGCATCTCACCCAGTACACTGTTGGGGTGCGATGGGCACAAAAGGGAAAGTTTATGCACTATTTTTCCAGGGAAATTTTCCCTGTTTTTGCCTGAATCGGGATTCTAATTCTTCTCTTGTTTGTTTTTCAGAGATTCATTGGATCAAGATGGTCATTACATGGTGTGAACATGAGCATGAAGAAGAGGACATGGTTGCTTTACATGATCCGGGTACTGTGATTGCATTGCGAAACTGTGGTTTTCTCAAATTCTTCCGCATATCCAGCATGAGGCAACAAATCATTTTGTTGCAATATTTTCTCGATGCATGGGATCCTACCAACCAAGTGTTCCAGATTCGAGGTAAATCCATCCCTTTGACAGTTGAGGATATCTACTTCTTGATTGGTTTATCAAGGCGCGGTGCCCCTCTCTCACTATCATGATCCGCCCGTGGAGGTGAATCCATGAGGGATTATATTCGCCAATTCTGTAGAGATGGATCTTAGCCGAGCAGGGACAAAAAGATTAGTATTAGAGATGTCACTGATCGGTCCTTGACAACTATATTATTTATCTTTGCTAGATTGGCTGGTAGCACGACTCTTCATTTGGTCAACAGGTCCTATATGCAGTATGCTCTGGAATGCCTTGAACCAAAGGTATTCAACTGGTGTGATGCAGTACTTCTCGCTATAAAAGAACAACTTACCAAGGTGAAGAATGGAAGATCTAAGAACTTTGGTTATGGTTCTATTCTCACTGCCTTCGCCTTGGAGAAGATCCCACTGATGCAGCCACAATACATTTCACTCGGACCACCAGTACCAACGGAAACACAGATGTCGAGATGGGTTGATCTTATGGCTAGACATGCTGGTCAGTCGCATATTTCATTCTCTGATGCCTTCTTTGAGTGGTTCAACTGTCAGGAGATGGTCTTTGCTGAGTATCCATATGCTAGGATGGATTTCCGAGGTGACCCAGATTTGATGTTGCTGGCTGGCGAACAGTGGGGTGTTATAGGTAAAAGATTTGACCATATCTCTATTTATTGTTTTTATAATGTTCTTATGTCTTTTAAATGTTATCAAGACTAATCAAACTCATATATTCATGCAGATATTGGACCAGTGCGACCAGTAGTGCGCCCAAGGGTAGCAGTTGTCATTCCAGTAGGAGAGGCTGAAGGGAGAGCTATCCTTTGTGATTTGGATGTAGCCGAGACCCTTGCAGTATTGCAGGATCAGATCGAGGGTCTCACCCTTAGTATCTAGGATGTGAGGACCAATGAGTTACATATGAGATTATAGTGCCATACTATTGGTGTACTGAGTCGATGGACTAGGCACTTACGTATGATTGCGCAAGCGATGACTTTTTATCACCAGCACCATTAGTCTAGGGTGATTTTCTGCATTTTTGAGTTTTTGGGTCATGTGCTCGATTTTGTCTTGGACACAGAACATTTTTTATAAACTATAAATAGTTATATATATTTTTGATTTTCGAAGCTTTATTTTGGTTAAGTTATATGATCTTGATGCAAATGTTGATTGAAATGCTTTCTTTTATAAATGCTGCAAATGTCTATCTAACACATAATTTGCTAATGAATCAGTTAATGTGTTTAAGTTTATGGAAATGTGTTGCTATTGAATAGAATCAAACTGCCTTTTCAAAACCTTGACCCTTAGGAACATACGATAGATAGCTGGATTCTGAACAGAATATATGCTAGTAAATTGTAGGATGATACATTGTGAGTCTAGCTTGACAAAAAGTTGTTGTATGCCACGTATGATGGCATCAGAGAGAATTTCTATCAACGCGCTATATTCAGCAATGCTTTTCGTTGATTGACCAATACACACTCCTCTGAAACTTACTAACTCGCCACTTGGATCAAAAATGGCCCAGGCCGCAGAAGATAGGTTCCGCGTACTACAACTAGCTCCGTCGGCATATTCGATGAACGATTCCAATAGGTTCAACATCTGCAACCAATGCAAAAGTGGATTACCTAACCAAAATGATTACTCTTGACGAAAACAAAAATGTAACAAAAGCATGTAAAGAGGTTACTACACTTAATCAAGCATAGTAACACTTAAGGTACAACCCATTTCGCGGTTGCGCCAGTGGAATTCCATCGTAATCTACTAGCTCGTAGGCTCCTTTTGCTAACACTCATTTAACAATGTACGTACCCATCCACAAAGATTGGAACTTACTTGCTCCTAATTTATCGGATTCCTGATCGTAAAGCAAGACTAGGTCACCTTCTAAGAAGACATGGGGTTTGACATTTTTGTCAAACTATGCCTTAAATCATTTCTTATGGGCTTCGTTAGCCAAGGTGGCGTCACGGCAGGTTTCATCCAATTGGATTAGTTCCAAGAAACGAGCCTCTTCCTCTGAAGTTCCGGGGAGAAGGTCGATTGCGAGCTTGAGAGATGAAATCTCACATTGAATTGGTAAGACAGCTTCTAGGCCATACACCAGCTGGAAGGGTGTAAACCCAGTCACATTTCTTACCGATGTTCTGTATGCCCACAATGCTGAGTACAAGATTAGATGCCAACTCCGTTTGTGGACTCCAATCATCCTTTGCAGCATGTGCTTTAGGATTTTGTTGATGGCCTTAACTTGTCCGTTGGCTTGCGGATAATACGGGGTAGAACTGTCGTGGGACAATCCTAGTTTGGCAGCCAATTCGACCATCATGTGATTGCAAAAATGTGATCCATGATCTGTGACTATAGTCTGTGGAACACCAAACCTAGAGACTACATGATTGAAAAAGAAAAGAGTAGCCACTTCGTTGCTGTTGTTTAATGTAGGCATCGCCTCGAACCATTTTGTAAAATAGTCAATTGCGACTATGATATACCCATGCCCCCAGGACGAGGTGGGGTTACATGTCATGAAATTTATGCCCCATTTGGCGAATGGCCCAACAAAAACTACTAGTTGCAAAGGTGCAGGTGGTATTTTGGTTTTGCGGTCGAAGATTTGACAAGCATGGCAACTTCTGACTGCTGTTATGTAATCTTTGAACATTGTTGGCCAAAAGTAGCCCGCTCGTAAAATATTTTGAGCCATAGCATAACCAGATTGATGCTCCCCACACGCACCTAAATGACAATCATTCAAGACTTTTTCGGCCTCCTCATGGGTGAGGCACCTTCACAGAACTGCATCGATATCGCGATGGTAAAGCGTATCACCAAAGATCATGTAGTCTTTTGCTTAGTATCAAGTACGTCGTTGTTTAAAGTAAGAGGTATTAGGCCTGTATGTTTGAGTTTGGAGATAAATTATTATATATCCGTACCACGGATTGCTTGACGATATCAGAAACAAAGATTCATCTATGATTGTTTCTTTGGATGTTGAATTGTTGGATGACGATGGGAAGTTGCATAGAAACTCTGTGAAAACTAGAGATTTCTTTGATTTGAATTTTACGAATTCCAGATCAAACTCTTGCAAAATAGCTATCCA
Source organism: Pinus tabuliformis (assembly GCA_031772625.1). Lineage (NCBI taxonomy): Eukaryota > Viridiplantae > Streptophyta > Pinopsida > Pinales > Pinaceae > Pinus > Pinus tabuliformis. The sequence goes on from CM062817.1 coordinate 127,121,807, forward strand.
TTTTGAATATTTTCCCCCAAGTAACTGATGCGACAAAATGTAAGTCACAGGGTTGCAATCTAATAAAATGGTAGTTTTGCGAAAGAGGATATATTGTCGAAATCTCTGTACTACTTGAACAGATGCAAGAGCCAGCTTTTCATCATAGGAGTACTTTCTTTCTGTATCGTTTAAGTTTCGGCTTAAATAATAGATAGGATGTTCGATTCCATTTTCTTCTTGAACTAAAACCATTGTGATGGTTGTATCTGTTGCATCTAGATACAGGTTAAAGTCCTTTTGATAATCAGGAGCGTACATTAATGATGCTTTTATTAGGGATTCCTTTAGAGCATCAAAAGAAGCTTGTGCAACCTGATCCAAGTTGAAGGGTACTTCTTTTTTCAAAATACGCGTATAACCTTTAGGAAGTTCGGCGTAATTTGGAATGAACCTCCTCAGAAAGTTTGCTTTCCCTTGGAGTTTTTGAATCTGAAGCAAATTTGAAGGTGGAGGCATATCGATGATTGCTTGAACCTTACATGGGTCGAGTCAAATTCTGTCCTTAGAAACCACGAAGCCAAGTAAATGACCAGAACTGACAGAAAACACACACTTGTGTGGATTGAGTCGTATCTTGTAGTGTCAGCAACGTAGAAATATAGCTCTCAAATGCCGCAGATGATCAGTACGCTTTCGCGAATGAGCCGGAAGATCGTCAAGATATGGTTGGACGATGTTCTTGATGTTATGGAAGGAATAATTCATAGCCCTCTGAAAGGTTGCCCTTGCATTCTTTAAACCGAAAGGTAATTTGCGATATACGAATGTGCCCCACGGACATATAAATGCAGTCTTCGACTGGTCCTGTGGGCGGATATTTATTTGATTATACCTGGAAAATCCATCTATAAATGAAAAGATTTTGCATCCAGCTATTCATCAATTATTTGGTCGATGAAGGGTGTAGGGTAGTTGTCCTTTGGACAAGCTTGATTTACATCCCTGTAATCAATGCACACTCTAATCATTCCTTGTTTTTTCATCACAGGAACAATATTCAATACCCAATCAGTTAGAGGAACCAGGTAAATGAAACCAGCATGTAAAAGTTTTTCAACTTCTACCTTGATGGCAGTGGCTTTCTTTAGGTACACCTGCCGAAGCCGTTGTCATATCGGTTTGACATCTAGATACATCTTGATTTCATGTTCAACTATGCTCGAGTCAATGGCTGGCATTTCTTCATATGACCATGCAAAGACATCTCTAAATTCGCGAAAGAGAGTGAAATATATTTCCAGTTCTGAAGAAGAACAAAATTTTCTGACATGAATATTCTCTACAACATGAGGTTTGATCAAGATATTTATGGCGATAGTTTCTTCAATATTGGATAGATTTCGCTCAGAATCCACCATATCTACAGTATTTGATAGAAAATAAAAAACTGAAGGATGATCAAGGTCATTGGAATAATCTTTGTTGTAATTTGGAAGATGGGAATGGTGGTGGTAATCTTCCCATGGTGCCTCTCCTATCATCATCGATTGAATAATTCCTTCATCTGTAGAATGTACATGTGACCAAGGGTCTGAAGAGGTGCCATATTCCTTTGACCTATCTACCCAAACACTCGATGAGAGTTGATTTGGGTTTGCCGCCCAGGCTGAGAAAATTGATTGCTACAAAATCTCTATTGGGATTGGAGGCAAAACCTGTTGATGATCCATGCTAACAAAATGTTCAGAAATCTTCTAAATGGAAGATATCATATTGTAGGTTCCTACTATTGCCACTTTCGCCAGATTACTCGGAGGCGCTAGAGAAAACGTACCCATCAAGGTAGGGTCTTTCAGTAGGCCTACTCTGACATTTTGAAGTGAATGAGAGCTTCCATGGATCATTGGAATGCTTCTCGTAACTTGTGAACTGTTGGGGAGAAAGGTTTGTTGATCAACGATCATAATTCCTCCTTGGAAAGGAAATGAAATCTTTCTAAAGTAAGTTGATACAATAGCGGCCATGGCACAAATCCAGGGCCTTCCTAGTAAGATATTGTAATCAAGGTTTCCATCGATAACTTCGACATCAATTTCTACTGTTTTTCCCCCCAGTTCAACTTATAAGTTACTTAAAATCCTGTACGGCATGTATGTTCATCCATCAAATGCTTTTAATGTCATTGATGATCTTGACAGGGGTGGTGATCCTAAAGTTTTCTAGCAACTCATCGACATAATGCATGTAGATGCTCCCTCATCAATAATTGTTCGATGAACAGTTTTGTTGAGGGCTTTCACTTGGATGAGGAAAGCGAGTTGAGCTGGTAACTGAGGTTCAAATCCTTTATGATTAAAGGCCACAAGATTGGAATCCATTGGTTCAATGCCACCTATTGCTGATAATAGAGCCTGCTTTTGGGAGGGGAAATTTTGTAGTACTTCAAGTGCCAACATAGCAGATGGCGATTGAGCCAGATCCTCTACTATATTATAATTCTGTGCTGATCGAGCATGAGGATTAAATGTCGATTTGTGTACTACTCCCTTTGGCGGCTTTATTGTTAGCTCAGGAACAATGGGTGGCACAACTTTGGTTGAATTTGTTGTCAAACTACTAGGTTGATTTGCAACCTTGTTGTTCGACAGTTGTGGATTCCCGTAATCTTTATTCCTTATCGATATCAAAGAATCATTTTGTTGTTTCGAAATGGATAACATAAGCACTTGGGATAGGGAAGCATTGTCGCTAGCAACCAGATTGGTTTTTGGGTTTGGAAACGGATCAATCAATACCGCTGAGGTTTTTGAATTTTTGAAAAGCTTCTTAACCTCAGCTTTACATGGACAATCTCTCATCCAATGGTCCTCATTGCATATGAGAAATGGCTGATTAGGTTTCTTTTGCCCAGAAGGGTTTGTAGAAGATTTTTCAGGAGGTGAATCATCCTGTTTCTTCTTTTTACTTTTCTGTTTCTTCTTGCCCCCTGGCTGCTTCAGTTCTTTGCCTTTGTCGGTCGACACAGCATTAACCTCCGAGGCAAGAAGTTCTTCATTTGCATTTTGACCAGAAATCATACGACCTTTCTTAGATGTAGCCTTTGCGGTTTTTGTGCTAGTAGTACCTATCATGCCATCACCGACATGAGAGTCTTTGTTTGATTTAGGAGGAGGAGGAATGGAAGACTTTGGTCTAGGAACATCAGGAATTTTTTCATAGAGCGTGCCAGATTGAGTATAGATCAAGTCTAGATATTGCGCACAAGCAATGACTTGCTCTTCAGTGACAACTCCCCCCTTAGCCACATCTTTTGTAATAGAAGGTAACAATGACTTAATAAACCATTCAGCTAGCAGCTGATCAGGAACATATGTTTTTTCCATTTGGTGATGACGTCACCACTCATGAATATGATCAAATATGTGAGTGGCTATCGTTTGATTAAAATTGGTAAGAAGCTCCATTCCTATTTCGTACCTTATGGGTAACTGAAAAAGGGTTAAGAAGGTTGTGGCAAGGGCACTGAAGTTATAGAATGAAGCTCTAGGCAATTCGATGTACCATTTTGTTGCCAGACCAGTTAACGTTCACTGAAAAAGGAAAAGCTTAATCGAATCATCATTGAGAGTGTTGGATGAACACCACAGATGAAAGGTCATCACATGATTCGATGGATCTTCACCTGGATTTCCATTGAATTTAGGAATATTTGATGGAAATTTATGACGAATCGCCGGCCACCAAGGGGTGTAATCAATTGGATCATTTGTTAGCTGATTCAGATCTGGTAATTCCAACGTTGTGACGAAAGGAAACTGTTGATTCAGGTTTGGCGAAGCATACCCAATATAAGATGGGATTTCCTGAGCAGTGGGTCTTTGCATACCAACATAATGCATTTGATGCTGATAACTTTGATAAGGTTGATGGGCATAACCATTATGATATGATTGATGGTGACTATTTTGAATATACGGCTGCCCATTACCCACAAAGTTTTGTTGCTCAGGTCCTGGGTAAGCTTGCTGGAATTATGGTTGTTGATATTGCACCAACCATGGTTGTGAAGCCATTTGTTGTTGTCCAATACTGGATTCTTAACCAATATGAGGGGTGATAGTCCCCGTTTGAGCCTGAGTCGCTTCAGTTAAGGAGCCACTAATCGGCGATTGTGGTTGAGTCATTGAGACAAGAGACTATTGTATTACGACTTGAGAGACTTGAGGTTGACATACAATAGGTAGCGCTTGTACTTGTGACACCGTTACAATAGCCGGTGTAGTCTGAATATTCGACACAGGTAGATTTTGTTGCATTAAATATACAACTCTTAGCTGTTGAGGCAGTATTGGCACCCAACTACTGGATGAAATTCCAGCTTGACCTGAATTCTTTTGTGAACTCTCATATGGTTGTTCTCCTGGAGGGAACAATGAAAAGACATACTGCCCCCCATATGGCGGAAATCTAGTGTTCAAAGGAAAAACTAGTCCTTGTAGACTAGACTGCCCAAATTGATACTATTGTGGAGGGTCAAATTGTTGAGACTCAACATAAGAAATTCCAGATATTATTCCAACGAACAAATGGGAACAGACCATACTGTCGAAACAGTCCCTGGGTGGACTCCATCTAGCGGTTGAGAGCTAGTTGGGACAGATGGTATACCAGTGAACATTGTTAGAGTAGTGGCAGGAGGTTCTGCTACTGCTGTATCGGGTGACACAGTCCTAGATGTCGATGGTTGTTTAGACATATTGAGTCTATCCAAAAGACTTCTTAGCAATTCTACAGGAGCTTGCGATGAAGGTTGACTATCTTCTGAATTAGAAGGATATAGGTGGATCCTAGTTCCAAAATGCAATGGGGTACTGGATGGAATATCCTCCACAATCTCTTCTATTGCAATCAGTCTGGGTGGAAGAGGTAGACTGTCAGGTCCGTAAAATATTTCTGGTGCCGAAGAAGGTACACACTCTGCAACAACAGATGTTGGAGGGTTAACACCTTCCGAATCAGTCCTAGATGGAGCTAGTTCAGGAATAGATGTGTTTACCGTTACAGTAGGATCAGTTCTAATGTCCTCTTGTAACTGTGGAACTTCTTCTGTAGAGGTAGGGATACCAGAAATAGTTGGAGTAATTGGAGTTTCTGAGGATGTTGAAACACAAGTTTAAAACAAACCAGGAGACTTTGACCCAGTTAAACGAGATCGCTTGGCCCGTAATGGTTTCATTTCTGGAGTCAAAGATGGTTGACTCGTTAGTCTCCGCGAAAGACGGAGTTTTGATTAACTTTCTTCCACGATTACGGATTACTTGATCAACTCAAAACAAAAAGGGGAAAATTTTATTTCGAATTAAATGAATTTTATGACGCTTTGACACAACTTGCTTTTTCAAGTTTTAAGAGTCGATAAAAAGCTAAAGATGACTCTAGTCACCTTCGATTTTTAATGAGCCTGAAGTGACAAGTGCTTAGATGGACCTTTTCTTTTAAGGAGTCTGAAAAGGAACGAAAGTGACTACTCTGGAAATCTAGATAGAGGGATTACCAAACCAATCGTAAAACTACAGAATACTTTTTACAGTACGGCAGTCAATCTTCCCGAATGCTGTGTTCAGTGCATTGCGATCAATAGGGTGACAGACACGGCTTCCTAAGGATAAAGGATGTAGCCTATTGTGGTCTCCCAATATATACTCGACGGTACGTGGGAGCACAAGTCTGTAGTGGCACTTGTCGTCTCAAAGAGGAGGAATCACCCAACCTACGATGAAAGTGATAGTTACCAGGCTTTACGACACCGGAATACGTCTCTAGCCTAGACTTCTAAATGTTGTGCGTTAGGTTCCAAAGCGTTTATGTTCATTGGAGTTGATTTTACAGTTGATATTTCTTAAGAAGTTTGCCTTTAAGGTTCACCGCGTGATGTAGATATACAATTCCTAAATATGCAATCTAAGATGATAAACAGTCGTTTACTTTATTTTTGCAATGAAAATCCTAGCTTCTAAGGAAAGAGAGATGAAATTCTTTCAACATAGAGTAGAAAGCACACACTAGACACAGTTTTCCTAAATCAACTTCATCATGCAGTCTAAATGCAAATGCACATGCATGTATTGTTTCTCAGTTTCCTTAATGTGAAAATGACAAAAAGAAAGCTAAGTATAGATCTGAAATATCTACTTTCAAAGCGACATTACTCACAATTTTCTTTTCAAAAAACGAAAGTAAAGCCAAGACAACACTTTGCGATTTCGAATTTAAAATTTATTTCGACACTCGAAATACTAATGATTCAAATCAAATACAATGGCAAAAGTGTAATCGACTATCTAAAAGAGGAATGCTTTGTGACACTCTTTTTCTTGACTGAAAACGACACTTACGACACTTTCAAATCAAAAGATGACAGTTCGATTAAGCTACTATTTGCAAAGGAGAACTGTAAATGATGAAAAATACATAAAAATCATTCACAATTCCTTCTGATGGAGGCTAAATAATGGAAAGGAAGATGGTTTCAACAGAGATATACTAATCATAGATAGAAAAACTACTGAATAAAGCTAAAGACAATGAAGAAAAAACCAAAATCTGGAGGCAGAAACAGTGTCATTCAATCATTGCACCTGTAACACAGGGAAACAGGGAAGCATCTCACCTATAACACATGGGAGGTGCAATGCATCCAGATTTCCTAGAAGAGATAGTGCGATGGTCAAAGGACGAGACTGTGCTTGGTTTTCACTCACAATTTGCAGCTAAGTTCAGGGATTTAGGCTAAGGTAATGATTCTCAGTAAACACAAAGTATAGGGGCTGATCTAATGAGGTTATTTAAGATACCACCAGGGCACTTAGGATGTTTTCAAGCTAGATGTTCAGTTCATAAACCAACCCGAAGATTTACTGAAGCAGCGTTGATCTACTTTGCAGTTGCATAGCAAAAGCAGTTCGAAGGCTAGCTGGCTTAACTTCAGGCTCCGTCCGTGGTTTATAAAGAAAACAATAGTAATAAAAAAAATGAACTATTCACTACCCAGTGGAGTCACCATTTTGTTATCGGGAAAACGAGTGTCCATTCAGAGTTGCTAGTCCCACTAAGATGGGTAGCTATCTTAGAAACAAACAAACTAAAGTTACTTATGTTTTCCTTTATGAGAGATAGATGAGAGAGAAGCAGAGAGTACCAACCTCAATCTTTCGCTAGTCTCCTTGCTCGTTTCCTCTCTCCCTTGATATAGCTTTCGCCACTCCTTTCTCACTTGTCCCGCTTCAAAGAACACCTGTAGAGTCAAGGCAACAAAATACCATCAAAGCATAAAGATCTATAACCATAAACAATGTAGGATCAGATGTACATTAACCATATAAATGCATACACAAATACAAGATTCAGAGATATACAAGCATATGGAGGAAAACTCAAATAGATTTATTGATAGAAGTAGTAGAAGAGAGGATTACAACCAGGCTGTCTGATATAGTATCGTCCTCCCAGCATGAAAGCCCTCTTCACCTCATACAAAGCAATATCACCCAACAATGTCTTCAAAGAAAAACCAACAACACTTCCTTGCAAATGACAAAATTCTAGCCTCTTTGGATCTCTAGGATGAGGGATCCATATATAGATGTTTACAGGAGAGTGAGTTAGCTTCTAGGATTTTGATTAGTGTCATTTCACTAATAGTTCTTGGTTCCACTTGGAGATTTCAGATCTCTTACTCATCCAGGAGATTTCAGAACCCAGAGAATCTTCTAGAAATTGCTGATATGACACTTGCCCTAGCAAACTGCTTCTACCATTTGTCTGCTCTCACTCATCGAACCTTACAAAAGGGCTTTCCAGTATGCATTGCACCCCTCATGTGTAATAGGTGAGATGAATCACACCCTATGCATGGAGCAGTCTATATGGTCCAGTTTTGACCAGTTCTAAGTAGTTTTTCATGGAGAACTTCTAGGAGATGATGTAATCAGCTGACCTTGTTCCTTTAGGGTATGAAACAACACTTTTAGGGGTTTAGATGCCCTTAGTCTATGGACATATGTGATTGGGGTTGTAGTGCCCAAATATGTCTATAACACTTTGATGGATGAATTGGAGGAGGAGGTACTAGCTATGGGTTGACTCCCCCTACCTCTCTTTCTTGCTGCTCTAGAATGATTTCTAAAGACAGTATTTATGTCCTCATAAGGTAGTTGGTAGATGTCTCCCCTAGCCAGTAAATGGAGGGTGTATAGAAGGTCTTCTAGAATTCCTCTGAGCATGACCAACTTTAGAGACTCAGGGTCAAGTGTGCACCTGGCCCTTTTGTAACTGAGCTGGAACGTCTCTTCATAATCTTCCAAGGATTCATCACTTCCCATGGTCTTCAGAAGATTTCTTCCTTGGTATCTTTTAACCTACAATAGTCTCGATATTTGTTGTTAAAGGCCTGCTACATCTGGGCCCAAGTTGTGATGGTATTGCCAGGTAACCCCATGAACTAGCGCAATGCTGCATCCTTGAGAGTAGAAGGAAATAATTTCAACTTTTGCTCATCTTCTGCATAGTCATAGGTTCAGAAAATGACAGAAAACTCAAACAAGAAGGTGTCAGGATCTTCTGTGGTCAAACCATGGAAGTGGGGTAGGGCTGAAGGGCTTATGTTCTTCATTTTGGTGTCCCCATTGGTCTCTCGGATGGGAAAGGTACCCTCTACTCTCTCTCCATTCCTCCTAGCATTTCTGTTTTCAACCATTGTCTTAGGAGGGATGTCTTCTTCTTCTTCTTACCCTATAGGTTCTTCAAATATCTTTGGTTTTTCACCTAAAGGTTCTTCTTGATCACTGCCACCAAAGAAGAGAGAAGGTTGGCTATGTGATGTAGTGGGGGTGTTGCGCAAGAATTTTCCTGACTTATCTCTGTTCCTACAAGGCATGAAAGGAAATCTTTTTGGTTGTTTTTTGTTTTTTTTCACTGCTTGTACCTACAAAATTGAAATTGATTGAACAAAAAAATTGCAACTAACTGAAATGAACTTGCAGAACTTTAAAGGAAAGCACATGAAATGTAGAATTGAAAGCAAGGAAATGACTAATCTACTTTTATTGAAATGGAAATTGTAGAATTGAAAATGAAAGCAAATGAAATGCAGAACTGGAAGCAAGGAAATGACTACTTTACTTTTTCTGAAATGGAAAATGCAGAATTGAAAATGAAAGCAAGGAAATGAAGAACTGAAAGAAAGGAAAGGCCTATTTTACTTTTGCTGAAATAAACTACTTAGCAGAATGTTTTGATAGAGAAATAGAATAAACCAGTAATCACAAAATATTCTGACGCTTCCGTGGCAACGGTGCCAAAAAGTGGTGAGCACCAGTATTGAGCAATAATGCTGCAACTCCTGGGCTTCCTACTTTACTTTTATCAACCCGGTAGTTCGTAACAAACTTGGAAGCGACGATGTTGTATGCACAAGTACTAGTTCTTACTACAGGTTGTCACTTAATCAGCTGGCACAAGATCACTAGGAGCTCAATCCAACTTCTATGGATTCCAAAAGAAGCTCTATATGTGATGAAAGAAAGGAAAGCTTATTCTACAGAGGCTACTCTACTTGCAAAAACGAGAAGAAGACTGAAATGTAAAGTAAACCTAGCAGACCCTACTTAACCAACTAATCCTACTTTCATAGAAAGAGAGATGAAAAACCATGAAATGAATGCCATTACCTACTCAGGAAGTAAACAACTTCTACTCAAGCTATTTCTAGAAGGAAATGAGCAGAAAATATCTTTTTGGATTTTTATGTGGAATTGTCATGCATGTAATTTATTTGATTGTGAATGTGGCAGTGATTAGGTGGTGATGGAGGGTGACTTTGGGATTTGTAGAGGTGTAGGATGGTGTGGATGGGTCCTAGGAGGGCTGAGGTGGCCTTCTGGAGGCTTTTTCCGTAATCAGACTTCAAAAAGAAGACTACAGGAAAATCTACAGGAGGCTACAGGGGATCTACAGGAGGATGCCGAGAGCCGTTTTGGAGGTTTTGAAGATAGGAAAGTGGGTGGAAAGGGTAGATGAAGGCTAAGATGATGTGTTAAGGTGTAGAGGGTCCATAAAGAATGATTAGGAGAGAGAAATATGGTTGGAATTGTTCAAGGAAAGAGAAGAAAGTGTATGGGAAAAGTGTAGAAAACTGAGGCAGATTTGTGAGGAACTTTGGGCGACCTGTGGGGAATCGATCAAAGAGAGATTGTGATGGTTGATTGGCTGACTTGAGGTGAGAAGAGATGTGCTACAAGAGAACTGAAAATCAAACAATGAGATTAAGAAAGAAAGGAAACTAAGTACATCAAAAAACGGAATTTTGCATCAAGCTAATCTAGATTATGAGCTATGGAAAGAAAATGATGAGAAATGCTACAATGAGAGAAATCATGGAAGGAAACTTATTGCAAGACAAAAATGAGCATGGTGAAATAGATCTAAAGCAAAGCATTAACCTTCTAACTAACTGAAACAAAAGAGATCCTATGGAGAAGACAAATCTGTGTTTCTTGTGGCAGCAAGGGGGTCTTGGCCTCAGTTCATGGTCCGAAAGGGAGGAAAGGAGGCCAAGGCTCTGTTGATGGCCTTTTTGTATCTTCTTTCTATCACTGTTCAACCTACTATAGAAAACTCAAATGGAAACAACCTTCTAAATAACCAAAAGCAACCTATTCTTAACCAAGAAAGAAACTTATCTAACAATAACTAATCCATAAACTGAAACAAAGCATATAAATACAAACAAGAGGAGCTTGGCTGCTTGGATTGGGCCCCAACCCAAGAGATTCAGCCCTATGAGGTAACTCATTGCTAGCTCGAAAATGACTTCATCTTTATTATCAAAATAATAATAGGATTACATGAAACTATCAACAAAAATGAGCTCGAAGTTGAGAAGAGCAAAGCTGCAACAAAACTTCGAAAATTTGACTAACTTCCTAATGAGGCCCTAGGCCTCTCTACTTATACCACTAAAGCTCCAAATAGCTTCCTTAAAATCAAGGAGGCTTGGCTCCCAAAACTTGAGATAAACAGAAGTTATCCTCCACTTGCTCGGCTACCTCTTCAGTGCATTAATGTGGCTGTTTGTGCTCCGAGTTGCATGATGGAGAATTCGAAGTGGGGAGTCATAAATAAGGGGGATACCCTCCTATAAATCCTCTACCTTGTCTACTTCAAATTATTGCTGCCAATTGTCCATTAAATCTTTGACTTTATCTCCAAAATTGAACAAAAATATGCATTAAACACATATTAGACTCCATGGCATAATGACCAACCCAACTCACTCCATAAGCATAAATATAATTAAAAAACATGCAATAAGCTAAGAGAATGGTCGATTAAACTATGTTAGGAGGCAAAATGAGCCCATATAATTACCCATTTATGGGGCTCATCAACTCGAAGGCCTATTTATTGTTTAGAAACAATGGAAAACCCTTAACATCCCAAAACTTAACCCTAGAAGATGAAACACCAAGTTGTGGGCCCCGTTTTGGGTAAGTTGGTACATCAACTTCCCAGGGTCATAACTTTGGCACCCAATCTTTGTTTGACACGTACAATAGCTTGTTAGAAAGATCTATCCGAGCACTACAAATTTGGGAAGAAAAAATGTCGTTTAGGGCCTCAAAACAGCTCCAGAAGATTAGGACCCGAAAAACTACTAAAAATAGTAAATTATGCTACAATTACGGAAATTGAAAAACTAAAAGGGACAGTCATGGGGGTCCAAGTGGGATAGGTGGGTGGCCACCAACATACACCTGGATCATTCCTCCCCCCTCAGGAAGAAATGGTCCCCATTGCATTGAGTTCCTCCATCTGCTGAACTTGGTCCCTGGTGAGTTGTTCTGCAATCTCTGATGTGTCCAGTAATGGTGGGAAACATGGTCATGACCATATCCCTTTGTTGCTACTACTGTGTGGAGGAACCCTTCGCAGGGGTCATGGATGTGGTGACGATCTTCCCCTTACTTTGGGAACGAACCAGATAGAAAATAAATTTCCTAGTCTATGAGATGAGCTTGCTGCCTTTATTATTAGCGATCAAAGAGGTGGCGATAGGTGGGGCTACCTTCAGTATCCTGTATAATGAATTTCCCAAAGAAATAATAACAGCACGAGGCCTTGACTCATACATATAATGTCACCTCCACAAGTATGGTTGGCCTAATAATACGTCACAAAAATCCAGAGGTGTAACATTACACAATACTTCATCTGTGAAGGGCTTGATGCTGTAAGGAAGGCAGCACTACTGGCGAACTCGAAGATCTCGTCTTTGGTGAAGCCACCTGATACTATATGGCTATAGGTGTGGTGTAGTTGGTAAGCCCAACCGCTTCACGACCTCTGCTGAAATGAGGTTCTTTTGGCTGCCACTATTGAAAATGAATTGTAGAGGCAAACCCTTCACCCACATTTGTGAGTGGAAAAGACACTCCCCCTCCTCTAGATCTTCGGGCTCATTCTTCTAGATCTTGGCGGTGGCTACAATGGCGATGGGCTCCGCGTCAATAATTTTCTTCTCTTTGCCATTCCCCTTGTCAGGTTCTGACTCAGGGTAGGAACATGAATTTGATTAAGAAGCCTTGAACTCTTCCACCAGAGACTGCTTGGTTCGACACTCACTTGTGTTGTGAGTGGGGCTCTTATGGAACCCACACCACTTTCTTGTGTCCTTCTTCGACTTCGTTGTGTTGTTATTTTCTTGTGGCTTCTATGGGTTGTCTTGGGTCACCTCGCCTTGGCTTTGTCCTTTAGTCTTCGGATTCGCAGATCCAAAGTCTCTCTTCTTTTGCTTGAACTTTTGCTCGATTTTGACAGTGTATCGATACGTTGTGCCGAGCGAGGAGATGTTCAGGAACTCCGTCTCTTCCTAGATTTATCTGTGTAGGCAGCCGTGGTATTTGAGTACCAGATGCAGGTCAAAATATTTGATACCCAACTGTGTGTGAAGGGTATGAAAAATGTTTGTGAACTCTGGCACATCTTGGTCTCGTCCCTACCGCAGCGTGGTCCACTTTATGTATTTGTCCTCATAGATTTTGACAGGGTAGTACTGCTCCTTGATGGCATCTCGGAATGAATTCCAAGTGGATGTGGCTGAAAATAGTGAGCCCGTACTTTCATCCTTCTACTCGCAGTAGGTTTCCCATCAGTCCTTAACGTGGGGGGCTGCTTTGAGAAGAGCGAAAACAATATTTTCTTGACTCAAAAATTCATGAATAGAAAAATATACCTCTAGCAGATTTAACCATTTATCTACAAAATCTACGTCTATTTGACCCTCGAATATGGGGATTTCAAAATTAACTTGTACCTTATAGGGCATGGCATTTCTAGAGTAGCTGTTGGAAGCCGATGCATCACCTCTAGGTAGCCGCTGAAGGATCTGGGAAAAGCTGTCCATCATCGTGTTCCTTTGTCACTTGAGGGCTTCTTCGAGCAAGATTTTGATGGGATCTCCTGCCCACTCACCTTTATTTTCATCTGCCATGGGAGGCCATTGGGATTTTCAAGGCTCGTCCTGCAAAGGTTTGACTAGTTCAAGCCCTAACTCCTTATATCCCGACCTCGTTAGGGGCATGCAAAGAAAAAAAGAGAAAAAGCAGACCGCTCTGATACCACTGATCCGGATTTAAACAGGAATGCAAAAAATTATAGAGATAACCATAAATACAGATATGCAACAGAAATAATACTTCATTTCATTAATGTAAAATACTAAAATATGCTTACAAACAGAAATTAAAATAAACTAGCTAGGGCGATGGTAGCTTATCTCTGAGAAGAGATGTGGTGGCTACATGCCTCTGAACTGTGTTACAATGAGGCTCGAAGGCCTATTTATTGTTGAGAAACAATGGAAAACCCTTAACATCCCAAAACCTAACCCTAGAAGATGAAACACCAAATTGTGGGCCCCGTTTTGGGTAAGTTGGTACATCAACTTCCCGGGGTCGTAACTTTGGCACCCGATCTTCATTTTATGCGTACAATAGCTTGTTAGAAAGATCTATCCGAGCACTACAACTTTGGGAAGAGAAACATGGGTCCATGGACCCATGGACCCATGTTGCTCCCATATTTCCCAAAAAACATCGTTTAGGGCCTCAAAATAGCTCTAGAAGTTCGTGACCCGAAAAACTACTAAAAATAGTAAATTGTGCTACAATTACGGAAACTGATAAACTGAAAGGGATAGTCATGGGGGTCCAAGTGGGATAGGTAGGTGGCCACCAACATCCACCTGAATCACCCACTTTAATCCACGTCCAAGTGTTACGAAGGACCCTTCCAAGACCTTTTACTTTCGTGATGTGTTAAATTACATTTTTAAAAGAACATAAATGTATACATGTGCATGTTGTAAAGAAGAGGAACAAGACAATCATTAGCAACATAAAAACATAAGTCATTGATAATGAAGTTCGTCCAGGAGGGACTATGTCTCCGGGCCTCGTGTCAAGATGGTGTAGGCCACTGCATTAAGTGCTGTCAATAGTGATGACGTACATAGAGGTGATGTTGTTATCATACAAGGAAAATGCCCTCACACAGGAGTGGCTCAATGAGATGTTCCGTTACAGGAACTATCAATAAAAAAAAAGACTCCTATCAGTATGACACAAACTCATGCATGATGAGCATCCCGCTATGATGCAGGAAAGTGTTCCCTCTGCGGACAGAGGCAACCCCTCTAGCCCTAGAGTGGTTCTAGTCACAAACAAGGACAGATCAACAATAGCTTTCCTTAAACAGTCATAGTTGGAGGCCTACCTCAACCGGTGATTGATGGAGTTTTGTTGCACTGCTCTAGCTTCCACTTCCTTCTCCTATGAGTAATCAACCTGAAACAATGCAAAGGAAATACAACAAAGCACGTAACTGAAACAACTATGATCTATTTACTCACAAAGTCAAGAAGTCATGAGCTATCAAGTACATTACATAAAAGACATAGGAAAACATCATTGATTGCATTAATTATGAAATAAAAGTAAGCTTACAACCAAAGTCTTGGCATCACAAGCCTACTCAGAGGGATCCAGCCAGCATGTTCCTCAAGCATTCACTCTTTGAAGATGGATCTCCCAACACACAAGTCTCTCTCACTCACAAGTTTTACACAAGATTAAGGGCACTTCACAACCTCCCTCAAGCTATCAACAATCCCACACTTGTCACACTCACACCAGCTATCTAGCAAACTCATAAACACTAACAACACTATCAGCAACCATTCCAAAGACTAAGAACTCCAAAACTAGTAGCACATAGCAATGGTGAGAGTTTAAATAGGAGAAGGAGTCTCCATGAAAGGTGGGAGAGTGAGCTTATCTCCAAGGAGGGTAGCACAAATGATAGAACAACCACGCCAGAGAAGGTAGGGCAACATAAACTAGGCCAACAACCAGGTTTGGAGTCATCTGGAAGGTCGATTGTTGGAACAAATTCGCCCAATCTGGATCATCGCGGGCACATAACTGGCCTTACGCGTTGACATCGCTATTGAATATCGTAGCTGGTCAGTTCATCGCGGAAGATTATAAGCGACAATTGCGCTGGCACATAAAATCGAACCATCGCAGGAATCAGGTGTACTTCCGCGATGGTAGTGCTTATGGGCTGTTTTGGAGCGCCCTTCAACGCGTTTATTTGGCCAACAGACGCGATGAGGTAGAAACCTTTGGAAAAGTGGGTCATTTGGCAACATCATAGAGCATTTGTCTAACATGAGCATGTATGACTTGGACACATGACACAGTAGGAAGACTAGGATGAACATAGTGACAAATTACTGTGTAACAGATGCCCCCTAAAGTATGAAGCTGGAGAGAGTGGGAGGGGTGAAATGCTTTACGAAACTGACTAAACTGGAACACCATATGAAAGAACCTGCACACAAGTACAACTGATATCTCTGATAATGAAGTACATGTAGTCTAGGCATGGGCGCAGCCATCTAGAGGACATACTAAATAGGTCTGTGGTATGGACGCAACCATCCAGCTAATGAGACTATGATGATGATAAAGGTATGGTCGCAGCCATCCATGAAGACTCAGGTATGGTCGCAGCCATCCATCAATGAGTCATGTAATCATAAACCAATCCACGCAGCCCGAACATATGTAATCTGAGTTTGGGGTCTTGAACTCATCTGATCATAGTACAAATTCTAGCATGCAAATAGATGTGCTGAGGTTGAGCATGATAGAAAATCGCTTGAGTACCGGCCAATGATGAAAACCATTAACAAGCACAAGAGAAACCACCAATAATGCTAATGGCTCTTAAGGTACTATCTAGCACAATCCAAGAAGTGTGAAGAGGGAGCTAAAGTCGAACACTCGTGGAATCACCCAATCGATGACTAGTGATGAAAGTCGACTGTCAGGTGCGAAGAACTTGCCATTGAGGCATGAAAGCTCTAAGGTACCAAAAGGGGATCTCTAGATCAATCTCCTGGATAATGAGCTGATGTCGACAAGAGACGGCCCATCGCAGGAGGGCCATAATGTTTCCCCCATCAATGACACGAGATAAGGAACATGTGGTAGATGGCGAAACAGAGTATCAGAGGAGAAGACGAGGGTGTAAACTGCAGAAGGATTATACTCTTGAACATATCAGCGACACGACTTCGGGGGGTGGCAACATTCAGGCATCACGGGATCAGAGGCTTGAAGGAGACAACATGAATCAGATGGAATGAGGCTAAATGACAACCCAAACCCACGGAAGGCCAAATGACGATGTATGGATATCCCAACCCGACAAGAAGCAAAAGTGTTGATGTTCAAGAGTGACTAGCTGCCATAGACAATCAATGATAAACCTGTTGTTGGGTCCAACCTAGTAATAGTTTAACGAGCCCTAGGAAGGAGAAGCTCGAGTCTCATCATGGTGATGAGTCCAATGTCGTCAGAGTTTAACGAGTCCAACATAGGTAAAACTCGGAGTCTTTTTCATGTTTAGAGAGTTTGAAAAAGACACGGAAAAGAAAACTCCAAGGGGGTCCTTTTTCATAAATTTGTGTCTCTAGAGCGTGAAAAAGTATAAAACGATACTCAAAAGAACCGCCCAACCATTACGATCTAGGAGTACTTTTCGTAAATAGTGACTTCGACCCGAAAAAGTAGAAAAGCGGTCGAAAGCACGTCATTTCGCAACCAATAACAAACTTGAAATGACAAAGGCCCGACAATCTTTTCATTTTTACACGGTTGGAAAAGAGCTTAAAGTCGACCACCTCTTATTTCTTTTAACGAGTCAAGAGGGAAAACTCGGCAATCTTTTCGTCTTTAAACCGTCGGAAAAGAGCTGAAAGTAGACCTCCATTTTTATTTTCTTTAACGAGTCAAAAAGGGAAAAATACTCGGCAATCTTTTCATCTTTTATGAGTTAGAAAAGTGCTTAAAGGAGACTTTTCCTAGAGGAACGAGTGGTATAAAGGGTAGCAATTGGTTACGGCAATGGTGGAACTGCTCAAAACATGTAATGGTCAAGAGGTTGGCTAATAAAACCACTCATCACTGCGGTTCCTCAGGAAAGGAATAAAACCAAGTGAAAGCATATGATTGGCCAAAGAGATGGTGGCGATGGAATGAAACAACCAAGGCTCATCTAGTAGAACTTAGCGGATAAACGACAATCACCAGATGTAAATCGGGTATGGGCTCATTTTTACACAAGCTTGAACCATGGAGAACTCTTCTTGGATTCGGTTTCATGTTTACACAAGCTTGAAATGAAAAACTATGCTTGTTATGAGTTCGCATGCCACCAGCATAATGAACGCAAATCGAGGTACATGCCCCCCAAGCTTCATTACATTCAATGAGGTGGATGGAGTGAAGGTTCACATTCGAGATCTTGGAAAGACTCGACTTGGATTTCATGAGATCTTAAACAAATACTCGATTTGGAAAAGGAGGAGTTGTTTCATTTTTTAATGAGGTTGACATAGTAAAAGAACTATCCTCATAACCCTTGTTTCATTTTTTAACAAGGTTGACACAGGAACAAACTATCCTCATACCCTATTCATGGACCACATGAGAACATGGCTCCCAAGAGGTCTTCGCGGGATGGAAGAAACGCACTCTGGGAGGAATACATGTCATGATGCACTAATGACAGATCGGGTTCCAATGCCCCTAGTACATGATGTACCAGACCATCTGCATGATCATCAGTAGAGGCGGAGGCGGAACGGGTAGCCACATAATTGACCTGTGGCAAAGAAGGTACTGCTTGTGGGCAAGAACCGAGAGGGGATGACAGCTGCACAAGAGGCACTGGGGGATTGAAGAATGATAATTGATCTATGGTCACCATTCTTCCATTGTGTGGAAAAAAGATCACATGAAAAAGTGAAGAGACAAGGGCCCCCATGGCATAAACATAGTCATGGCGAAGGAGAAGACTGAAATCTAAAGCCCCTTGGACAACCATGACGTCGATACAGATGGTTTTTCCCCCCAAAGTAACAGGAAACTTTGGAAGGATCCCTAACGGTTGATTGGTTCCTCCGTCAAACGCTAACAGACGCTGTGCAACCGACACAAGCTGTGGGGAGCCCAAAGCTTGCCAAGTAGTGGAAGGCATAAGACTGACAGATGCACCCTCATCCAAGACAGTGCCAAGTACTGCCTTACCATAGGCATGTACTGTAATCTGGAAAGGCACATGGTATGGAAGGCGGAATGTAGTCAAATGATTCCAGTCGAAGGAAATGACTGAACTACTTGGTGGGGGAATCATATGATTGCCCCTCTGGTCTACAGGAACCGAAGAAGGACTCTCGTGATCAGAAGGGATAGGATGGTCGTTTTCAGACTCAGGAGAATCTGACAAGATGAGAAGAACATGAGCACGACACTCTTCTGAAACAGAGTGATCAACAGGTGGTGAACCTAAGTTGACACTCTCCCCAACCAATGGTTGGTTTGGAACAGGCTTAGCACAACCAGGCTTGGAAGGAGGAGGATAGAAAAGAGAAGAATCTAAGTCAATCTCTTTGTCAATCGAGAGAGGGTCTAAAGAGAGCCTCTGATAACCAACGGGAAGTTGGGGTGAAGAAGCTGTAAGACTTTCCAAAACGGCGGAAGCTTTATCCATGAGTGGACAAAGGTGAAGGGGATGGTTGCCTTCACATAGCCTACAGGGGAATCGAATCTTCCCTTCCTTCTTAGCGTTGCCAGTTGATAGGGTAGCATCGCCTTGAGCTTCAGAGGATGATGAGGGATGAACCGGATTGTGAGACCATACTTCTAGGATCCTTGGAATGCCAGGACAATCACGAAGAAGATGGTCACCCTTGCATATTTTACAAGGAAACTTAACCTTCCGCGGAGTAGCAGAAGGTGGTTTGACCTTGGATGGACTCAGAGCAATAACTGCATAGGTGGCCTTGTATTTATCGAACTTCTTCTTCTTCTTCGTAGTCTCCTGGTTACTAGATGTGAAACTTTCACCAGGCGAAGGAGGAGAGGAGGAGGAAGAAACAGGGGAAGAAGGCGTAGGCTCAACCTTGGAATCATCGTGTCATGGTTCGGACGAAGTAGACGGTGGAATAGGAGTTATGACACTCGAGACCACCGAGGTTGAAAATAACCATACAGGCAAACTGATGGTTAACCCAGGCAAAGACAATGTTTCCATATACAGAGCACCAGCATTTCCAAAAGAAGGAAATGGAATAGGATTCCCATCTAGGGAAAGACCTTGGCCGGTAGACTCAGGAAATGTTGCCATCAGGAACGAGCCTGAAAAAACACTCTTCTCACAACCAAGAACTTGAACTATTACTAGGAATATTTCGTGGGTAGATAAAATTTATGACACAGGAACAAAACTTGACCTTTTCATGTTTCAAGAGTCGAGAAAAGGACGAAAAGGTGATTCTATTTGTTTTGAGGTTTAATGAGCCTGAAAGGACAAGTGCTCAGATGGACCTTTTCTGTTAGGGAGTCCGAAAAGGAACAAAAGTGACTACTTTGGAGAACTAGGCAAAAGGTTTACCAAACAAATCCGTAAAACTGCATATACACCTGGCAATCATATGAAAACCAAGGACTTTCCGTACGGCAGTCAATCTTCCTGAACGCTATGTTCGGTGCGTTATGGCTTGTAAGGTAGTAGACATGGCTTCCTATGGATAAAGGATGATAACCTACTGGGGTCTCCCAACATATACTTGATGGTACATGGGAGCACAAATCCGTGCTAGACCACTATTGGGTCACAAAAGGAGGAATCACCCAACCTTGAGTGGAAACAAAAGTGACTAGGTTTAACAACATCGTAGCACGTCTCTAGCCTAGACCTCTAAATGTGTGCGTTATGTTCCAATGCGTTGTTAGATTTATTCAGTTCATTTTAGAGTTGATCTTGGATTATGTTTCAATTTTCAGGCCTTACCGTATGTATATAACAAATCCTAGGATGCAGCTAGAATGAATGAAATATCCTTTTTTTCAATGAACACCTACCTATGGGAGGGTAGAGATATCATTCCCAAACCAAGAAAACCAAGACAACAAAGCGATCACTCAATGCAAGCAAACATCAATTCCTAAAGTGCACTGATACTACTAATGAGAGATTTAATCATTTGCTTTTCAATGTGCAACTTGAAATGCAAATTCAGTTTCACTTTTGTAGACTAAATGAAATGCATTTCTTTTGATTTTGAGGTCTCTTAAATCTAAAAGAAACCAATAAGCAACAAACAAATGTGGAAAAACGGTTGATCCAAACAATTGTAATCTATGTTCGGGTAGTGAAGAGAAATCGAAACAATGCCGAGATTGGTCCAATAACATTCACTAAACAATCAACCAAAAGTAAGCAAAGGGGAAGGCTCAATCAAACCAACAACAAGCTGCAAACGAATCTCTGCAAACAAGCAACCAAGTTGAACTGATCCAAAAGACTTGAAACAATGAAACTAGGTCACAAAGCAAGAAAAACAAGATTCATTCCACAAAGCTCATAAGAGAGTGCCTCAACCTCTAAACAGTGAAAAACAAGTTATCAAACAAGTGAGAACAACAAGGGACTAGCAAGACTGATGGATTCAAGAGGTAGAATTGAAAAAATCAATTCTACAGAAATTAGCGCGAGTGATACACAAGAAACAAGCGCTGATAAAGAGCACACCACAGCAACAAAGCGATGTTAGCGCGGAAGTACATGACTTTTCCGCGATGGTCTGATTTACAGAATCGTCGCGACTGTTAGGCGTAATTACGTGATGAACAAGATACTACAAAAGGGGTGACGCGATGATAGCGCGACTCTTAGATTAAAAGCTGCGATGATGTTCAAAACAGTAATAGGTGAACCAAAAACTCCCAAATCAAAGACAATCAATCTTTAATCAAATAAGGGCATTTCCCATATCAGGCCAGGAAACTCAAAAGACTGGTAACTAATCCACAAAACTTCAAAAGAGACCAAAACAAAAATCAAGACAAGAGTAAACAAGAAAAGAACAAAGGCCAAAGCTCCCTGAGCGGAGTCGCCAATTTGTGATGCAAGAAAGTGTTCCCTCTACAGACAGAGGCAACTCCTCTAGCCCTAGAGTGGGTTTAGTCACAAACAAGGACAGATCAACAATAGCTTTCCTTAAACAGTCATAGTTGGAGGCCTACCTCAACCAGTGGTCGATGGAGTTCCATTGTGCTGCTCCAGCTTCCGCTTCCTTCTCCTAATGAGTAATCAACCTGAAACAATGCAAAGGAAATACAACAAATCACGTAACTGGAACAACAATGATCTATTTACTCACAAAGTCAAGAAGTCATGAGCTATCAAGTACATTACATACAAGACATAGGAAAACATCATTGATTGCATTAATTATGAAATAAGAGTAAGCTTACAACCAAAGTCTTGATGTCACAAGCCTGCTCAAAGGGATCCAGCCAGCATGTTCCTTAAGCATTCACTCTTTGAAGATGGATCTCCCAACACACAAGTCTCTCTCACTCACACGTTTTACACAAGATTAAGGGCACTTCACAACCTCCCTCAAGCTATCAACAATCCCACACTTATCACACTCACACCAGCTATCTAGCAAACTCACAAACACTAACAGCACTATCAGCAACCGTTCCAAAGACTAAGAACTCCAAAACTAGCAGCACATAGCCATGGTGAGAGTTTAAATAGGAGAAGGAGTCTCCATGAAAGGTGGGAGAGTGAGCTTATCTCCAAGGAGGGTAGCACAAATGATGGAACAACCATGCCAGAGAAAGGAGGGCGACATAAACTAGGCCAACAACCAGGTCTAGAGTCATTTGGAAGGTCGACTGTTGGAACAAATTCGCCCAATCTGGATCATCACGGGCACATAACTGGCCTTTCGCGCTGACATCGCTATTGAATAACGTAGCTAGTCAGGTCATCGTGGAAGATTATAAGCGACAGTTGCGCTGGCACATAAAATCGGACCATCGCAGGAATCAGGTGTAATTCCGCAATGGCAGAGCTTATGGGATGTTTTGGAGCACCCTTCAGCGTGTTTGTTTGGCCAACAGATGCGATGAGGCAGAAACCTTTGGAAAAGTGGGTCATTTGGCAACATCAGAGAGCATTTGTCTAACATGAGCATGTATGATTTGGACACATGACACAGTAGGAAGACTGGGATGAAGACAACGACAAATTACTGTGTAACACCCGCCAACATGGCATAAAAGGGATCTCAAAACAAACATGCATGACGACAACCTGAGTATCCATCAACATACAACAAAGGGATCTCACAACATAACATGAAGAATCATGACAACAAGTACATCACATAGGTGATTCCGCATCACATCAAGCATGAATCATAAAAACGAGTAATAAACAAGATCCCACATCAAGCATCAACAAGGATCTGTGCAGCAAAATGCATAAAGAAGAAGTACATGAACACTACATATACCTCACAACCAAGGGCCATCTGAAGTAGCGGATGACAAACTAGTGAAGCTATTCGAACCATTGATCTCACGGCATCAATCGCATGACTACTCGCACATGGATGTTGACACCTGCATTCCACTTAGAAAAGTGGCTGAAGAATATAATGAGAGAATGAGAAATATGATCACCCATCAGATTTGTGACATCAAATAGTGCAAAATCGACTGTCCAATTTTTTAATTTTGAGAAGTTTAGAATCTGGGCTCAAGGAATCTTTTAGATTCCCCCTAGATTCCTCAAAGATTCTTCTCCATGGGTGGACTAGAAATCTGCAACTCAAATGGCGAATCTTACCTCGCCATTATGATCCTTGTGGAAAACCATGAAAAACAAGTATAAACTTGACTATATTCTGACATGGAGAAAATTTACCTCCTCGGGAAAATTTCAAGGCTCATGGTTTCGCTCCCTATTTTTACAATGATCATGGTTCCACCTGCATACTGAAAATGGTCGAAAAATGCAGAACTATGATGGAGACACGGACAACTCCATTGTGTTCGTGACGTTGAGAGGTGCTGAATCCATATAAAATTTGTCAAATTCTGATAAAGTGAAAATTTGGCCCTCCTGCAAAATTCATGGTTCCACCTACATTAAAAATTAATTCGTCTCGAAATGCATGCCCACTCTTGGTTCCTCCATCCTTTTCCTATGCATTGAAGAAATTCGGTTTATATAAAATTTCATTGGCAAATTTAACAAGAAGGCAGTTAGGTGGGTTGGTTTAGGCCCTGTTTAATAGGGAGGAGGTCGGGTGGTCAAACCCTGCCTCCTCCTTTTCTTACACATAACAAGAATTTTTAAACGAATTTTGTTGGGTCGGGCCCACCTTGGGTAGCCTGCCCACCATACCTCCACTAGTCATGTATTATTTGGGGGTGTGGTTGGGTGCGTGCCCCAAGGGACAACCCACCACCCATTAGTGTAACAGTGTGTGTGGTTCTCATGGGAGGGGTTGGGGCTCGTGGCCCACCCCTCCACAAAAACTGTTATATGCATTGGTTATGAGTGGAGGGGGTGATTTTTTTTTTGTTATTAAAAAACAATATGCAATTTTTTGGAAATTCGTTTTTGACCAAAGGAGACAATTTAACGACCCCACAATTTCACCCATAATCTGGCCCAGGTTGGTCAGAATCTGGTGGTCGGAAAAAGTCCAAATTGTGGCCTCCTTAAGCCTGCCCAGTCATCAAAAAGTCAACCCAACTTTAACTGCTTCTAACATTCTCATCCAGACTTGGATTGATGAACCGTTCGCACCACCGTGATTAGGACGATGAGATCTATGTTCTAGTCCTGGTTCGAGCATAATCCAAACATTTTGATTTTTGAGCTTTCCTGAGTCCTCTTTGTCCTGTGTGTGTCTCTAGAGCCACCTGGATCACACTTCCAGTTGTTCCATTCTTTGGCTACAATTATTTCTTAACTTTCATTGATGATTTCTCCAGACACACTTGAGCATACTTCTTAAAACTCAAGAGTGAAGTATTTAACATGTTCTTGGCCTTTTAAGGCCTTTGTTGAGAAACAACATGGACATCAAATTCTTAAGCTAAGATATGATAATGGTGGAGAATATGTTAACAACAAATTTATCAACTTTTACACTGAGCATGGAATTCAAATGCAATACACTGTTCCATATACTCCACAACAAAATGGTGTAGCTGAAAGGAAGAATCACACCTTAAAGGAAATGGATAATTGTATGGTTCAATCTAAAGGACTTAGTCTTAATTTTTGGGCAGAAGCAATTAACTGTGCAAATTAGATGGTAAATCACGCTCCAACTAAGGTTTTAAAGAATATCACTCCAGAAGAAGCATGGAGCTCAATTAAACCAGATGTAAGTCACTTTCGTGTTTTTGGAAGTGAAGCATGAGCCCATATTCCAGATGAGAAACATAGATATTTAGAACCTAAAAGTGAAAAATGTATTTTTGTTGGTTATTTTGAAGATGTCAAAGGATATAGACTTATTCCACTTAAGACCAAAAATGTTATCATTAGAAGAGATGTAAAGTTTGCTGAAAATATATTGGCCTATGAGCCTAGTTCAGTGAATGTGCCACCTTTCTCTATCCCTTCTACTTCTAAAATATTTCTTCTTTAGATGATGACAGTGAGGATGACAATCCTCCCCCACCTTCTCAGGATCCTCCTTCAGCTCCTCAGCTTCCAAAATGGGTCTATGCTACTCGGGATGCAACAGGTTCTCTTGCAGGTGATCCTACAAATCAACAATGTACATAATCTCAGTTCGATAGAGCCTCTTCTTTACTGGCTCAATCTTCAGTGAATTATGATCCTGACACCTTTGCAAAAGCTTCAAGCCATCCAGATTGGGACGCATCTAGGAATGAAGAATATCGTTCATTATTGGAAAATGATACATGTGATCTTGTTCCTCTTCCAAAGGGACGAAAACTTCTTAGATGCAAATGGGTTACAAAACCAAGTAGGGACCAGATGGAAAAGTTGATAAACATAAAGCTTATCTTGTTGCTAAGGGTTTTTCACAAGTTGAAGGCATTGACTATATTGAAACCTTCTCTCCTGTTGCCAAAATTAGCTCTATCCGCCTTGTTCTTTCCCTTGCTGCCTCTTTCAAACAGGAAGTCCATCAGATGGATGTTAAATCTGCACTTGCATGAAGAAATCTATATGGAACAACCTACTGGCACTATACAAATAGACTCCAGCCTTGTATGTCAGCTTAAGAAATCCCTTTATGGCCTCAAGCAATCCCCTCGGGCTTGGTATGCCAAAATGGATAGCTTTCTTTTAGATACTGGCTTTTCTAGGTGTCATTCTGACAATACTGTCTACACCAAGAAAGTGGGTAAGTCTCTTATCATTCTTGTTATTTATGTTGATGATCTTATCCTTACTGGTAGTGATCCCAACCTTATAAACCTTGTGAAGTCTAGCCTTAAAAACAAGTTTGAAATGACATACTTAGGACACTTCCATTATTTTCTTGGTCTTCATGTCTTGCAAACCAAGGAAGTTATTTTCCTTTCCCAGTCCAAGTATGCCTATGATCTTCTACACCACTTTCACATGGAAGACTGTAAGCCAGCCCCTTATCCCTTTCAGTTTGGAGCCAAACTTTCAGTCACTTGTACTTCCCCTAAAGTTGATGCTACCTTATACCGTCAGCTTGTAGGAAAGCTTTTGTATCTGACCCATACCCATCCTAACCTTTCATTTGTTGTTGGCCTTATTGCTCGGTTTATGAAAAATCCACATGAAAGTCAATGGAAAGCAACTAAAAGAATACTTCATTATGTTCGAGGTACAGTTTAGTTTGGGATTCATTACAATGCAAAAGCAAATCCTCTATTGGTTGGTTTCACTGATTTCGATTGAGCTGGTGACCCTGATGATCAGAAGTCTACTGCAAGTTATGTCTTCACTCTTGGTTTTGGACCTATTACATGGGCTTGTAAGAAACAAAGTGCCATTTCTCTTTCTTTAGCAGAAGCAGAGTATCATGGAGCCATAGAAGCTAGTAATGAAGCCCCTTTGGCTTCATCAGATCTTGTCAGAGTTTGGCTTTCAGCAACAGCATTCGACTACACTTTGGTGTGATAATCAAAGTGCCATTCAACTATGAAAAGATTCAGTCCAACATCAGCGTAGAAAACACATTGAACTACACATGCACTTCATCAGAAAGCTCATTCATGAACATGTTCTTGAAGTGCAATATTGTTCAACCGATGATCAATTTGCAGACATCTTTACAAAGGCTCTCACAGAGATGAAGTTTAATAAACTTCAATTTATGGTTGGAGTTTAGGAAGTTTTCACTAAGGGGGATGGGCTCTAAAGCCTCCTTCCTTCTCCTATTGTGTCATATTTGTACATCCTTCAATCCTATCCCAAGTTGTTCTTAAGGGGGGGTGTTAGAATATTCCGACACATAGGAAATAGTTAAGTATAACTTGGTCTAGTGTAGAGTTAGGTAAAGTGTGTTTCTTTACTATGTACATTTGTAACTTACAATCTGACGGTCATGATATGTTCTAGACATGAAGTGATCCGATGGTTCATTCTCTCCTCGGTATTACCGACACTTGATTCGTGGCTTAACATCCGATTGCTCCATGATCTCTATTTAAAGAGCATGGAGGGTCATTTGTAGGGTAACCGTTCATGAGAGAAGCTTATGTAAATTTTCTTTCTTTTATTAACAAATTGTCTGAAGTGGTCACATTGGCTTAGGCTATGGACTGTTTCCCTCTTTGAGGGTTTTAACCACGTCAAGAATACTGGTGTATTGATTTGTGATCTGTTTGTGAGTGGTGTCCTTTGGTGTTCTATCTAAGGAACTTACCCTATAAATTCATACAATGTGGAAATTTGTAAAATTAATATTCATCTCTGCACATTATGCATCATTGCATTGTAAAACATCTGTGCAATTAGTGCATCATAAACCAGGAACGTCATACTTATTCTTCATCAATTGGAATATTGTGTAGAAAGCTTTTCACAATAATTTTGTTCCTGTCGAATAAAGTTCTCTATGCACCTCAGTTCTCCCACACATACCCCATCTTGTGCACTGTAAAAGCTTTGCACAATGAAATGTAATAATATTAATTCGCAAGTTGTTCATAATTAAGCTAATTAAAGATCCCTCCTCATCCCCGTAAAAAGATTTCTTTGTGTGGTTCTCCGCACATGGCACTTAAATATTTTATTGCAATTTTTTTTAATAATATTTTAGTTGTAACTAATACGTATCTTTGTATTTCTTTTTGTCTTGAAGAACCCTTCAGAGATCTCAGTCTTTTAGAGATATTAGTAGTAAATTGAATAAAGGTTGTGTGGCGTATGCACAAATGTCTGTACAAAACCACATTTCATTGAGCGAAAGTTTTATATATGGTTATGTCCTCGAAATTAGGCAGATGTGTGGAAGTTCAAACAAGGTCCATTGTGTGGATTTTTATAGTATTTTAATATTAAAGCACAACCCATATTTGTCATTGGAAATAAGATGTTTTATGCTTATATTATTGATATTATTTGAATTGTAAATAATGCATATTTTTGTATTTGCAAGTATGTTTCAAAGTAGGCACATGTGTGGAAGTGTGAAGGAAGTCCATTGTTCGGAGGAAGCTTTCATTGTATGGAACTCTGTACTTATGCCATCACCAATCGCTCTCCCACTTGAAAGAAATGAGGGGGAAAAATCTTATCAGAGGAGCTACTAAGTTGATGGGTATACTCTATAATTGTAAGTAATATTTTAGTATTAAAAACACTTACTTTATGCTTATATTATTGATAATATTTTAATTGTAAATAATGCATACTTCATATTTCCACATTTCCCTCATTCTGCACAAATCAAGGACATCCCTCTTTCCGCACATGCATTTTTTCTCTGCATAATCCCTACACACGCATAACACAATGCAATATCAATACTAATTCCCCTTTTTTGTGGCATATATTGTTATCTTGTTTCATTTACAAATGCTTTCGACGTTGTGCGAAATAAATATTGGCATAAAATATTTCTAATTTTTTAGTAAGCGGTTGACATACATGATATTATTGGTAAAATTCCTTCCCACCCCATCCCCTGCTCCTCCACAAATATTCATGGCTCTATAAAATTAGAACTCGACGCAATTTCTTTCCCGCACATACTCGATCCTCTGCACAAGGAAATATATTAGTATTAATTTCGTCCTTGCCAAATAAAGTTCTTTATGCATCCTCATTATCCTGCACATACCCCATTTTTCACATAGTAAAAGATCTGCATAATGAAACATAACAATATTCCTCAGCCTCCCACACATACCCCATCCTCCGTAAAAATTCATGCGATATATGATGTGGAAATTTGTAAAAATAATATTCATCTCTGAATATTATGAATCATTGCGTTGTAAAACCTCTGTGCAATTATGTGTCATAAACAAAGAACACCATACTCATTCTTCACCAATTGGAAAATTGTGTGGAAATATTTTAACATTAATTTTGTTCCTGCCAAATAAAGTTCTCTATGCACCTTGGTTCTCCCATACATACCGCATCCTACGCACTATAAAATCTCTACACAATGAAACGTAATAATATTAATTCAAAATTTGTTCATAGTTAAACTAATTAAAGTTCCCTTTGTATCCATGTAAAAAAATTCCTTTGTGCGGATCTCCACAAATGGCAATCAAGGATTCTATTGAAAAATATTTTGATAATATTTTAGTTGTAACTAATACATATCTTTGTATTTTCTTTTTTCTTGAAGAACCCTTCGAAGATCTCATTCTTTTAGAGATATCAGTAGTCAATTGAATAAAGGTTGTGGGGTGTGCAGAAAATTTCTGTACAAAACCACATTTCATTGAGCATAAGCTTTATTTGTGGTTATGTTCCTGAAATTAGGCAGATGTGTGGAAGTGAAAACAAGGTCCATTGTGTGGATTTTTATAATATTTTAATATTAAAGCACAATATTAAAGCACAATCCATATTTTTCATTTGCAATAAATATTCTTATGCTTATATTATTGATATTATTTGAATTGTAAGTAATGCATATTTTTGTATTTGCATGTATGTTTCAAAGTAGGCACATGTGTGGAAGTGCAAAGGAATTCCATTGTGTGGAGAAAGCTTTCATACAATATGGAACTCCATACTTATGCCATCACCAATCGCTCTCCCATTTGAAGGAAATAGGGGGAAAAATCGTATCATAGGAACTACTAAGTTGATGGGTATACTCTATAATTGTAAGTGATATTTTAGTATTAAAAACACTTACTTTATGCTTATATTATAGATAATATTTTAATAATGCATATATTCATATTTCCAAATATGTTTCAAATTAGGCACATGTGTGGAAGTGCGGAGGAAGTCCATTGTGCATAGGACCTTTCATCGTGCGGATCCGAGAACTTCACACTAAAGGATTGTATTGTTAATATTTTAGTATTAAATAATTCATATTTTTTGTTCTCAATAACACCGAAGCAAGTGCTAGACTTATAAGATATTGTTGCTAATATTTTAGTCATAAATAATGCATATCTTAGTATTTTCTTTTTTTCCAAGAGAACTTAGTATTATTTTTCATAATATAAAGGTACCACTTTCTTATAAAGTACATCAATTTTCACATATTTGACCATAAGATTTGTTTATGGAAATTTTTATGAAATTAGGCATATATACAAAAGTGCGAAGAAAGTTCATTTGCGAAGGAAGCTTTCAAGCACCCCCTTCTATGCAAAGGACCCTTGTTTTTGCAATAAGACTAAGACAAGCAGTACACCTATATGGTATTATTGGTAATGTTTTAATTTTAAAAAATTATTTTATCACTAGTATTTTAATATTAAATAATCCATATTCGTTCACAATATTTTAGTTATAAATAATCCAAATTTCCTATTCTCAAATATCACTAGTCAATTGAGTAAAGGTTGAATTGTTCTAGAATGAAAAGAACTTGTAACCACATCAATGTCTGGATCATTGGGCACAAGATTTGTTTATGGTTATCTTGCTAAAATTAGGTGTGGAAGTGCAAAGGAAGTCCATTGTTCTGAGGAAGCTTGTAAGCTTTCATTGTGCGGAACTATGCACTTCACACTAAAGACTTTTGTATATTTTTCTCAAAACATGTGCATGAATGCGGAGACTAACTGCAGAAAAATGCAAAGTTAATATACAACGTTGCACAATCACTTCATAGCCAATATACAATATCAATTCTCATTTATCAAATTTAATATTACATATTGTACTTGTTATTTGTGCAGTATAACATTATTGTTTATAACATATTTTATTACGTAATTATTGTAATGATAACAATTAACGTACAAAATGTTGGAAGCATTTAGTTTTTCTTCACGGTCAAGTTGCATTAATTGTGCATTATTTGGATGTGGCTTTTGCAATTTTAACCAAGGTTTTGGGGAAAATGGTCAATATTTATATTTTTTCATATATTGAAAAACAATTATCGAATATTCAGTAGATGTTATTTCTACTTTCTGATTGGATGACAAGCTTTGTTTATGGTTATCTTTTTGAAGTTATGCACGTGCAAAAGTGTTGGCAAAGTTCATTGTGCGGAGGAAGCTTGGAAACTTTCATTGTGCTGATCTCTAAACTCTGTATTGAAGGCTTTTACTACTAATGTTTTATTATTAAATAGACCATATTTGTTTTTCACAATAACATTGAGGCAAGTGACGGACCCATACGTTATTATTGCTAATATTTTAGTATTAAATAATCAATATTTTCTATTGGAAATATTTTATTATAAATAATGTGTATCTCCATATTCCCGAATATCAATAGTCAATTGAGTAAAGGTTGTGTAGAGTGAATAAAATTGGATCATTAAGCACAAGCTTTATTTATGGTTATGCTATTGAAATTAGACAGATGTGAGGAAGTGTAGAGGAAATCCATTGTGTGGAGGAAGATTTCAAGCTTTGATTCTGCGAACCCTCACATTCTGTACTAAAGGATTTTGTAGATTTTCTCCCAAAAAAATTGTGTGAGTGCAAAGTTTGAATGCGGAGAAGTTCAAAAATAACACACATTAGTGTGTATAACATACTTTATTACATAATTATTGTATATTATGTCTGGGTAATTGCAAGGGGTAGTGTGAGATCAATGAAACATAATGATTGAAATCCTAGGCCCACCTAAAAGGGGTTATTACCAGTTGAGCTATGTAGAGCTCTCTTGTCATCAGTCAAAAAAATTAGTCATACATATTCATTTCTACACCTATAAACAATGCACCAACACATAGCTTATACGCTAAGTTGAAGGTGAAGTGATAGTCATGTGAATCAACCTATTTTTGTTTCTTTGATGCCAGATTCAATCTAGTTCGAATGGTATATTTTGACTAAATTGTTTTGGAATTATTTCTATTATGTCATTCCTATATGAAAATGCAACATGGAAATGGATAATGCTATTCAACATAGTTTTGTGGTGATGTTCAAGTCAAAATGGTTTTTGGCAATGTAGCGACCTTGCAAGTTTTTTGGATGCTGAAAGTTTTATTAGACTGTTGAGGATCTTATAATCGAAGCTTTTGTTGTAAAAAAATCTTATCATAGTTTTGTAATGTTAGCTTTTAGCTTAATGCAAAACAATAGAAACGATACAAAGTTATAAATCATTTGATCTGAGTTGACTCAACTTTCAGATTTAACCAAGATCTTTTGCTTCCATAACGTAGTTAGAATTGCATTTTATAAGAGCATAAATCAACATATATGCATGCTTAAGCAAATGGAAACATAATGACGATCATAAAATCATAAACAAGTGACATTGATAATGGAGTTCATCCAGTGTGGAATACGTCTCCAGGCTCGGTGTCAAGATGGTGTTAGCCGCTTCATTCAGTGCTAGAAATGGTGAATATGTACATGGACTATGTTTTCTATCATACAAGAACATGTTCCCTCTACATGAGTCACAAAGTCTCTCCATGAGACATTCCGCTACAGAAACTATCACCCACAATAGACCTCCTATCAGCATGACATAATCTTATGCATGGTGACAATGAGTATCCCGCCATCATGGCATCTCAACCAAAAGACTCATGGTGATAAGGAGTATCCCATCATCATGGCAACAAAGGGATCTCAATGAAAACATACATAACAATCCATGATGAATACATCTCACATGAAATAGACACAAATATTCTGCATCATACATCAATCAGGAATCGAAACAACATAGTACGTCTCACAGAAAATGATAAAATAAGTACATGACAACAACACTTCATATACCTCAACTATAATGCCGGTCGAAGAATAGAATACTTCGTTGTTGGATTTGAATGCACCATCAAAATCGTGGTGTCGAATGGCATAGAATCTACTATCCATGCTTTGAAATCTAACACCATCACTCCAATCTGGAAAATGGCCGAAAAATAGAAGGATCAGCTACAAAAGTTGACTGCACCACTGAATTTGTGCCATTGAGAGGTGTAAAATCGACAATCCATTTTTTGAATTCAGACACCAGACAAATCTGGGCATGTAGGAATCTTTTAGATTCCCTCGTTATTCTCCAAATATTCCCTCCTTTGGGTTGATTGGGGATCTGCAACTCAAATCAGAAAAATGATCTCGCCATTGAGATCCTTGTGAAATTATGGGAAGAATGGGTATAAAGTTGGCTGCATTCTAGATCTAGGAAATTTCAACCTCCAAGTAATCTGGAAGATTCCTTCAAGATTCTCGAAGATTCTCCTTTGCTAGGAATCTGAAAATCCACTTCTCAAAAGGAGAATCCAAACTCACCATTGAGTTCCCTATGAAAATTTGAGAAAAATGACGCTAAACTTGATTACAATCTGACAAATTGAATTTTTACCACCTAGGGAATCTTAAAGATTCCTCAAAGAATCTGAATGAGAATATTCCCTAGAATATTATGGGAACCTGCCTTGATTTTTGTGCCCAGGACGGACCCCTCTACACTGCCACACCTCCATTCCCATTCTGTTTCTTCGTTCGGTGCCTCCGTTCTTCTCCCCATGCAAATGAATTGAAGTGTTTTTTTTTATAAATGGGCAACGATTTTTCAAAGGAGCCCCACATGGCGGGACAGTTAGGCATTAGCACCAAAGGTGGGAGGTTGGGCGATCAAATCCAAACCCCTACAAAAAATACACATGGTGCATTAATTTTAAACAATGGTTTGTTTTTTTGTTTTGTTTTGGAAATGGTTATGATTTGGGTCGACACAAATTTCATGTACCGTTATATGGTAACGGTTTGGTGTTGGTGTTGGTGTCGGTGCCCAAGCGGTAGGCTGGCCATTCTGGTCGAGTGGGTTCAAACCCCATCACCCACTGTGGATCAAGTGGTAGTGGGTGGGGGTGTGGGCTGGGTCCATTAGAGGTGGCCCACCCACCCCAATATATATATGTTTTGTTTGTTATGCGGGTAAGGTGGTTCCAAGGGCAGCGAGGTCATGGCCGCCCACCTTTAATAACTTATGTTTGTTGTGGTGGTTGGGACCAATGGGGGTCACGGCTTTTCGACCCATTTTTTAATTAAAATTTGTTTTATTTTAATATATGGTTTGGGAGGGGGGTGGTGGGGGTCATGGCCCGCCACCTCATAACATATATATATTTTTTATTTTTTATTAATAACATGTCTTTTTTTATTTTGTCTAATATAAGGGATATTAGAAAAAATAAAGAGGAAACAATTGTGCTCACTGTCGAGAGCTAAGTTTGACTCTGGTTTATGCTAAATTTGTAGGACACTTAAGCCTAACCCACTGTCCAACTTTGATCGCAACTTTGATTGGCTCTATCTCCTCCATACGAGCTAGGATTTGAGTGTCATTTGCATCATTGGAATCAGGGCAATGAGAAATTAGATCTAGGGATGGTTTGTGAAAAATCTTACCACTTTGAATTTTGACCATTTCTGAGCCCCCCTTAGGTTTCTACATGTGTCTGGAGCCACCTGGATCAATGCTCCCCAATGAGGATACTTTGGTCCTCCAAAAGTATGACAAATAATTTTCACTTGTTTGTAAATTGTCTACACCACAAGTGTATGATGAGTCACCCTTCCTTCTCCTTCACCTTTGTCCTTCATAGCCATAAGCGATGAGCCAACACCTGCATCCCATGCAACCTTGTAGTACATTTTTTTGCAAATTACATGCTTAATTTATATGACCAACTAATGACCCAAGCATCCCATACTTGCCATGAGTTTATAACACATTCTCGGTGGTCAAGTTTACATCAAAATGGAAACAACACCCCAGTTATCAAACACACAAGGCCAAGACACCATTGTTGCTTAACAAGTGATGGAAAACACATCATCACTTTTACATTTAAAATTGCAACAAATTATTTACAAAAACATGGCCATGACTAGCTAACATATCTAGAAAACATTTTTCACTTATGAATGTGAATGGGTCATCCTCGTGTGGTGTTTTTTCTTGTCGAACGACTTTTTCAACTGGTTCATGCACCCACGCTTTGTCCTTGTGACATTGCTCTGGATGGAGCCTCCAACATGTGGCTCTTTGATGGCCACCTATGTCACAGTGACTGCAATAAGTCTTCTTCCTCCAGATCTGTTTTACCTTTTTCTTTGCCTATCGCGGAGAAGGCCTTTCATGCCTCATCCTCTTTCGTGTTGTCATTCTCTTCCAGCACTCATCAAATACATGGTTATATAAACCACAAAAAGTACATGTTTTTTGGATTCCATGATTTACGTTCATCATTAACAACATGATTTTAATCGAAATGAACATTTGAATATTGAGACTTGTTATACCTTTCCTTGTTGTCTCTGATGTAATTATGGCAATGAGAGCTTGCCTCAGCTCTTTCCCTACAATGGGCACTGCCATGGGATGATGGTGATGTGTTCCCATCATTCTCTTTCCTCGACGATTTCAACAATGTCTCGGAAGAATCTGACACCCTTGAGAATTCTCCTTCAGTGTATCCCAAGCCTGCAAATCGAGGTCTTTGCATGACCTCCAATGGCTGAGTTATGCCTTAGCTATTAACACCAAGTCCTTCTTCCTCCTTGTACCTCATCCTAGTAAGGAGTCTCATGTTTGTCCCTGTAATAGGTATCTCCATGTTTCCAACAAAAATTATACTATGTGAAGATGAAACTAAAGGGAAATCAACATATTTTACCTACACTATCTATTTGGAAAGAACTGATGAGGGCTTCTCATCATCTGTTGGTGGTGGTTTGTTGGCTGTCTTGGCGCATTCTGCAACTTCCTTCCTGACATGCCCAAGTCCTACCTAATGGGGTAATTCCTCTACTTTGATGGGGTTGAAAATTCCTTAGCCATTAATTCCCAAGCCTTTTCCTTGATACCCCATTCTCTTCAGGAGTTTGGAGCCAATTCCTGTGGTATGATTTTCAAAAACAATGAAATCATCATTAGGAAACATACATGAAGTCAGAGAATTACTTTTTACCTCACAAGGGTCACGCTGCAACTTTTCCAGGGCCTTGTCCTTAGCTTGCAACTGTTGTAGCAACCTTTGTTTCTCCTCTTTCTCTTCTTGTAGAAGCATCTTAAATTCAACATTATCTGCTTGAAGACTCTGGTTGTTGTGCTTCAGTTCTTCTAGGGCCTCTTCCATGGTTCGCAACTGAAGCTCCAATCGTTGCTTTTCCTTTGTCTCTTCTTGTATAGATTCACACATCATGTCCATCTTTTTGGACTCATACATATGTCCATCTTCCCCTTTGCTCCAAACCAAACACTACAAGCTCATTCTGTTGAAAATAGCAACAAGAAATGCTAAAAATAACATTGCTATAAATAGCATTTTAGGATATACTCCAACTCTGTTGGAAATAGCAAAAAATATTAATGTTAAAAATAGCATTGCTATAAATAGCATTTCGGGACATATTCCAATTTTGATTTGTCCTTGAATCAAAATTGAGAATTAAAATTCGAATTTAGTCTCACCAGTTGTTTGAAAAATAATTAATTAATTCATCTTGAGTTAATTAGTTGGAGAAATTCAAACATGAAGTCTTTGTGAAGACATGCAATAGTTATCCCTTTGATTGAGGAAGTTATCTCTAATTAAGGAGATAAGGATGAGTTGTATTTAGTTAGCTCAGTTAACTGAGTTAAGTCTAGCTAAATTAGTTTCAAATAGTTGGAGGAACTAATTGTGAGTTCAGTCAGTTAATGCATGCATACATGCAACTAGTGTTCTCCAGATAGCTGAATATTCTCTCATAAATAACTCATGCATGTCAGTTCAAATAGAGACCCATTTAAGATTAAAGGAAGAGACAATGTACTATCAGTTGGAGGAATTTTCCTATAAAGGAAAATCATCCATGCAGAAGGAATTATCTCCTTCAGGATTGCGCAGTTACTATTGTGCCAAGTGAGTAGTGTGAGGTGGGAATTCACACAAGTGGAAGCACTAGACCCCAGGAAAAATTGCGCAAGGAAATAGGAGGCTTGGAGGGCAGAGGAGAAGGTTTGCGAGAAGCCTTTGAATGCCTATGAACAACAGAGGGATTGTACTAAGAGCTAGATAGCTTGTGAGCTAAAGCTTTGTTAATCTAGACATATTTCCACTTGTATGGTAATACAGAGATCAGGTTTTTAGCTGAGGATTTCCCTAGAGTATTCTTCTGTGTTTCATGTGTGATTGAATCTTCTTCTCTGTATATGTGTTTTGTTTGATATTACTCAAAATTGATTAATCTTCTACAAGTTTTATTGTACAAGTAGATTAAGTATTTTTCTTTAGTACATCGCATAATCAGTTTAATCTACAGTGAAATTTCTACATGGTATTGGAGCCAAGTTTATCGAAGCAGTGAACAATATACGAAGAAGAGAATTTGAAGTAAAAAAAAATTTGGGCCGCAAGTTTTCAGAGCAGATCTGCAAATTTTTGTGCAAATTTTTCAGAAACAAATAGCAGATCTGGATTCCTTGTGGAAAAATACCCAAATTCAAAAAAACAATTGGCTGAATCGGAGTTCGAATGAGGGAGATATTGCTGATTTAAAATCAGCTCCTCTTCCAGAAAATTTCGTGATGGCAGAAAGATGAAATAGATTGGTGTGCTAGCCAAGAACATGTATGATCTTGAGGTTCAAGATGCATGCAAAGCCTTGAGGAGCAAGGCAAAGGTTAGATACTTGGTGGTTGAGAGGGAGAGTAAATTACCTCTCAACATGCATACCTAGAAGAAGTCTCAGACAATTGTGGAGAAGCCACAATTAGAGATGCTAAGAGGAGACCGAGTGGAGGCATCCACTCATGCATAGACGTCCAGTAGGGGGAAATTTTGAGACAAGTGGGCAGAGAGATCACATGCATCCATACCTCCATGTGAGAGGTGGGGTGATGTGGAGTGATAGTCCCAAGAAGGCTTAAATAGGATCAGGATCCTTGAGGTACCCAACCTCTTTGATTAGACCTTTGCTACAGGAGCCCCAACGCATAGAGCTAGTAGGTTGCAGTAATGCGAGAGGCACAGGAGTGTTGCACCAGTGCAGGATGGCACAGAGAGGTGTGCAATGGTGCGAGATGTGGGGAGTTGTTGCAGCAGTGCAGAGGTCAAAGAGGGAGAACTTGTTAGTGGGAGAGGGAACTTTAGCATCAGAGGGTGTTTCTAGCCCAACATGGAGGTCAGTTGGGAGATGAGTTACTTACTTCTCAGTAACTGAGTTGTAGTGCAGCAGTGAGTAGCACGATGCAACATGATGAGAGGATTTGCAGTGTGGATGCAGTGCTGGGAGACATGACCAGCAACAACAGGAATTAGTGTGATTGATGTAGTTAGAGATCAAAGTGATAGAGGCCAGAGAAGTCAAATACTGAAGAGCACAGAGGTGCAGAGTTTTCAGTCGACAGAGGTAATAGCAGTCAGAGACTTTGATGACGAGGTATCATTCTAATTCAAGTTGGATATTTTTTGTTTTTGGAGTTGCTGGAGCAACAACACTTGAGAGAAGTGTTGCATGCAGAACATTCCAAAGGTTCAGGATCAGGTTCGAGTTGAATGCCTTTCTCGTTGAGAGGGAGTGTTGAAAATGGCAACAAGAAATGCTAAAAATAGCATTGCTATAAATAGCATTTCAGGATATACTCCAACTCTGTTGGAAATAGCAAAAAATAGAAATGCTAAAAATAGCATTGGTATAAGTAACATTTCGGGATATATTCCAATTTTGATTTGTCCTTGAATCAAAGTTGAGAATTAAAATTCTAATTTAGTCTCACTAGCTGTTTGAAAAATAATTAATTAATCTTGAGTTAATTAGTTGGAGAAATTCAAACGTGAAGTCTTTGTGAAGACATGCCATAGTTATCCCTTTGATTGAGGAAACTATCCCTTAATTAAGGAGATAAGGATGAGTTGTATTTGAGTTGTAATTAGTTAGCTCAGGTAACTGAGTTAAGTATAGTTAAATTAGTTTCATATAGTTGAGGAACTAATTGTGAGTTCAGTCAGTTAATGCATGCATGCATGCAACTAGTGTTCTCCAGATAACTGAATTTTCTCTCATAAATAACTCATGCATGTCAGTTCAGACAGAGACCCAGTTGAGATTAAATGAAGGGACAATGTACTATCAGTTGAAGGAATTTTCCTATAAAGGAAACTCATCCATGCAAAAGGAACTATCTCCTTCAGGATTGCGTAGTTACTACTGAGCCAAGTGAGCAGTGTGAGGTGGGAATTCACACAAGTGGAAGCACTGGACCCTAGGAGAAACTGTGTAAGGAAATAGGAGGTTTGGAGGGAAGAGGAGAAGGTTTGTGAGAAGCCTTTGACTGTCTATGAGCAACAGAGGGATTTTACTGAGAGCTGGATAGCTTGTGAGCTAAAGCTTTGTGTAATCCAGACATATTTCCACTTGTATGATAATACAGAGATCGAGGTTTTTCGCTGAGGCTTTCCCCAGAGTATTCTTCTATGTTTCATGTGTGATTGAATCTTCTTCTCTGTTATATGTGTTTTGTTTGATCTTGCTCAAAATCGATTAATCTTCCACAAGTTTGATTGTAGAAGTAGATTAAGTATTTTGCTTTAGTACATTTCATAATCAGTTTAATCTACGGTGAAATTTCTACATGTTCTCCCTTCACACACACAAACTAGAAGGCTAAAGTTCTCAATATGGCTATCAAGATTTGCAAATTATTCCATCCCTTTCATTAGCTACCTGAGGTTGGAAAATGAGGAGTTTATATAGCTTTGATAGAGGGGAAATGGATCCTCTTATGATGGGATAGGCCTTATCCCTTTTGGTTTGTTCCATTTTAATAGAGGAAAGGAGCCCAAATAGTCTCTCTCAGCTCTATCTTGCTCAACCATTTACCAAATTTCCATTCACGAAGCTTCTAGACCTGGAAGCTTCGGATCCATTTTTAAAAACTTGCCAAAAGAGGGTTGGCGCAGGTCATGAACGGCTTACCAGCACCGTTCGGTGCTAGGCCCAGTGTTAGACTCTGCAAATTGGTGCAGGGAAGAAACTGAGTGTTATGTTGGTCTTGAAAAATGAGTTTGAAGGAATATTCTTGGGAAATGTTGTAAGAGGGCAATGTTCTGTAGATGAAGAGGGATGTAGGGACATGTTCTTCATGGTAGGAAAGCACATGAGGGTCACTGTAGAGGTCCTCCAAGATCAAGGAATGGGGAGTATAGGGACGGTGACAAAATGTTGTGTATTAGATGCCCCTTAAAGCATGAAGGCCAAACAAGAGTGAGGGGTGAAATGCTATACGAGTGGATGCATGGAACTAGAGAAACCCACAAGCAAGCATAGATACATATACATCACTGAAATATATGATACATGAATCGTGGTATGGATGCAATAATCCAGAAGAAGGTCATGCAAATGGATCCAAGGTATGGGCGCAACCATTCAATAAGAAGGATCATATCAAACCCAAGGTATGGTCGCAACCATGCAATAATGAGAAGGATCACATATAACATACTCATGTTATGGTCACAGCCATCCATCTGAAAGAGACATGTACGTAAGCATGATCATGTCACATTGCTCTGCAACTTGGACTTGTGTAATCTGAGCCCGGGGTATTGCGCTCCAACACGACCTGATCAAAGTACAAATTCTAGCATACGAATAGATGTGTTGACAGCAAACATGCTAGAAAATCGCTTGATTACTAGTTAATTATGTCAACTGATAACAAGCGCGAGAGAAACCACCAATAATGACAATGGCTCTCAAGGTACTAGCAGCACAATTCACGGTGTGTGAATAAGGAACTGAAGTTGAAAACTTGTGAAGTCACTCGATCGGAAGCTAATAAAGAGAGCTTGTCATCGAGTGTGAGGAAATTTCCGTTAGGGCATGCAAGCTCTAAGGTACTGGAAGGGAGTCTCTCGGCCAACTTCCCGAATAATCAGATGAAGTTGACAGGAAGTGATCTTGTCGAAGGAGGGCCATGATGTATCCCACATCATCGACACAATTCAAGGGATGCAATGTTTATGGATGATACAGAGAATTAGGAATGAGTGTAAATTGCAAAAGGACTAACTCTTGAACATATCAGTGACATGAATATGGATTTTGGCAGCTTTTGGATCCATAGGATCAGAGGTCATGATGACATGGTAGAGATCAAATGGAAAGGCAAAAAGTGGTGGCCCAAACCTAGGAAATTCAATGATGAAGTTTGGATATCCCAACCCGACATGAAGAAGAATAGTATCATGTTCAAGAGTGACAAATTGCCGACACAACTGGTAAAAATTATCGATTTTCCCCCACCATTTCTGGCAAGTACCCCAATTATTTTTTATCACAAGCTTGAAGGTGATAGCATATGCTTGTAATGTAAGTTCATCCTTCGGATAGATCCAACCTAGTAAGATTAATGAGCCCTAGGAAGGAGGAGCTCGTGTTCATCGTGGTGACAAATTCGATGTCATTTAAAGTTTAACTAGTTCGACAAAAGGAAAACTTAGTACCTTTTTCATGTTTAGAGATTTTGAAAAAGACACAGAAAAGAAAACTCCAAAAGGTCCCTTTTTGTAAAGTTGTCTCTCAAGCTCGAAAAGGTAGAAAATAATACTTGAAAGAACCTCTTGACCATGTCAAACAAGGAGTACCTTTTCGTAAATAGTTTATCCCAACCCAAAAAAGGGGTAAACGTATACTGGGTAAACAACATTTCAAAACCATTTACGAGGTCAAAATGATAAGAAATTAGAAATATTTTTGTGTTTTGAGATTTGGAAAAGAGCTTAATGTGGATGCCCCATTTTTATTTCCTTTAACAAGTAAAAAGCGAGAAAAAATACTCGGAAATCTTTTCATTTTATTTTTTACGAGTCGGGAAAAGAGCTTAAACACGACTCCAGTTTAGCATCACCACTGGAAAAACATCACTTGTCGCTGCACAAGAAGCAAACACATTATCTGTTTCTAAGGAAAAATGGCAAAAAAAATCTTTTAAAACCCTATAACATGGTGAAAAGTTTATAAAAAGGGAAAGAGTAAAACATTTTTTACCACTTACCTCTTTTACCTCATTTGGAGCAATTTTTACCCACTTGTGCCCTAAATCTTCAGGAGTGGATTTCTGCAAATCAAGGAGGCCGATTTTCAAACCGTCAATTGCAGGTAATAGTCGTGGCCCTACTCTTTGTATTAATGCTTTTTTTTTCATGCATTTAACCATCTTTTTTTGGGGTTTTTAAGCGACTTTTGGCAAAAAAAAAATCGCCCTCAGTTAGTGTGGGATCTAGGCACGAGACACATTGATTAGGGGATTTTAGCATGGGTTCTCATGTCGTCGGTGCACCTATTTTAAAAATAGTCACGTCGGTGCAACGAACTAAAATATTTCAATTTTCGCCCAACTTTATGGCCTTAAATCTGAAATTTCTCCTTCAAGTACTGATGTTAAGTTGAATGCGGGGTGTTTGTAGGTTAATCAGAGAGAAAAAGATGATGATCAAGTGGAAATAATGTGAGCATGAAAGAATATATTCATTGGCATTGGAATATCCAAATTGTCTGGATGCGTTGAGGAACTGTGGGCTCTGCAGGTTCTTTCTTACACTGAGCCTATGGGATCAACCTGAGCTACTACAATACTTGATCAATTTATGGGATGTTAGACGAGAGGTATTTGTGATCCATGACCAAGAGCTGGAGCTAGAGACTTTAGATATTTACTTTATTACTAAACTATCCCGCAAAGGGGAACCGGTCCAATTGATTGGAAGCAGGCCCATCGAGGCGAGTGTAAACATGCTCCTTGCTAAACATTGCCCAAGAGCTCTGAAGTCTACAAGCAACAAGATCAATATCATGTCGATAAATGATATTGTATTGAAGGTGTTACTCTTAACCATCAACCAAGTGGCTAGGGCTCAAGCACTACATGAGTCCAACAAATCTAAGTTCCAATATGCGATAGACTACATGACGCCCACTGTCTTCAACTGGGTGGAAGCCATGAAAGTGAACATGAAACACCAATTATCCAAATGCAAGGTAGGGAACCTGAGGAAATTTGGATATGGTTATGTTCTAGTGACTTTCTTCCTGGAATGGATCCCACTATTCCACTATTAGCTAGCAGAGGTGAACCCCCCAATGCCACGAGATCCACGGATGGTCTGTTGGGGTAAGCTGATGCCCATGACTAGAGGGTGCCAACACATGTCATACAAGCCTGCCTTCTTCGTGTGGCTCAGAAAACAATTGGTCATGGTGGAGTATTTTCCATACAACTAGACTGACTTTCGTGGTGATCCTGACATTCCACTCTGAGAGGGAGAAGACTTTGATGATGGAGGTGAGCAAAACAATTTCGATTTTTCATTTTCTATTGTTTTTACGTATATGTATTTGTGATATCTTGATTTTGTAACTACATATGTTGGACTGGAAAGACCAGCGGGGATGTCCCCTATAGCTAGATGCATGGCTCGACAGTTCGAGGTCGCTCCTTATCAGGAAGGAGTGGACAACAAAGAGGAGATTGCCAAAAATCTGGAGGGCCTAACTAAAGGAATCCCAGAGTATGCACAGATAGAGGACATTCCTCGTCGTTATCAGAGGCACATAGTGGGAGTGTCAGATCGGATTCGATGATTACTGACTCGTATAATACGAGAAGTAACATGTTATCATGATCACTGCACATAGTAGTCCATAGTTTAGCATTTACAATTTTGAGGTCTGCGAGCCACGGATGTATTCAAACCACATATATTATTTTTTGGATGTTGATGTATCACACTCAAACATTATCGACATATATGTGTGTGTGTGTGTGTGTGTGTATATTTCTTGTTTATTATGATACAATGTTTTTTCACATATTGCGTAAATGTCTATCTAAAACATAATTAGCCAATGCATTTGTTAATGTATTCATATGCCCAGGAATGTGATGATATGTGATATAATCAAAATTTATTTCCAAGAGACAAATACACAAATAAATTCTCATTATCTGAGGGTTTCTGACAGAATATTTCCCATTGAGCTGAAGAACAACAAGTTGTGAATCAATGTTAACAATCATTTCTCGAATGTCAAGAATAATGGCTTCTGACAAGAGTTCGATAACTGTGCTATATTCAACAATGTTATTAGACGTTTGACCCAAAAAAATACCTTAAATATCAATCAACTCACCATGAGTGGCATAATTAGCCCATGCCATGGATGATAGATTATGGGTACTACAGAAAGCACCATTAGCGGAACCGATGAAAGGAGTCACAGACATCTGCAAAGCAGGTGAAGACATAATAAGCATGAAATCTACTTGAAAAACACACCAAACTAAACTGCAAAAAAATTAATAACACACTTATGTACACAAGTAACCATGCGAGATGACTCACACATAATACTTTTTGAGGTATAGCCCATTGTGGGGCTTTCTCAAAGAGTTA
Organism: Pinus tabuliformis; assembly: GCA_031772625.1. Classification (NCBI taxonomy): domain Eukaryota; kingdom Viridiplantae; phylum Streptophyta; class Pinopsida; order Pinales; family Pinaceae; genus Pinus; species Pinus tabuliformis. Next base: position 127,166,340 of record CM062817.1, read on the forward strand.
CCCTTATAATCAATTAGCTCATAGGCCCCTTTTTGTAATACATGCTTAACAATATAGGGCCCATGCCACATGGGTTCGAATTTACCTGCCCCTAGCTTATCGTTAGCTTGGTCATATAGCAAGACCAAATCACCTTTAGAAAAAGCACGAGGAGAGACCAACTAATCAAAATGGGATTTAACTCGCTTTTTTTGAGCTTCAATGACTAAAGCAGTGAGACGATGGGTTTCATCTAGTCATTCCAAATATAGGAGACACTCTTCTTGAGGCGAGGTTTCAGGGAGTAGTTTGATAGCCAATTTGAGTGAGGGAATTTCACATTCAATTGTTAGGGTAGCTTCCAGACAATAGATGAGCTGGAAAGGTGTGAATCCAGTTGCATCTTTAGTCAAGGTTCAGTAGGCCCACAAAACTAAAAAGGGCATGAGATTCCAATTGATTTATGCATCCCAATGGTGCGTTGAAGCATAGTAACTAAAACTTTGTTCACTGCTACAACTTGGCTGTTAACCTAAGGGTAATACGGAGTTGAGATGTTGTGATGCAAGCCAAATTTAAAAGTTAGCTCAGCCACCATATAATCACAAAAATGGAAGCCATGGTCAGTGACAATGGCTTGAGGCACTCAAAACCTGGAAATCACATGATTGAATAGAAATTGCATCATTGTTTTATTGTCATCTGAATATGTAGGCATCGCTTCAGCCCATTTGGTGAAGTAATCCACAAAAACGATAATATAACCATGCCCCCAGGCCGAATGAGGGTTACATGTCATAAAATCAATGCCCCACTTGGAAAAGGGACCAACAATAATAATGGGATGAAGGAGAGTGGGCGGGGGGCACATTTTCCGCTGAAAAATATGGCACTGGTGGCATTTGCGGACAACAAGAATGCAATCCTTAAAGATGGAGTTCCAAAAGTAACCAACATAGAGGATATTTGAGCAGTGGCATAGCCAGAAAGATGACAAACACATGCACCAAAATGGCATTCATTCAAGACTCTTTCAGCCTCATCAAGAGTTAAATATCGACGAAGAATTGAATCAACAGCAACATGGTATAAAGTATCCCCAATGATGTGGTAAGGTTGGGATTGATGTCGAATGCATCGAAGATCATCCTTGGACAGCGCATATCGGAAGGTAGAAGTTTGGAGATACACAATGATATCACCATACCAATGATCAAGAGTGCTAATCAGAAAGAGAGTCTCATTAGGCAACTACTCATCATCACCAGTAGGGAGAGAGGCAGAAGGAAAGGAGAAAATTAACTCAACAAATACAAGTAATTTCTTCGATTTGGCAGTAGCAAATGCAAAATCAAATTCCTGGAGGATGAAAATCCACTTGGAATATTTTCCCTCAAGCAACTGGAAAGTCAAAATATAAGTCATGGGGCTACAATTAGAAATCACAGTTGTAGTGTGGAGGAGAATATAATGCTGAAAGCATTGAACAACATGAACAATAGCCAAATCTAACTTCTCAACATGAGCATAATGGGTCTCAGCATCGAGCAGATTGTGACTAAGGTAATAAATGACATGTTCATGACCTTCATCTTCACCTTGTATCAGAACCATAGCAATAGTGCTAGAAGTTGCAGCTAGATAGAGGAAATAATCACAATGATAGTTCAGAGGGTGCAATAAAGGAGCATTAATGAGGACAACTTTCGAGTCATAAAAATATTGTTCGGCAATCTCATCCCAACAAAATGGAGTTCCTTGCTTAAGTAATCAAGTGAACCCTAAAGTAGCTCAGCATAGTTAGGCACAAAGTGACGAAGGAAATTCGCTTTCCCTTGCAGGCTATGTAGTTGATACGACAAAGAGAGAGGGGGTATATCAACAATAGCCTCAACTTTGAGAGGATCAATATGAATACCATCTTTCAAAACAAAAAAACCGAGGAGTCGTTTGGACTCAACGCAGAAGACACACTTATGCAGATTAAGCCGAATGTTATAGTGTTGACAGTGTAGAAATATTTGTCGAAGGTGATCGAGATGGTCATGGTGCTTATGTGAATGAGCATGAAGATCATCCAAATAAGGTAGAACGATGTTTTTAATATCATGAAAATCATAAGACATCGCACGTTGGAAAGTAGCCCCAACATTCTTAAGGCCAAAAGGGAGCTTTTTATATGCAAAAGTCCCCCACAGACAAATAAAGGCGGTCTTGTGTTGATCAACGGGTGCAATTTTTATCTGGTTATAACTAGAAAAGCTGTTCATAAAGGAGAAAATCTTATTCCCAGCACATTCATCTATAATATGGTCTATAAAAGGAGTGGGATAATTTTCCTTCGAACATGCACAATTAATGTCACGGTAATCAACACAAATGTGCCTTGCTTCTTAGTCACCGGTACAATATTGGACACCCAATCTGTTAGAGGAATAGGATAAATAAATCCATATTTAAGAAGTTTTTCAACTTCCCCCTTAATGGCGGCCACTTTTCTAGGATGCATAGGAAAAAATTGTTGGCAAACGGGCTTCGCATTAGGATAGGTTGGAATTTCATGCATGAATATACTTGGGTCAATGCCAGACATTTATTCATACGACCATTCAAAAACATCTTGAAACTGTTGAAAAAGACGAGTATAAAGGTTGATCTCATTAGGAGAACAAGTTACCCCAATATGAATGTTTTCAATGATACCAGGCTTAACAGAAATGTCAATAGGCATCATTTGGGTAATATTACCCATGTTTCCTTCTGACCAAACTTCATAGGTCATGATAGGCATCTAAAGTGGTTGAGAAACTAGAAGAGAACTTCTCAAGACATGTAGACATGGCTCCCTGGCCAGGTAAGAATGAGGAACCATGATGAGTATTATTCCAAGGTGCTTCCTCAAGAGACATAATTTCCTTGATTCTTTCGTCAGTAGGAAATGTCTCGATTAAGGGATCAAAATAATCTAAAGAACCAAGCCAAGGGGATTGAGAATATGCATCAAGAGATGTACCCAAAGCAGTGTGATCAGTAGATACATAGGTGTTGTGGTCAACAACAACCCCAAAAATATTTTTATCCAAATTTTTGTATTTAACTCCCTAAAAGCTATATCGCATCGCAGAGAGAGAGTGAAGAGTTTTCCTATGCGCGTAAATAAGCTGCAAAGAAGCGATGCGAAATTCATCGCATCGCATACTTTGAAAGCACCCTTAAAGGAAAATAAAAAGGAATCGCCGACGGCCGATATGCGACGTCGCATATCGCAAATGTCGCAAAAGCAGAACACAACGAGCAAATGAAAATTGCGATATTGCGATTTACGATCTGCGATCCTACAAACTGCGATTTTGCGATTTGCGATCTGCGACGAATGAAACTATTAATTGCTGCAATACGAATCACAGAAACCACTCATCGCAAAGTTTCTTCGGCATGATCTGTAAACCCAAAAATCGAGCGCTCACCCTAAGGGAAATTAATGATTGCACGCCTGAGTATCCAAAGATGATCATGTTGCGTTTTTCGAAGAGTCAAGTCATTATGAGTGTCATGATTATGCATTCATTAGAGTTTAAAGCTTTCATGTCAATCTTTTCGTCATGTCTCTTTTCCTTTGCGTAAACTGTAAGGCAGTAACTGATATAAATCTATATGCAGGAAACATCCAAGGAAAAGGGGAGAACGCCAATACTTGAAGAACAGAGAGTAGATGCCTTCGCAAATGAATGCCGCATGCAGCAGAGCCACGGAGTCCAGAGTATCACTCCACAGACACTGATGAAAATGGACTATCCAAGACTCAGAGTCAAAGGCGCACAAAAGCAGCATGTTTGCAAAAGATCCTGAAGCTCAGATTGGGTAAAGCAAAAAGAAAAACGCTGAAGAGGGATGATGCTTCAGAAAAGCCTGGAACAAAGAATGGAAGCAATTTTCAATACGTAAGATTGTTCAGGCAACGAAATCCCTAACTCATTGAGTCGTTCACATGGCCGGAAACCGAAATAGCAACAACACAATCAGTTTGAAAGAAATCTGGGTTATACTAAGTATACACACAGCAAAAAACACCCAGTCAGAGGGAGATTTTTAAAAATATCTTCTAAGTTGTCAGAAAGAGGTGCCAGCTTTTGTTATTTCTACTTTCATCGCCCGAGCAAAAGGAAAAGACAACCAGCCGACTCTTTCCAGGTGAACCTCACATTGCTTACAGCACTAAGGAGCAGATACAGAAACGGTTAGAAATTAGATTCAATTTTTATAAATAAATTTGCTTTAGTGAAAGGGCGGTCATTTGAAGCCGTTCCCTAAATTTGTGTAATTAAGATTAGTTAGTTAGTAGTATTTAACCCTTCTCATGGCATTTGGAGAAGGGTCCGGAAATTTTTCAAAAAACTTGTCCTCAGAACATGCACTTTTGCACCCTCGGAGGGGGTTTTTGATGAATGGATGGATCGAGATTTATTTATGTTTGCATTTTAATGTCTGCTACTGATGTTGCACTTCTGTACTCTTAGTAGATGTTAGAAGTAAGTAGAGATAAATTGTTATTGCTTGAAGTTTGTGAGTGAAATCAGTCATAAATGGTACTTTTATCTCTTGATTAATTTATGCTCATATTCTTAGAGTGATATACAACTGATTTGTTTATATGTTAATGTATGAATGTCTGGATTACCATTTGGCACTTTTGTACGGTGGAATCATTTGTTTGTGCTTGACATATGAACAACTGATTATGCGATATGTTGTTCACAACTGTTTTGCCTAACTTCTTATGCAGAATGGTTCATCTTAATTGATTTATATTCTTATGATAGCTGAATGATCTTTATTACCAGTTGTTGTATGAAATCTTTTTAGATCGCATAATGAAAGAATTTTACCCCGGGTTAGTATAGATTAGATGTGCTGTTTTTTGTTAGATTATAGTAGCATAGAGTCAGTTTAGAGTCTAGAATTAAATTAGTTTAAAATTACCTTTAGATTAGTGTCTTCAAAATCTACACACACACACACATCTTTTAGATTGGGAAGCTGGTCCCATCATCCCCAGTCGGACCCGCTACACCAAACGGGCAAGGAGCCGCCAACCAGGTTCCCGACCGGGTGGGTATCCCCCTTGTTGTTGACCCGATTTCGGGGCCCTCAACAATAGGCCAAAGCCGAAACAATCTCCACATAATTAATTTCGAAAACTTAACGTCATGACATCACCCCATGCATCAACTTGATTAGGGGGAGGAATTACCCAAGGATCATACTTAACCGAGATCAAATTGACTGAGGTAGCATGTGGAGGTGGGAGAGGAAAAATACCCATTAAGGCAGGATCTTTAAAAGGTCCAGCCCCCACAATCTCATATGGAGCACCAATATGCTTCACATAAGGAACATTGCCATTCGAGGCAGAAGAAGAAAAGAAAGATAACCGGTCGACCACGATGATTTCCCTTTGATGAGGAAAATGGAGCACGTCGAACAGAGAAGAGGCTACAACATGCATAACATGGGTCCAACTTCGTCCAAGTAGAAGATTATAGTTAAGATTCACATCAACAATTTCTACTTCGACATTAACTGTCTTGCCTTCCAAGGTAATGAAAATATTATGAAGGACACTGAATGGTTGAGAATCGCGTCCACCAAAGGTTTCTAACATGTTAGGTGATTGGTTCAGGGTAGGAAAACTGATTGTTTTCCAAGAAGACACAAACATGATTCAGGTAGAAGTACCTTCATCAATGACGGTCCTGTGGAATGTCATTTCATTAATGATCACTTGAATGAGAAAGGAAATTTGACGAGGTAAGTGCAGAACATGGTTTTCCAGATAAAAAAAAATAAGGTTTGAATCAGATGGATCAAGTCCTCCAATGGCCAACAGTAATGCTTTCTACTGAGAGGGACAACTTTGAAGGACCTCGAGAGCAGAAATAGCTAATGGCGCTTGAGCCAAGTCCTCAAAAATATTATATTTCTGAGTGGCTCGAGTGTTTGGATTATACAAGGACTTTCATAGCACACCCCGCAAGGGTGTTCGGACAACAAAATCAGGATTAGGTCTCTCTATATGGAGAACACTGGAGGTTGATGGGATAAAGGAAGAAGGGGTAGTTTCTTTCTCTTTCCTTGTCATCAGGGTTTGATAATCTTTAGATTTGGTACCCACATTTATAGGTGTGTTCATCATAAACACTTGAGAACCTGAGGGAGTAGAAGATTGAGGTTGGTCTACCATTTGGATCTTCTGGGATGGAAAGGGTTCTTTTAAGACATTCGGGGTCCCTTTAAGAAAGCGACTAACTTTAGATCGTCAAGGACAATCCTTAGTGTAATGATCCTCCTCATAGATGAGGCATGGATACTTCAACTTTCTTTGAGAAGCATCACCAGCAGATGACTTAGGAGGGCCCTATTTTGGGGAATTGACTTTGGCCTTGCCTTTTCCCTTGCTTTTACCCTTAGATGATTTGTCAGTTGTGGCAGATTAAACAATGTGAATCTCAAAAGTCTTACCAGGACTAGATGAATTTCGAGAGGGATCATTGGAACCAGTGTTCGAGACTGATTTCTTCTTGTAATAAGATTCGGGGGGTCTGAGACATGGAACCAATTACTCCATCAACATGTGGCATATTTGAAGATTTTGATATGATTAGATCGAATGATGGTCTTGGAGTATCAGGTAACATCTCATACAATGTGCTAGATTGCGAGTAGACGAGGTCTAAATACTGGGCATTAGCAATGGCTTGCTCCTTAGTAACACATCCACCCATAGCTATGTCCTTAGAAATTTTGGTAATGAATGATTTTGTGAACAATTTTGTCAACAATTGATCAGTAATTTCAAACTTGATCAGGTGACACTGACATCTCCATTCATGGATGTGATCGGAGATATGAGTCACAGTGTCTTTCTTAAGTGACGTAAGCATATGGGTGCCAATTTCATAGCGAACTGTCAACTAGAAATGAGCGAGGAAAGCCATAGCAAGAGTGTTGAAGTCACTATAGATACCTCAAGGCAATTCTATGTACCATTTTGTTGCAGCCCCTATGAGAGTTCTTTGAAAAAGTTGTAGGCGAATAGAATCGTCAACATATGAATTGGAGGAGAACGATAGGTGATATGTCATCACGTGGGCTTGTGGATCCGCCTTCGCTTTTCCCTCAAATTTTTGGCAATCACTCAAAACTTTCATTGGAACTGGAGGCCAGTAAGGTGAATGAAGGATACGATCATTGGTGAGCCTTGAAACGTCTGGCAGTTCCAAAGTGGCCAAGAATGGAAATTTCATATTAAATGGAATTTGGGGCCTTTGAAAAAACCGGAGCTCTCGAATCCCTCCTTGTTGATAAGGATTTTTCCCCCACAGTGGATGGCTTTGTCCATATGGAATCTAATTTTTCACCCATTGTAGGTTACCTTGCCCATAGGGAGGATTCTATCTTGGGTAGACTTGATACTGTCCTGCCATAGGCCGTTGATAGGCATACGGTTAAAAGGTTGTTGAGCCTGCTGACCTTAGACGTAAGGATTTTGCAACTGTCGACCTTGGACATACAAATTTTTTACCTTCTACCCCTGGACATAAGGATTTTGAACCTGTTGCCCTTAGACATAAGGGTTTTGTACCTGCTGCCCTTGGACATAAGGATTTTTAACCTACTACTATAGGGGTTGACCTTTCCCTTGCAAAGGTTAACCTTGGACCTGAATGGGCTGACCTTGCTGATATGCATAAACAACCTATTGCTACAGAGGCTAGCTTCGCTGCTATAAAGGTTGAGCTTGTGGCTGCTACAAATATTAGCTTTTATATTGCGCAAGTTGACCTTGTGGCTACTGCATAGATTGCCCCTACTGCTGCAAAGGCTGGCCTTGTGAGGACGAAGGTTGGGAGGATTGCTAAACAACCTTCATCTGCGGCTGCAAAGGCTGCTGTGACTATTGCAAGGGTTTCCCTTGCGGTTGTAGCAATTTTCCTTGTTGCGAAAACGCCTTCCCTTGTTGTAATGAAGGTTTCCCTTGTTGCTACGAAGGTAGCTGGACAGTTCCCCCAAATTGAATCTAGCCATGCGCACCAGGCACAATGGATTGGCCAGGCTAAACATAAGGCCTAGCTTGAGGAATGTAAGGTGGGGTAACCAAGGCTTGTGAACCATATGGAACATAAGCTGGTTGGAACAGACCTTGAGCCACATATGGCTGCTGGTATTGGACGTTAGCTAACCCAGATGGATCGACAGGGTTAGGAATAGTGCCGTAGAAAGTTTGATTCCTTCCAACCATGTGAGTTTGTGATCCACTCACATTGGTTTGGCCTGACATCATAGAGATATTCGAATCTTGTCCCCCAGGCAGTGGCATAGTCTATCCACTCACTAGAGGGTAGAAGAACTTATCGAGACCTTACTTACCAAGAACGTTGGCTGACTCGGAAGAGTCAGTTGAAACGACGAAACAAGCGAAGACCGAATGGTATGTTGAACCGGAACCGAAGTAATTGCAGTTCATATAATTGGTTGAGAGGTCGTGTTCTGGATGAACAGACTTGATGTAGGCATGGTGCTAGAAGACCAGATAGGATTATGATATAATGATGAGGCACTGGGAGTGCCCAAAACCAACTGAGCTAGAGAGGTATAACCATGCAGAAATAAAGGCTCACTAAACTCAGGATAAACACTAGATGGGATGGCTCATGTGTAAGGGAAACCTTACAGAGGGAACTCATATGGCTGCTGATCACCCACTTAAGGAGTGTGAGTGGCAGAAACTTCCGACTGACTCGGAAAGGAGACTGGAATTTTGCCTTCTGACTCCATACAAAACAACCGGCAACGAGCCGAAGATGAACGAGGAGACAACTCCAACGGAACACCAGGATAATCATACAGACTATAAGGATGGTGTGGAGATACCACAAAAGGGTCTATAATGAGTCCTTGTGGACTATCAAAAGTCTGAGGACTCTCAGGAGTTTGGATAGGATTATCATGGGATTTTGGGCTAGATTTGTAAGGTGATCTAGTATCTGACGGAGGCAGATGAGAAGATTAAGGTTGAATACTCAAAAAAATTCCAAGTTCAACACCTTGATCCTCAAGTGACTACAAAATTTCGAGGAAAGTTTCTCCGAATGACCTTCCAGATGGAGGAGAGGAAGCGGAATGAGGCAAACCTGATGGTTCGTCCACGATGACTTTGTCTCAAACAAAAGAGAAAAGATATTAATTTCAAGGCTTTAAAAATATATTAGGGATATACTCACGATGTGGTCCAGAATAAAACTATCAGGAATGTGATGTGACTCTAGTCAAGAAAAAGGCAAAAATGACTTTAGTCTCTTTTGGTTTAGACGAGCTCAAAAGGACAAGTGCTCGATGATATTTTAAATTTAAAGATTCAAAAAGACCAAAATGAACGCTCAGGATAATATAGGCAAAAGGGATCACCAGGTAACTGTGAACTGCAGAATACCTCCCGGCGGACAGAGAAGTATGGGTAGGAAATCTCCCTAAATGTTGTGTTCGGTGTATCATGTTTACAAGGCGACAGACTCAGCTTCAAACGGATAAAGGATTTCAAACCTAGTGGGGTCTCCCTTTATATACCCGAAAGTACGGGGAGAACAAGTCCATACTAGCACTATCTAATGTCGAAGCGAATAATCACTTCTAGGTTTAAAGATGCCAGAACACATCTCTAGCCTAGACCTCTAAATGTGAGCATTTAGTTTCAAATGTGCCTTAAGTTAATTGAATATATTTTAGAAGTTTATCTTGAAATTAAGTCTCAGGTTTTAGGCCCTATCAATGTCACCTGAAAAACTCTTATATGCAGTTATATGAAAGAAAACCCTTTCAATTCGATGAATGCTTACACTAATTGAAGGAAGAGAAACAATCAATGCAACAAAAAAGCAATCAAAAATAAGATGACTCTTCACTACTCATTCATGACCCACCACGCCGACAGTGTATCCACTTATGAGTAGTGAATCATACTCTTCATAAGTGGCGGGCTGGCCATTCTGGCTGGGCAGATTCAAACCCCACCACCCACAGTGTATCAAGTGACAATGGGTGGGGGCGTGGGCCGGATCCACCAAAGGTGGCCCACCCACCCCAATATATATATGTTTGGTTTGTTATGCAGGTAAGGTGGTTCCAGGGGTGGCGTGGTCATGGTATCCTGCCCTTAATAACTTATGTTTGTTGTGGCGGTTGGGGCTGGTGTGGGTCATGGCTTGTCAGCCCATTTTTTAATTAATTTTTATTTTATTTTAATATATGGTTTTGGAGGGGGGCTGGCAGGGGTCATGGCCTGCCACCTCATAACATATATTTTTTTGATTTTTTATTAATAACATGTCTTTTTCGATTTTGTCTAATATAAGGGATATTAGATAAATTAAAGAGGAAACAATTTCAGTCACTCTCGGGAGCTAAGTTTCCATGCCGGTTGATGGTGAATTTGTAGGACACTTAAACCTGACCCACTGCCCAATTTTGACGCAACTTTGACTGGCTCTATCGCCTCCATACAAGCTTGGGTTTAAGTGTCATTCTATTAGGTCCCTATACTACTAGTGTAACACCTTATTGTTATTAGTACAATCCCCTTATTATATTGTTCTGCCCATGTATTCCCCATATTGTTATTATTGTGCCCCATAGAAGCCCACTATTGTTATTATTGTTCCCTTACATTATTATTGTTATGTCGACTCTGATTATATTATGACCCCATAGACTCCTATATATAGAAAGGAGGTCTTGTCATTTGTATCATCTAAGAATTGTTAATTTGTGTAATGTAAAGGAGGTTGCCCCCTTGAAGAGGCTTATTTCTAAGGCGTTCATCTATATTTTATATCTTTTTGTGAGCTGGTTTCATAACATTTGGTATCAGAGCTTTGGATTCTAGGGTTTCGCTACTCTAAATGGGCCATCGTGGCATTTTTGCTATAACTTTTTGTCAGCGATGTTTCAGATGCTAAAAAAAAACCCATTTGAGAGAAAATCTTGTTGTACCTCGAGTCCGAATTTCAGATCTTGTCTCGCTATATTTTCAATGATATGATCTAAGGAAGTTAGGGTTTTGACAAGCTCCAGAATTTCATCGAAAACATGTCATCGTGGAAGTTTCACTATAACTTGTTCGCTACGAAGTTTCAGAAGATAAAAAAAGAACCCATTTGAGAAGAGAGCAATGTGAATCTTGGGTCCAAATTTTAGTTTTTGTCTCGCTATATTTTAGGATATATGATCTAAGGAAGTTAGGGTTTTGGCAAACTCCCGAATTACATCTTAAACAAGTGACCTTGGGAAAATCGTCATAACATTTTCTCTAAGCATCAGATTGAAGTTTCGTAAAAATTTACAAAAAGAGGTCGGACTGTAGTTTCCTTTTTATATTTTTCAGATCCGAAGGTCAAAATAGTGACACATGGAACTTCATACAAGTAAGCTCTTCTAAAAAGGTATATAATCAGGTCATCTTGGGATATTGTGCATAACTCTTTCTTGGAGAATCCAATTTCAATAAGACTAGTGGCATTGGAAAGAGGGCGCAGAGGGCTACCGCAGGTCATGATTTCAGAACTGGAAAATGCAAAATTATAGAGTTACAATCGTTTCAAGGTCGAGCTCCTAAAATCAAGAAAAGGCAATATGAGGAAGTTTGATGGCAAGGATCCGCAAGGATACTACAGATGGAGCAATATTTTGATCTACATGAGGTGCAACTGTTACAAAAAGTATGTATTGAATCTTCATATTTAGAATCTGATCAATTTTTATGGTATAAAGGGTTGTGTTCTCATAAAGCACTTGTCACTTGGTCAATTTTCACGGAAGAAATGATAGCACATTATGAGGATACGAAGAGTAACACCTTGTTTAGCCAATTGATAAATCTCAAACAAAAGGGTTCAATGCTAGAGAACATTGAGGATTTCAAAAAATTGAATATAAGGGTAAATGATATTCTAGAGAAGAAAAGGATTGATGTCTTCATAGGGACTTTAAAGGATAACATTCAACATGAGGTTCATCTTTGGGAACCTAATTCATTGGAGAAGGCATTCAGGTTGGCAAGAAAAATTGAAAGCGAAATTATGGAAACAAGGAATCCTACCACTCACAACTATAAATATGGAAGTGTTTTTTCTTCTAGCCTTCCACAACCTACAAGGTTTACATGACAACAATTGGAAGAAAAAAGAGAAAAAGGACTTTGTTACATTTGTGATAGCAAATACACTAAAGGTCATAAGTGTCCTGAGAAGAAATTATTTACATATATTGTGAAGAGGAGGAAGAAAAGGATCACGAAACATTAAAAGAAAAGGATATACATGAGGAACCCACCCCAGAGAAAGAAGAAATAAATCCGACCATATCTTGTAAAGCATTGGAAATAATTACCACTCCTCAAGCTCTCAAGATAGAAGGACACATCAATAAGAAAAAGGTTCAAGAAGTGAAAGATCACATCGAGAAAGAAGAAATGAATCTGACCATATCTTGTAATGTATCGGCAAGAATTACCAATCCTCAAACTATCAATATAGAAGGACATATGAAGAAGAAAAATGTTCAAGAATTGAAAGATCATATCGAGCATGAAGAAATGAATCCAACCATATCTTTTAATGCATTAGAAGAAATTACCACTCGTCAAACTATCAAGATAGAAGGACATATCAAGAAGAAAAACGTAATAGTGTTGATTGATTCAGAAAGTACCCATAATTTTACTCATTGTAAGATAGCGAAGGAATTGAATTTCTTCCTATATCCAGCACCAAAGTGTCAAGTGATTGTTGCAAGTGGAGGAACCATAAATTGCTCTAGAAAGTGCCATAATATCAAGCTATGCATGGGATAATTGATCAGGTGCTCATGTCCTAAGTGTCGTAAAATGCTCAAAATTTATAATGCTCAAAACTAGTTTAAAGTTGAACGACTAGAAAGTGCTTGTCCTCCTGAGTTCGGCGCCGTGAACGGTTCGAAAAACGGTCGCCGTATGAGAAAGTTATGGCAAAAAGAAGAATTTCTCAATAACATTGAAAATTTGAATTTTTCAAAAAAAATTAAAGAAAGAATATTCCACAAAATATTCCTTTTCGGCAACCAATCACAGGCTGCCATGTGGCAGGCCGGGAGGCCGCCACGTGGCCCAGGATGACGTTAGCATATGTGGGCGCACTTGGTGACCTGCCCAAATGGCATATGTGGGCTGCATATATTTGCAAAAGTTGGGATTTCCGTGCCATAATTGTTAACCAACCCTACATAACCTGCACGACCTTATAAAGCCAAGGTCTTACAGCCATATGAGGTCCAAGTTCTATAGTATCTGGAGGGGTGAACTGCTTCACCAACTTCTTTTGCATCTGTGGTTGATTTATTTTGCAGAACAAATTCATTTTAGTGTGTTAAACAGTAAAAGGAAATCAATCTACTATACTTAAATGGGTCATGAACAGTTGAAATTTTCATTTATTTTCTTTCTGCAAGACATGGACATCTTTTAAACATGTATATATCTGAATTGAATACCTTGCAAACCATTTACAAGTAGTTTCAAATTCAGATCAAGTTGGTATCAGAGCTATGTTGTTGCTTCTTTGTATCAAAAGCAGTCAAATAAGCTATAGACAGAGCCTGAAACGAGCCAGGAAGCCTTCCAAATGCTCTTGTTATACAATTGCAAAGTAGATAAATTCTCTTTCAATCAATCTCTGGTATAGTTGTCTTTTGATTGTTTTCGTGCAAAGATCTTCTAACTGTCTTGCAAGTATTGACGCTTACCAGGTAGAAACTTAAAAGAGGGAAAGGACAGTTGACTAGAGAATGAGAGAATCCTCAGTCAAGGAAGGCCAGAGAGCCATCACCTCCACCTTCAATTTCACCCTCAGGAGTCTCAACAGAATCTTCAAGAATGTCTGCACATGAAGGAGAAATTCCTGCAGACATGGATCCAAAAGAAGAAGAAAGAGTCTTCAAAAAGGCTTTCTTGGACCTCACTGAAATGGTGAGGATATTGTACCAAGAAAGAAATGAGAAATTGGCTGGAGAAGGGTCCAAACATCCACAGGAAGGAGAGGGCTCTTCAGGAGGTAAGAAGGATGATGATCATTCCAAGAAAGGACATGGAGGTAATGGTGATCCACCACCCCCATCGTCACCTTCTTCCTCTTCATCCTCGTCTTCTTCTTCTGTGCATAAGCATAGATCCTCTGGAAAAAGTCCTTTTTTGAAGCTTGATGTAAAATTCGAATTACCTATGTTTAATGGTGAAGTGAATGCAGAAAAGCTTGACAACTGGATTAGGCAGTTGGAAGTTTACTTGAGGATCCAGAATATGCATGATGATGCCACAAAGATTCAGTTGGCTTCTTTGAGAATGGATGGAGCAGCATTGGTCTAGTGGGAGGCCAAGGCTAAAGAGGAGATCAAGAAATTTGGTAAGGTTACCTTAACATGGCCTGAATTTCTGTTAGCCATTAAAAAACAATTTTATCCTCTTGCTCACATGTAGAAAGCCATTATGAATTGGAAAAATTTCAGACAACTTAAGGGTTAGAGTGTCCAAGACTACACCCAAGAATTCAAGAGAAGAGCTCTCTTGTTAGGGGTAGATTTACAGACCTAGGAAACCTTGCTGAAATACATTGGTGGGTTGCATAGCTACCTTAGACACACCATCTTGATGTTTAAACCTACTAGCCTGGACGAGGTTTGTGTCCAAGCTACCCATTTAGAGGCAAGGGGAAAAAACACATTTGAAGAGGGCAGAAACAAGCCCCCCAAGGGGAAAAACAAAGAGAAAACCTCCAAGGGAAAGGGAAAAAAGAATGCATTTGTCAAACAAGAGAGTGAGAAAGTGATCTGTAAACACTGTTCTAAACCAGGCCATGAGGAGAAAAATTGTTGGAAATTACATCCTGAAAAAAGACCTCAATCTAACAAATCCAAAGGGAAACAGAAAACTGCTGCTACTACATCTACACCACAAGCTTTAGGGGATGATTCAGGTGATGAAGCCAAAATTGCAGCCATGGGTTTGAAAAAATTGAAGGGAAAAGAAATTGAAACTCAAGCCAGCACTAGTACCTCAAACTGCCATGTACAAGCTCCTAATGAGGAAGAAAGAATTGAACTGTTTCATGTGAGGGTGATTTCAAAACATACTAAAATTGACACACTTTTTGATAGTGGGTCACAAGCAAACCTTATATCAGAGGACTTGGTCAAGCAGCTTAACCTTGAGACCATTCCACATCTAAAGCCATATCCACTTGGATGGATTTGCAAGGATGAAAATTTACAAGTTTCAAGAAAGTGCACATTGCGCTTTGCAATTACTGCACATTTTATTGACACAGTTGAACTTGATGTGGTACCTTTTGATATAGCAGGAATTGTTTTGGGAAGTCCTTACTTGTTTGACAGGAAAGCTATATTTCATCACCATGAAAACAAATATCATCTTTTCAAAGATGGCAAGGAGTTCATTGTTAGAGCTCATCACAAGAAGACAAATATAGCGATGGTGAATGCAGGACAGGTATAAAGGCTGGTCAATTCAAGTAAGAATTTTGCTCTTCTTATGATTAAGCCCAAGGTTGATGTGATTCATGAGTCATTTGACAATTGTGATCCAAAACTTAAATCAGATCTATATGATGTAGTTGATGCATATCATGAGATGTTTCAGGAGCCAACAGGTTTGCCTCCTAAGAGGGAGATTCATCATGAAATCCATTTGCATCCAGATTGTCCTCTTCCAAACATAGGCATGTACCGCATGTCTATTATGGAGAATGCTAAAATAAAGAAGCAAATCAAGGACTTGTTGGACAAGGGTTTCATAAGGCCAAGTACTTCGCCATGTGGGTCACCGATTGTATTGATTCCAAAGAAAGATGGCACTTGGCGTATGTGTGTTGATTTCAGGGCCTTGAACAAGATAATGGTAAAGAATCGTTACCCACTCCCAAGGATAGATGATTTGCTAGACCAGCTGAAAGATGATCGATATTTCACTAAGCTAGACTTGCGCAGTGGATATCATCAAGTAAGAATTGAAGAAAGTGACATTTGGAAGACAGCCTTTAAAACCAAACAAGGACTCTTTGAGTGGCTTGTGATGCCGTTTGGTTTGTGCAATGCACCTGCAACTTTCATGCGGGTAATGGATGATGTCTTGCGTCCTTTTCTTGATGATTTCGTTATTGTCTATTTAGATGACATCTTAATTTTCAGCAAGTCTAGAGAAGATCATGTCATGCATGTTAGGAAAGTACTTGATGTTTTGAAGAAGAATCAGTTATTTCTTAAAATGTCAAAGTGTGAATTTGGAAAGACTTCTTTGGTTTATTTGGGACACATAGTAGGAGGAGGTGCTTTGAGAATAGATCCTGCTAAAATAGAGGCTATTGTGAATTGGCCTACTCCCAAATCCATAACATAGGTAAGAAGTTTTTTGGGTGCAGCTCAATATTGGAGGAAGTTCATCTCTAACTTCTCTTCTATAGCAACTCCTATGCATGCAGTGACAAGTGTGAAGCATGCTTTCCAATGGGGAGGCAAGCAACAAAAAGCTTTCGAATCTTTGAAAGAGAAGATTAGTTTAGCTCCGGTCCTTGCATTACCGGATTTGAGACAGCCATTTGAGATACAAACCGATGCTAGTGATTATGCCATGGGTGCAGTTCTTCTACAGCATGGTAAGCCTATTGCTTTTCATTCTGAAACTTTTAATGGTGCTGTTGTAAATTATCCTACATATGATAAGGAGTTGTATGCATTGGTACAAAGCGTCAAAAAGTGGAAACACTATTTGATGGCCAAAGAAACTGTTATACATACTGACCATCAGCCCTTACAGTACTTGCAATCACAAAGCAAGTTACAATAGTCACGACACTTCAGATGGATGGGCTTCTTGCAACAGTTCCATTTGGTAATAAGGTACAAGAAAGGTACTTTGAATAAAGTTGCTGATATGCTTTCAAGGCCTATTATTGGTGCTGTTACTTTACTTAAGAATGATTCCATTGTACATGATAGTTACATAGAACAATATGCATCTGATGATGACTTTAAAGATGTGTATGCTAACTTGAGTAAAGGGAATCATGTAGAGGAAAATGACTATCACATGCATAACAATTTGCTATTTCATTTGGGAAAGTTGTGTATCCCACAGGGGGAGAGAATAAATGTCATAAGAGAAGCTCATTCTTCTCTTATTGCTGGCCATTTTGGTGTAAGCAAAACAGTTGCACATCTACAGAGGTATTGTTATTGGCGTTGCATGGTAGATTCTGTTTCAAGGTTCATAAGAGGTTGTTCGTTATGTGCTACAAGCAAGCCTAGTAATAGGAATCTTGTCTTGTATACTCCTTTTCCGATACCTTCTAGACCATGGGAGAGCATCTCTATGGATTTTGTAGGAGGTTTGCCAAAATCTAGAAAGCAGCATGATTATTTATATGTAGTAGTTGATCCTTTCAGCAAAATGTGTTTACTTATGCCTTGTAAGAAAACTATAACTGCTGAACAAACTGCTGAATTATTTTTTCATCATGTATGGATTCACTTTGGTTTGCCTACTTCCATTATTAGTGACAGGGATTCCAGATTTGTGGGGAATTTTTGGTCCAACCTATGGGAGATGATGGACACAAAGTTGAAGAAAAGTATTGCTTTCCATCCGCAAACAGATGGAAAAACAAAAGTTGTGAACAGAACCATTGTGCACCTCTTGAGATGATATTGCAGCAAGCATCCCAAGCTGTGGGATGAACATTTGCACTACATACAACATGCTTACAATCGTGCCAAGCACTCTTTCACAAACACCTCACCGTTTGAAGCTTGTTTTGGGTTACTTGCCAAAATCACCTCTTGATTTCATTCTTGAGAAAGATGTTGCCATTGAGGGACATATTGATATTGACAAAGCTCGTTCATTCATTGAAAGAATTCAGAAAATACATTAGCAAATTCAAGAACAGCTTGAGAAGAGTCAAGGCAAGTATAAGGAAAGACACGACAAGCATAGAGTCGATCACAAGTTTCAAGAAGGGGATGAGGTATGGCTGTACATTAGTAAGGAAAGGATGCAAGGAGAAGGTAAAAAGCTGAAGCCTATTCATTATGGTCCATTCAAAATCCTCAAGAAGGTTTGAAATAATGCTTTTCAATTAGATTTGCCTTCCTACATGCAAATGTATTCTGTTGTCAATGCGGAGAACTTACGTTTGTATAAACCTCCTTTGATTGCTGATCATGAAAGTGCTGTTCAGCTGCCATCTATAGAATATTTCTCGCCATAATTCTTAGATGAGCTGAAAGAAGATACAATCCTTGATAGAAGGACACGCACTTCAAGGAGGGGCAGTGTAGATTATGTTTGGGTTGGTTTCAAAGGCAGCAGACCGAACAAGGCAAAGTGGATGGAGGTGGAAAGAGTGAGGGAATTGTACCCTCACCTATTTAACAGGTAGTTGAAGGCTTTTTGGGTCCAAAAGCTTCCCAATGGGGAGGCGTGATCAGCTACTCATGTCCTAAGTGTCGTAAAATGCTCAAAATTTAAAATGCTCAGAACTGGTTCAAAGTTGAACGACTGGAAAGTTCTTGTCCTCTTGATTCTGGTGCCATGAAGGGTTCGAAAAACGGTCGTCGTATGTGAAAGTTATTGCAAAAAGAAGAATTTCTCAATAACATTGAAAATTTGAATTTTTCAAAAAAAATTAAAAAAAGAATATTCCACAAAATATTCCTTGGAATATTCCTTTCGGCAACCAATCATAGGTGCCACGTGGTAGGCCTGGAGGCCGCCACGTGGCCCAGGATGATGTTAGCATATGTGGGCGTATTCCAGGGAATATTCCTTTTCGGCAACCAATCACAGGCTGCCACGTGGCAGGCCCGGAAGCCGCCATGTGGCCCAGGATGATGTCAACATATGTGGGCACATATATTTAAAAGTTGGGTCAAGCGTGGTTTGAACCCACAACCTGCCGGAAGCAAATGCCACACCTTACCAACGCACCACGAGAGCAGATCTTATTTGTATTGCAGATCAAAGGGTAAAAGAACCTTGTAGTAAGGTTGGGCGGGGCACGAAGTGAGCCAGCCCCCGCATACCATGTGATCTTACGCCCAAAACCGTGGGCTGAGACCCTTAACCACTGGGCACGAAATCCAATGCAAACCACCCGCCGAGATTGCAGTCACATGCGGGCAATTAACTAATAGTCAGGATTTGGCGGAGATTTTTGGTGGAGGTGGCGAATTTGGCGGACCCGCCATAATTGGCGGAGTTAACTGGACTCCAACTAAAGTTAGCTGGAGTGTTTCTAGGCATAACTGGAGGAAAACTTTAATGGGCCATAGCTTTGGCTAGGAAAGTCCGTTTTGGACGATTTTTTTTTTATTTTTTATTTTGGGTATTTTCGACCTTCTGAAGCCATTGGTGCAGGTCTTACAGCCATCTGAGGTCATTTGCAGAGGTTTTGGAGCCGTGGAAGTTCTAGGAGCCACTAGGGCCCAGTATTGGGAAGACTGTATAGGGTTGTAGGTATCCATTGGAGGTGAACCAATAGTCAATCTTGAAGGATTCAAGTGTTCTGAATCCGTTTTTACCATCTATTCCACCTGTAGATGCTTCTATTCAGCTGTATATTCAATTTTAGCATTTAATTAAAACAAGGACAAGCCCATTTGGGAGCCTTGAACCCAACAGACGTAGCCCAGGAGGGATGAACTGCTTCACCAACTTCTTTTGCATCTGTGGTTGATTTATTTTGCAGAACAAATTCGTTTTAGTGTGTTAAACAGTAAAAGGAAATCAATCTGCTATACTTAAATGGGTCATGAATAGCTGAAATTTTCATTTGTTTTCTTTTTGCAAGACATGGACATCTTTTAAACATGTATATATCTGAATTGAATACCTTGCAAACCATTTACAAGTAGTTTCAAATTCAGATCAATAATATGCATTGAATAGCCTAATGCTTTCCATTCCAATGGGTGGTACTGATGTTTTACTAGGAGTCCAATGGCTACAATCTTTGGGTACGATAGATTTTAATTTTCAAGAACTTTTCTTGAAATTTTTTTAGGAAGGAAAGGAAGTTGAATTGAGGGGTATCGAAGGGAAACCTGGAAAGATAATCAACTCTAACAACATAACAAAGCTTCTAAATAAAGAACAATGTGGCATAATTGCACAATTATGTTCACTAGAGGATCCCACATCGAAAACATGTATTTCTCCAGATCTCCAAAAAGTTTTGGACAATCATTCCAAGGTATTGAGACTCCCAAAGGCCTCCACCTATTCGTGATCATGATCATGCTATTCATTTGATTCTAGGAAGTGTTCCTCCAAACATCAGGCCTTACAGATATCCATATGCCCAAAGGAGTGGGAACTCATTCAAAAGTTGCAGAAGATCCCAGATCAAACAGTATTGCAAGAACTTGACAAGGAAGGAAAAATCATATTGGAACCTGAAGCAGTCACAAAACCGAGAAATTGATAGCTACGAAATAGATCAATTTCATAGTATCTCAACAAGTGGAAAAACTTACTCACTGAAGATTCCACATGGGAGGACAAGAATTTATAAAGAAGCATCAAGAACTACTCAAGCGTTGAGGACAACACTTTTTGAAGGAGAGGGACATGTTAGGTCCCTATACTACTCGTGTAACCCCTTATTGTTATTAGTACAATCCCTTTATTATATTTTTGTGCCCATGTAGTCCCCATATTGTTATTATTGTGCCCCATAGAAGTCCACTATTGTTATTATTATGCCCTTACATTATTATTCTTATGTCAGCTCTGATTATATTATGACCCCTTAGACTCCTATATATAGAAAGGAGGTCTTGTCATTTGTTTCATCTAAGAATTTTTCATTTGTGTAATGTAAAGGAGGTTCCCCCTTGAAGAGGCTTATTTCTAAGGCGTTCATCTATATTTTCTATCTTTCTGTGATCTGGTTTCATAACACATTTGCACCATTTGAATGAGGGCGATGAGCACTTCGATCTGGTGTTGGTTGGGGAACAATTTGACCACTTTTAATTTTGACCATTGCTGAGCCCCCCTAGGTTTCTGCATGTGTCTGGAGCCACCTAGATCAATCCTCCCCACTGAGGAGCTTTTGGTCCTCCAAAATCATGACAAATAATTTGCACTTGTTTGTACATTGTATACACCACAAGTGTCTGATAAGTCACCCTTCCTTCTCCTTCACCTTTGTCCTTAAGAGCCATAAGTGATGAGCTAACACTTGCATCCCCTACAGCTCTGTAGTACATTGTTTTGCAAATTACATACTTAATTTACATGACCAACGAATGACCCAAGCATCCCATTCTTGCCACTAGTTTATAACACATACTCGGTGGTCAAGTTTACACCAAAATGGAAATAATACCCCATTTATCAAACACACAAGGCCAAGACATCATTTTTGCTTAACAAGTGATGGAAAAGACATCATCACTTTTACATTTTAAATTACAACAAATGATTTACAAAAACATGACCTTGACCAGCTAACATATCTAGAAACCATTTTTCACTTATGAATGTGAACGTGTCATCCTCTTGTGGTGGTTTTTCTTGTTGAAAGACTTTTTCAACTGTTTCATGCACCAACGCTTTCTCGTTGTGACGATGCTATGGATGGAGCCTCCAACATGTGGCTCTTTGATGGCCACCTATGTCGCATTGACTTCAATAAGTCTTCTCCCTCCTGATCTATTTTACTTTTTACCTAACAGGGGTCACAATATAGATTTTCCAAGGCCTTGTCCTTAGCTTGCAGCTATTGTGACAATCTTCGTTTCTCTTCTTGTTGAAGCATCTTCAATTCAGCGTTATCGACTTGAAGACTCTGGTTTTTGTGCTTCAGCTCTTCCGTGGTTCGAAACTGAAGCTACAACCATTTATTTTCCTCTATCTCTTCTTGTAGAGATTCATACATTATGTCCATCTTTTTGGACACTCTGAGCATGGTATTGTACACCTCTTTGTCATCCTCCATTGCTACATGTTCCATTGTTCAAGCTCGTAATTCACATCCAGATGAATACCACTCTGATACCAAACTTGATCTGAGTTGACTCAACTTCCAGATTTAACCAAGATCTTTTTCTTTTGTGATGTAGTTAGAATTGCATTTTATAAGAGAATAAATGAACATATATGCATGCTTAAGAAAATGGAAACATAATGACGATTAGCAAATCATAAACAAGAGACACTGATAATGGACTTCGTCTAGTGTGGACTACGTCTCCGAGCTCGGTATCAATATGGTGTTGGATGCTTCATTCAGTGCTGGAAATGGTGAATATGTACATGGACTATGTTTTCTATCATACAATGACATGTGCCTTCTACATGAGTGGAAAAGTCTCTCCACGAAATGTTCCACTACAGGAGCTATCACCCGCAATAGATCTCCTATCAGCATGACATAATCTTATGCATGGTGACAATGAGTATTCTACTATCATGGAATCAAAGTGATATCAACCAAAACACTCAAGGTGATAATGAGTATCTCGCCATCATGGCAACAAAGGGATCTCAATCAAAACATACATAACAATCCATGATGAATACATATCACATGAAATAGACACAAAGCTTCCACATCATACATCAAGCAGGAATCAAAACAACATAATACATCTCATAACAAATGATAAAAGAAGTACATGACAAAAACACTTCATATACCTCAATTCTAATGCTAGTCGAAGAATAGAATACTCAGCTACTGGATCTGAATGCACCATCGAAATCGTGGCATCAAATGGCATAAAATCAACTATCATGCTTTGAAATCTGACACCTTCATTCCAATCTGGAAAATGGCTGAAAAATAGAAGGCTTAGTTGCAAAAGCTGACTGCACCACTGAATTTTTGTCGTCGAGAGGTGAAAAATCGACAATCCATTTTCTGAATTTGGACACCAGAAAAATCTGGGACTGTAGGAATCTTTTAGATTCCCTTGTGATTCTCTAAAGATTCCCTCCTCTGGGTTGACTGAAGATCTGTAACTCAAATAAAAAAACTAATCTTGCCATTGAGATCCTTGTGAAATTATGGAAGAATGAGTATAAAGTTGGCTACATTCTAGATCTCGGAAATTTCAGCCTCCAAGGAATCTGAAAGATTCCTTCAAGATTCTTGAAGATTCTCCTTTGTTGGGAATCTACAAAATCCACTAATCAAAAGGTGAATCCCACCTTGCTATTGCATTCCCTGCGAAAATATGAGAAAAATGACTGTAAACTTGATTACGTTCTGACAAACTGAATTTTTACCTCCCAGGGAATCTTAAAGTTTCCTCAAAGAATCTACATGAGAATATTCTGGGAGCCTGCCTCAATTTTCGTTCCCAGGGCTGACCCCTTTGTGCTGCCACGCCTCCGTTCTGGTTTCATTTCTCGGTTTGGCGCCTCTGTTCATCTCCCCGTGCAAATGAATTGAAGGGTTTTTTTTATATAAATGGGCATCAAATTTTTCAAAGGAGCCACACATGGCAGAATGGTTGGGCATTGGCACCAAAGGTGGGAGGTTGGGGGATCAAATCCTAACCCCTGCCAAAAGTGCACGCTACGAGTTAATTTTAAACAACATTTTATTTTTGTTTTGTTTTGGCAACGATTATGATTTAGGTCAACACACTGTTTGATGTACCATTATATGGTAATGATTTGATGTTGGTGTTGGTGTTGGTGTGGGCACCCAAGTGGTGGGCCGACCATTTTGTTCGGGCGGGTTCAAACTCCGCCTCCCATGAAGTATCAAGCGGCAATGGGTGGGGGTGTGGGCCAGGTCCACCAGAGGTGGCCCGCCCACCCCAATATATATATATATATATATATATATATATGTTTGGTTTGTTATGCAGGTAAGGTGGTTCCGGGGGTGGCAGGGTCATGGCCACCCACCCTTAATAACTGATGTCTTTTTTGGTGGTTGGGACCAAGAGGGGTCATGGCCTATGCACCCACTTTTTAATTAATTTTTTTTTTTTTTAAATATATGGTTTGGGAGGGGAGTGGTGGGGGTAATAATTTCGCTCACTCTCGAGAGCTAAGTTTCCACACCAGTTGACGGTGAATTTGTAGGACACTTAAACTTGGCCCATTGCCCAAATTTGATTGCAACTTTGACTAGTTATATCTCCTCCATATGAGCTCGGATGTGAGTGTCGTTCATACTATTGGAATCAAGGTGACGAGCACTTCAATTTGGTGTTGGTTTGGGAACAATCCGACCACTTTTAATTTTGACCATTTCTGAGCCCCCTTGGGTTTTTGCATGTGTCTAGAGCCACCTAGATCATCGTTACCTAATTTACTTAGTTTAGTGAAAAAATTTCATTTAATATTTGCATAATGCAACAAAGGAAAAAATCCATTCAAGTCATAAATTGAAATCTAGGATCTGAAAAAGTAAAAGTTGGTCAATAAGAAGGCAAGTCTACATAGTAAATGTGATGAATATGGATTAGTTTAGTGAATAATTATAGAAAATACTTTTATTTATTAGCAAGAGAGCTTTAATTAATGAAGATATAATGTGATTTACAATATTAATAAAATAATATCGCAATATTTATTTCTAAAATGTGTAAGGAAAATTAATCCTGAAATGTAATCATATCAATTTGACTATGTCAAATTGGAATTTAAGTACAATGTATATGATTTAAAGTAAAAAATTTCACAATAGTCTTTTCTGATTAAAGATCTGGCAAATTCGTGCTACCCACATTGATGACGATTACTGGTTAGTGGATACCATTAAAATCGATAGTAGTTAAATTTTGTTTCAGAACTTAGATGTCAATTTGTGATTTAGATGATTTATTTCCTTTGATGAATTATATATACACTTATTACCTGTAATTGCAAATTTTCAATGTTTATTTTATTCTAGACTCATTAGTAAGCTATGGTAATCGACTTACTTTGTTGTTTTTAAATTGTTAAGTGTTTTAAGGTTTTGCTTTATAATTTGTCTATTGTTTTTTTTATCATTTGTTACTAATAGCGAATAAATGGCCCAAAGAAACAATGGCAGGAGCATAGAGGAAAAGGTACATTCAGAGAGCCAAGATATGTTAATGCTAATCCAAGATATCTTAATGCTTAGAAAAGATATTTTTATGGTAATGGATAAAATACTAGAACTTCAACAAATGCTTAGGCGTCTCGAAGATGGACTAGATGTTGTAAGAAAATTTTTAGAAGAGCTCTTGCAAAACATGAAGAGATGAATCAACTCTCGATTTTAGAAACATAAACAGTAAAACCATTAATGTCTAGAAACAATGGTTATTTAGTAAAGAAATCATTACAAATTTTTGCTATTTGCTAAAGTAATTTTGAAGCTCAGTATATGCTAAAGGCCATGTGTTGTAACATTCTCGACAGAGTTAAAGCACAAAAACATATCAAACTATTTTGAATTATGGATGTATGTATAAATGCAATATGTTTTATAAGTTATATTGTAATCTTGGTTATTCAGTTTGGAAATTCATTTCAGCTTTGTATGACAACGACTTATTTAGATATTTGTTCAAATATTGTATAGAATAAATTTTTAAATAGCAAAAAATTACCGGATTGGTTGACACTATAAACAAAGAAAATCGTGATTGTAAAGTAATGCCACCAAAAATTTCAATGTAACTAGCTTGTCATATTTCTTGAATAGTTATAGAACTTGCAAATTTGATAAATCAAGAAAAAAATGTAAGAAACAAGATTTCAAAAAGCAAAAAAATACATAGCATAGTACAAAACATAGAGCTGGAACAAAAATAATTCATTGGATTACGTTTCTATACAATGTCATACTAGCATTTACATTGGTATAAGAAATCGTCTTGTTTGTTGATCCAGAGCTCTTTAGCTACTAGAATTAACCAAGATCTTTTACTTCTATGATGTTAGCATAATTGCATATGAAAGAGTATGAAGAAACACATGTGCATGCTTTTAAAGAAGAGGAAACATAATGACGACCATCAAATCAAAACACACAAACATTGATAACGAAGTTCACCTAATGTGGGTTATGTCTCCGAGCCCGATGTTAAGAGTGGGGAGGTCGCTTCATTAAATGTTGCAAGATGGTTGTTATAGACATATTTGGGCACATAAACCCCGAACTTATATGTCAATAAAATAGGGCTCATCAACCCCTAAAAGAGTTGTTTCATACCCTAAAAGAGCTTAGTCATATGATTACATCTTTCCCCAAAAGTTCCACCTAAGAAACCATCCAGAAATGGCCTAAACTGAACCATACTGACTGCTACACTAGCCAAGTGCGATGCATATTGAGTGATACACTACTCAGGTGTGACGCATAATGATTAGGCCTTCTATAGGGTGTGATGGGCGAGGATGGACAAATGTCTGGGACAGTTTGCTAAGTGGATGCTCATAGAATCTTCTAGAAACTTCCCCTCTGTCACTTGCATCTCTAAATTCGCCCAAGGATGAGTAAGGGATCTAAACTTCAGTTATCTCTTCTCTTGTGGAACCAAATGTAACAAGTGGAATGACACTAATCAAAACCCTATAAATGACTCACACCCTTGCAAACATTTATAAATGGATCCCTCATTTAAGAGATCAGGGGCTGGAATGTTGTAAATTACAAGTAAGTGTTGATAGTTTGTAATTAAGGAAAGAGCATTTTATTGTTGGTGTGATATTTCTATTTCATGAGGATGATGCTGGGAGATGATGCTAGATCAGACAACTGGTTTGTAATTCTCCCTTCTATTTAATAAAGTTCTTCAAGTTTTCCTCCATATGATTGTGCAATTGTGAATGTTATAATTTGTGAGTGCTATTATATGTTCATTATATATCTGATTCTGTAATGTGTATGTTGTAATAGATCAATATGCTTTGATGGTTCTTTGTTACTATGTTTCTACAGGTACTCTCCAAGCGGGATAAGTACGGGGAGGAGTTGCAAGCTCTGTCAAAGGGGAGAGAGGTCAAGCAAATGATTAAGCGGAAGTTCCAGGTTGGTCCCATTATCTTTCTCTTATCCATTACACATAGAAGAAATCGTTGAATTGCTTTAAACTGTTGTTTCTAGGGTAGTTGCTAAACCTAGAAGAAATCATTGAATGGAAGCGTATGATCGGCCAAAAGAATGGAGGTGATTAGAGGTACACGACCAAGGCTCAAAAGGCTAATAGCATGGAAATCACAAAGGTTAATTACCCGAAGGTGGGTTCATTTTTTAACGATCTTGAACCATGGGGGAACTATGCTCGGTTCGATGGCCAAAGATGTTCAATTCACTATTTAGTACATCAGATTCTTTCGTTAGTCATTCAACCTGTTCAAAACTCCATCAAATTGTCTAGAAATACATATATATGGATTGAAAAAGGAACCAAAACTAACATTTTACTTGAAGTACATGAATAGTAACCATAAAAAGTAGTTTTACCTTTCATTTTCATCATTTCATTTCAAATTTGGGATTTTTGGAGCTCTGAAGGGGTTTTCCCCCTCAAATTTCACCAGCTGATTTTGGGAGATTTTATGGACCATTCTCCGTGTCGTCAGGACTAGGTAGGAGCTTCCCCTGAGCTGTTCATTTTCATTCCATCCTTTCTTGATTCTGAGCATTTTTTTCCAATTGGTTGTTTACCCTTTTTGAGGAACAACTGCGACGAGTGGTCTTATTAGCCAACCTCTTCATAGAAATCACCATGTTTTGAGAAGTTCCAAGCTTACCCGGAACCAGTTGCTACCCTAGACACCACTCGTTCCTCAAAATCGAGTCTCCTTTAAACCCTTTTCAAACTCGTTAAATATGAAAATATTATCAAGAAATTGACCTTTCCAGCTCATTAAAGTGATTGGAAGTGTCATCCCTCCTGTATATTTTAATATTTTTCAGACCTGAGGGATTATCTCTCGAAAATTTTTGAGTGCTTGTTTTTTTCAGCTCATTAAAGTGATTGGAAAAGTCATCCCTTTTGTATTATCATTTATCCTTTTTCGGACCTAAGGGATTATTCAATGAAAAAGAACTTCTGGAGTTTTCTTTTTGTCCCTTTTCAAACTCTCTAAACATGAAAAGGATCGATTTATCCTTGTCGTTAAACTCGTTAAAACAATAGCGACAAACTTGTCCATTCTAGACAAAAACGAGTTTCACTGTCGCTAGACTCGTTAAAACATAGCAACAGGTTTGCCCGAAGGGAAAATTATAGAACAAGCATATGTTATTGTCCTCAAGCTTGACAAAAATAAAGAGGTACTAGTCAGCAATGACTAGGGAAAAAGGGAAGAAAACTTGAAAACTTTGTGGTATCAGGTCGCTCTTGAACATGACACTTTCACTCCATCGCCATTATTGAGTCGGGTTGGGTTATTCCATTCACTAGTCATCTCACCATTGGTCTTTCGCACCATCCATATTTTGGGGTTAACACTACCAATCCATCTCAGTGTCGCCACCATGTTCAAGAGAAGTCATTCAGTTGAGAAACCACAATCCAATTAATTCCTCATCCATTGCAATACCTTCAACCTTCATTTTTTATGACTGCCATTCCTGAACCTTGTGTCATAAAATCATTTTCACCTCCAGAAATCATTTGCTTCATTTCATGTCATAGATGTGGGATACATCAAGACCCTCCTACGACGAGTCGCTTCTTGTCGACATCAGCTCATTATCCAAGAAGTTGACTTAGAAACACCCCTTTCAGTGCTTTGAAGCTTGCATGCCTCAATGGCAAGTTTCTCACTTCCGGCGACAAGTTGACATCAATGGCCTTCGACTGAAAGATTTTGCGTGGTGTTCAACATCGGATCATATATTCACACCACGTGAATTGTACTATAGTACCTTGAGGGTCATTATCATTATCGGTGATTCCTCTCGTGTCTATCAATAGCTTACATCATTGGCTAGTAATCAGGCGATGTCTTTCCATGCTCGACTTTAGAACATATTTTCACATGGATCGACTTGTACATCGGGTGGAGATTGAAATAGTTTGAAGACCCTGGATCTAGTTTCATCCATCTAGGTTGTGATATATTCAGGGATATAAAAACATCAAATGTACAAAGATGTTGCACAGATGGTCATCTGAACCAAGGATGATGACTCTACATCTGAAGAAGCATCAGTCTGCATTTGCAGACGACTATATGATCTATATACATGTAATGAATTTATAAAGCTGAGCATGGGAATGCCCACCTCAGCTAGATCATGAAAATTATATTATGCTGATGTATTGTATTGTATCTTATTCAGGTCACCTTCCAATTCAAAACCTCTGATCCTCGTGATAAAGCATTTCACCCGACATCAAGATTTACGACTTCATACTTTAGGGGGCAACTGTTATAGACATATTTTGGCACATCAACCCCAAAATTATATGTCGATAAACTAGGGCTCATCAACCCCTAAAAGATTTGTTTCATACCCTAGAATAGCTTAGTCATCTGATTACATCATTCCCCAAAAGTTCCACCTGAGAAACCATCCAGAAATGGCCTAAACTGAACCATATTGATTGCTACACTGGCCAGGTGCGATGCATACTGAGTGATACACTGCTCAGGTGTGATGCATACTGATTAGGCCTTCTACAGGGTGTGATGGGTGAGGATGGACAAATGTCTGGGACAATTTGCTAAGTGGATGCTCATAGAATCTTCTAGAAACTTCTTCTCTCCCACTTGCCTCTCTAAATTCGCCCAAGGATGAGTAAGGGATCTAAACTTTAGTTATCTCTTCTCTTGTGGAACCAAATGTAACAAGTGGAATGACACTAATCAAAACACCATAAATGACTCACACCCTTGCAAACATCTATAAATGGATCCCTCATCCAAGATATCAGGGGCTAGAATGTTGTGAATTGCAAGTAAGTGCTGATAGTTTGTAACTGAGGAAAGAGCATTGTATTGTTGGTGTGATCTTGTTATTTCATGAGGTGAAGAGGGTTTGATGCTGGGTGGATGATGATGGATCAAACAACTGGGTTGTAATGCTCCCTTCTATTTAATAAAGTTCTTCAAGTTTTCCTCCATATGATTGTGCAATTGTGAATGTTATCATTTGTGAATGCTATTATATGTTCATTATATATCTGATTGTGTAATGTGTATGTTGTAATAGATCAAGATGCTTTCACGGTTCTTTGTTATTGTGTTCTACAGGTACTCTCCAAGCGGGATAAGTACGGGGAGGAGTTGCAAGCTCTATCAAAGGGGAGAGAGGTCAAGCAAAGGATTAAGCGGAAGTTCCAGGTTGGTCCCATTATTTTTCTCATATCCATTACACATAGAAGAAATCATTGAATTGCTTTAAACTATTGTTTCTAGGGTAGTTGCCAAACCTAGAGTGCTAGTCGCTCGAAAAGACACTATTTTTTCCAGAAACAATGATGATGAGTACATGGTTCATTCTCTGTCATTACAAGGATAAATTCCCTCAACCAGAGTGGCATGTATCTCCATGAGACATTCTCCTATAGGGCCTCGTTCAACATGACAAGATAATAAATTCTCACATGATGAGGAATACAAGTATCCTTCAACATAATGGTAACAAGGATCGCAACAACAAAACATCATCTCAACAAATCAAAAGAAAGACATGGCATCACTACTTCATATACCTCCATTTTTTAGAATGGTCTGAAACTGCAAAGGTCAATTGTAGAAACAGACATCACCGTTAATTCGTGGTGTGAAATTGTGTCAAACGACTATAAACTTGACCCCTTTCTCACACTGTCAAATTTTGTACCCTCAAGAATCTCAAAGAATCCCCCAAATATTCCTTCCTGGAGATGGACAAAAAATCCGCTACTCGGATGAAGATTCTAAGCACACCATTGTGCTTCTTGCAAAATTTTGAGAAAAAATACTATAAAGTCAACACCATTTCTCCTCTGTAAAAAACTAGCCTCCAAGGGAATCTTTTAGATTCCTTAAGATTTTGTGAAGATTCCTCACTTCTAATTATCTGAAATTATGCTGCTTAGATGAGGAAATGGACCACACCATCACATTCCCTACTATTCGTTTGAGTATAAACTTGACATGATTTTGTCACTGTGAAAAATTTCCCTCTAGGGAATATTTTATATTCCTCCCTAATTCTGTATATGGAATATTTCATGAAATATTCGAAGGAATATTCCCCTAGAATATTCTCTTTCATGAAATATGTGTGGGTAGGGTTCATGTTCAAGGTTCCTCGGCTTCATTCTACCTCTCCTCTTGCTGAATGAAACAATAGTTTAAGTAACATTGGGTGGGTGGAGTTTACAACACTTGGGCCAATGACCCATTGGTTGTCGGCGATTAAAATAGGATTTTAGACCAGGAGATTCTAGGGTCCAACCCGTGGAACCCCCATTTGGCACCTTAATGGTCAGAAACATTTAATGTGTTTTGTTTTATTTTAAAAACTGTTTGGGAGTCGTTACATATGGGGGATGGGGCCACTAGTGGAGCAGGTCGGCCATGTGGTCAGGTGGGTTCGATCCTCATCGACCCCTTATCAGTTACCATATATGTATGATGGTAGGTCCACCATTGGCGGCCCACCATAAATTAAATTTTATATAATAGTTGGGTTTGGCCAGCGAGGTTTAACCGCCCGCTCGGCAGACCCTTTTTTTATATTTTTTTTGTTCCATATAAAACAACTAGCGAAAAATTTTGACCAAGTTTTAAGGGTCACTGGAAAAATTATAGATGAAAAAAAATCACCCATTTTAGCAGTCGAAATCCATGCACTGGAAAATTCCAAATTGTTGCCTTGTTAGTGGCTACCGATGGGCCTAGTTTGACCAAAACTTTGATGATGAATATCTTGAGAATATGAACTCATATTTGAGTGTCGTTCACACTGTTAGAATCAAGATGATGAGCAATATGATCTGGCCTTGATTTGATTTCAATCCAACAACTTTTATTTTTGAGATTTTCCAAAGCCAATTTTGAATTTTGAGCATTTATGGAGCCACCTCGATCATTCCACCCCACTGAGGAGATTTTGGTCCTCCAAAAGGTCCTCCAAAAGAATGAACATAATCTATAATTGTTGTGTTTATACATTGTATGCACAAAAAGTGTCCCGACAGGTCACACCTCCTTCTCCTTCACCCTTGTTCTTCAGAGCCATAAGTGATGAATCAAAACTAAAACTAAATGCTTAATTACATGAACAATCATGACCCAAGCATCCTTGTACTTTCCAAGAGTTTAAAACACACACTCTTTGGTCAAGTCTACTTCATAATAGAAACAAATGCCCCAACTATCAATAAAAGGCAAA
Organism: Pinus tabuliformis; assembly: GCA_031772625.1. Taxonomy (NCBI): domain Eukaryota; kingdom Viridiplantae; phylum Streptophyta; class Pinopsida; order Pinales; family Pinaceae; genus Pinus; species Pinus tabuliformis. The sequence continues at coordinate 127,198,757 of CM062817.1, forward strand.
CAAAATCGTTGTTTCTTTAATAAGCGATGGAAAACTTTCCACATCATCACTTTTACAATTATATTGCAACACATGATTTATAAAATGTGGCCATGAAAAGCTACCGTATCTATTAAAACCATCTCTTACTCAACAAAGTGAATGACCAGGAATGTGGCAGATTCGCTTGTTGAACAACCTTTCCAACTGGTTCCTGCACGGGTGCCTTGTCATTGAGGCATTTCTCTAGATGGAGCCTCCAACACATGGATCTTTGATGTCCAGCTTGGTTGTAATGATTTCAAAGAGTCTTCTTCCTCTAGAATTGCTTAACCTTCTTCCTTCCCTGATGTGGAGAAGGCCTTTCACGTCTCATCCTTTTTCTTGCTGCCATTATCTTCTAGCACTCAACAACCACGTGGTTATGCAAACAACAAAAACCACATGGTTTTCTACACCATGATTTCAACTCATCATTAACAATATGCTTCTAATCAAAATGAACTCTATAATACTAAGACTTTTTATGCCTCTCTTGGTTTTCTCTAGTGAAATCCTAGTGATGAGAGCTTGTTTTAGCTATTCCCCTACATTGTGCACTGTCATGGGAGGATTGTGATGTGTTCCAATCATCCTATTTATTCGATGGTTTCAACAATGCCTTGGAAGCTTTTGCTACCTTTGAGAATTCTCTTCAGTGTACCCCAAACCTACAAATCAAGATCTTTGTACCACCTCCAATGGCTGAGTCATTTCTTGGCCATTAACACCAAGTCCTCCTCCTTTATACCCCATCTTGGTAAGGAGTCTCATGCTAGTTCCTGAAATGGGTACCTCGAGGCTTCCAATAGAAATAGTGTCACGTGAAAATGAAACTAGAGAATGATTAACATTGTTTACCTAAGATTTTGGTTCTGAAGCAGGTGATGATGGCTTCACTAAGCCTTTTTTGTGCTTCAAATTTTCCAAGGCCTGTTCTATGGCTTGTAATTGAAGCTGAAATCTCTGATTCTCCTCTTTTTCTTCTTGTATAAGTATCCTTAATTCAGCATTCTCTGCTTGAAGGAACTAATTTATCTCCTCATCTGAATGATGAGAAGACGATGAAGAAGATGAATAATCACAGGAATATGGTGTTGGAGCATCATCCTCTGATAATTCTTTCTCATGTTCCTCTCTTTCCATTTTCTCCTCATAATTGCATACATTAGATCTACCATGATGGCCATCCTTAGAAGGTCTTGGTAGATATCTTTGTTGTTCTTCATTTCCCTTCTTGTTGCATGTTCAATCATGCGATTCACATCAACAAGAAGACCGCTATGATACCAAACTTGATCCAGATATATTCATCTACTGGAATTAACCAAGATCTTTTACTTCTATGATGTTAGCAAAATTGCATATGAAAGTGTATGAAGAAACACATGTGCATACTTTTAAAGAAGAGGAAACATAATGATGACATCAAATAAAAAGGCACACACACATTGATAAAAAATTTCACCTAGTTTGGGTTAGATCTTTGAGCCTGGTGTTAGATCTGAAAATGGAATGTACTTGTTTAAGGGTGCAAGGTATCCATTTCCAATAATTTCAACTATGAGCTAGACACTCCAAATGACCTCTAAAAATTTATAAACTTATTATTTCTTATACAGAGATAGACTGTAGGGGCATTCACCGGACATGTCACCTCTAAAAAGAGGATGAGTTCCAGAGGCTACCTGGCCCTCTACAGGCTCTGCCTAAAGAAATAACAAAGTAAACACTTAGAAGTCCTTGACATACACATACTTGAAGTTTAAGGTCTTGCGGAATAAGACAAGTAACTTTCTGCAGCTGAACAGGTGATTAAGTGTGTATGCAAGTTATATTTATTTGTTGTTTAATACTTTATATTAGTTTTGTTTAGCATATCATCTTCAGCAAATAAAGACATCAAAATGATAAAGCTGTTCACCCTCCCTCTAGGCTACATCTGCTGGACCAAAACTCTCCAACTAGGCTTGCCCTCTTGTATTAAAATTGCTACAAAGGCTAATACAAGAATATGGGTGTCTCAAAGAATAGATCTGATTGTAAATACAGAATCAGAAGATAGGAATTAGCCAAACATGCTCTTTCCCAAACACTAAACAGTGAATTTTGTACCTTATACAGTACTTTCCCCAATTGGCCCTGGTGGCCCTTTAAACTTGCATGGAGAATTTCGAGGTTATGATGACTTCAATTGGTTCTGAAACCTCTACCATTAGACTCAGAAGGTCGAAAATAGAAGACATAGGCTTTTGAATCACCAAAAACGGATGAACATAGCCCCCAAACAGCTCCAACACTGAAATGGCCCTGGTGGCCCTGAAAGCTTCCCTGAAGCTAAATAGTGAGAAGAATGCCTCAGAAGGAAAAACGAGCTGTAGAAATGGATTCAGAATGCTGAAGACCTTCAGGAATGACCTTCATTCCACATTCATTGGCTGCACAATTCCCAATGCAGCTCCCAAACTGATTTGGCCCTGGTGGCTCCTAGAACTTCCACGAAGCTACAACACCTGCAAATGACCTCAGATGGCTGTGAAACCTATGCCAATGGCTTCAGAAGGTCCAAAATACCCAAAATAAAAAAAACATTCGTCCAAAACCGACTTTCCTAGCCAAAGTTATGGCCATTTACTCCCAACTGCCAGCTTGGCCTAAAAAAACTCCAGTTAACTTTAGTTACGGCCAGATAAGCCCGCCAAATATGGAGCGGCCGCCAAATTTGGCACCACCACCAACAGCTCCACCATGCTAACTGCAGTTACAATAAATGTTTATGGACGTTGGCGGTTTACCTCAGATTTTGTGCCCGGCGGTTAGGGGGTCTCGGCCCTTGGTTTTGTGCCACGGTCACGTGTATGGGGGCTGGCCCCCTTCATTTCCCGCCGAAACCATTTTCAAATTTAAATAAGGTTTGTTTCGCATTCCTTTCATGTTCTGCTGTTGTGGCCCAATGGTAAGGCGTGGGGTTGTTATGAACCAGGTCGGAGGTTCAAACCTCTTTGCCTCCACCCCAATTTTAATATGCACCATATAACTTTGCTGACGTCACCCAGGGCCACGTGGCGCCCTCTGGGCCTGCCACGTGGCAGCCTCTAATTCGTTGGCCAAATGGAATATTCCCCAGAATATTCCAAGGAATTCCGTGGAATATTCTTTTTTAAATTTTTTTTAAAAATTCCAAAAACTAAGGGTTATTGGGCAAATTTTGTTTTTGGCATAACTTTCTCATACGATGACCGTTTTTTGAACCGTTTGCGGCACCGAAATCAGGAAGACGAGATATATCTGGTCATTCAGGTTCCAATCAGTTCTGAGCGCTTTCATTTTTGACCATTTTACGACACTTGGTACTGAGCTCCTGATCACACCTCCCAAATGAGAAGGCTTTTTGGTCCCCAAAAGCTTACTGAATCTCTGAACTGAACTATACAGCACTTGAGGAACAGAAATATCCTCCCCCGTTCAACCAAAAGAGCATATTGATGCCAAAATGTCCTGCGTTATCAACTGTCGTCATGGCAAATGTTGCTGCATAAACCAAGTACTCGTCGAATCCCGACCAAGCTTGTTCGCCAGAGAAACTGAAAGTTTGTAGAAACCAGCAATGAAACTTCCTGATATATGAGCTGAAATATTCCCCTGAACATGTGCACTTGCCAGCTGTCACGATGCCCATCCATGGCACCTTCACTCCAGAAGAAGAGCTGCCTCCCAAATGAGAAGGCTTTTACAAAGATGAAACACCTCATCATTTCTCCTCTTTACAATCTTGGAGATCCAATTAACTTTTTCCAAGTTAATATTACATTACATGCATGGTTAAAAACAAAGTAATCAACCCTTCAAGTTAGTCACACATACATGTTTAAAATACAAGCAAATCATCATGATCCCTGTGCTCATGCATATCATTCTCATGCATGTAGTTTATCCTTCAACTTTCTCTTAAGTACAATCATAAGTACAATATCCTCGATCACATGTCCATGTACTTTCAAAACTGAAATGAATATAACTTTCGCTACGATAGAGTGAGTCTCATACTCAGTTTTTCCATCCTGCAACTTGCATTCCCTTAACCAAGAAATGCATTCAATCAAAAGACATGCAACTTTAATTGGATAAGAATTATAACCATTTCTTACCAATCCATTTCAAAGGCGCTTCCTTTAACTGCACATCAATATCAACATGTGTATCATCCTGACACATATCAATGATGGAAACTTCCTTCCCATTCTTGCCATACTCTTTCTCCAGTTTCTTCAACTTTTGGGGAAGCATTGTTGGATTCAGAGTCCAACACCTTTCAACAGTATGTCCATGCTTATGGCAATAAGTGCAACACATGTTCATCTTCTTGACAGCATGATTTGCATTGTTCAATGGAACTTTGGCTTCTCTCCTCCTTTCCTTCAAAAGTTTCCTGCATGTTGCCATTCTTTTCCAACATCTAGAAACACTATGGTTAAACAAACCACAAAAAGAACATGCAATTCTTTTCCAATGCTTGTGTGGAAATTTTCCATGCTTTACATGATCAAAGGAAATATGATTGAAATCAGATTTATACCTTTCCCTTTCACCTTCATTACCTTCATGAGGATATGAATCAAACGAAGAAGAAGCTCCTTTTGGAACACCATGAATCCCTTCAATGGTTTTAGAGCTTTCACAATTCTCTTGTTCAAGTGCATGCTTATGCACACCTTCTTCCTGCAAGGTATGTTTCAAACTATTGCATTCATCAAGGATACAACCTTTACAACCTTGAGATAGAGAACCTGAAATAAAACTCCTTCTAGGAACTGTTTCAATTGCCTTCATGGCTGCTTTAGAACTTTCTCCATAAGATTGTCCATAGCCAAGACCCAAATTCTTAGGCCTTACCTCAACCATTATTGGCTCAACTATACCCTGTGCATGTTTTCCCAATCCTTGTCCTTCATATCCCATTTTGGACATCAACTTGGACCCTATGCCTTTGGTATGTTTCTCAAAAGAACCAACATAAACATACTTATCAGAATTTGAAGACAAACTAGAATTGTTTACCTCTTCTTCAAGCTGATACTTGGCTAAGGATTCTTTGTCAACAAGGATTTGTGTCTCCAACTCATGCATCCTTTCCAGCTTCATGTTTGCAATATGAAGTTGACCTTCCATTTCCTGCAATTGGTTAGAAAGTAACTGCTTCTCTTCCCTCATGGAATTCAACTGCTCTTGAAGTCTAGAGCTCTTTCTTTCATCCTCATACATTTCTGTCACCATATTCATCATGATGAAAAATTCTTGCTTCAAGCCTTCATCAAAGAATCTTGTGAAGGAGGACGACTTTGAGAACTCACTTATGGAAGTTGTCATTGTAAAAATGAACAAAAGAGCTTCAGCAACTCAAACACTGCTTAAGAAACCTTTCAAGCTACACAATCAAGCTAGTGATGTCAGTCAAGCAACCTAGTGCTCTGAGATACCATTCTGATCTGAAAATGGAATGTACTTGTTTAAGGGTGCAAGGTATCCATTTCCAGATCAGGAGGCCGCTCCATTAAATACTACAAGATGATGATGAGTTCATGGTTCATTCTTTGTCATTACAAGGATAAATTCCCTCAACCAGAGTGGCATGTCTCTCCACAAGATGTTCTCCTATAAGAATTCTTACTCATATGGGCCCTCCTTCAGCATGACAAGATAATAAATTCTCACATGACATGGCATAGAAGTATCCTTCAACATAATCGTAACAAGGATCTCCACAAAAAAACATCTTATTGCATGGAATCACTACTTCATATACCTTTGTTTTCCAAAATGGTCTGAAAATTCAAAGCTCAGTTGTAGAAACATACATTGTCTTTGAATTCATGGCATGAAATCGTGTCGAACGACTATAAACTTGGCCCCTTTTTGACACCATCAAGTTTTGGACCCTCGGGAATCTCAAAGATTTCCCCAAAAGATTCCTTCCTGGACATGGGCGAAAAACATGTTGTTTGGATGAAAATTTTGAGCACACCACTATGCCCCTTGCAAAATTTTGAGAAAAATGACAATAAAGTCGACATCATTCTGCCTCTGTCAAAAATTAGCCTCAAAGGGAATCTTTTAGATTCCTCAAGATTCTGTGAAGATTCCTTACTACTGACTTCCTGAAATTCTACTGCTCGGATGAGGAAAGAAACCACACCATCACATTCCTTGCGAAATTTTGGTTCATTTGAGTATAAACTTGGCATCATTATGTCACTGTGAAAAAATGCCCTCTAGGGAATTTTTTAGATTCCTCACTAGTTTTGTATGGAATATTTTGTGGAATATTCCAGGTAATATTCCCATGGAATATTCTCTATCTCGAAATACTTGTACATAGCATTCCATCTCAGCTTTGTGTTCCAACACATTCAAGGTTCCTCGACTTCATTCTGCCTCTCCTCTCGCTGAACGAAATGCAATAGTTTAAGTAGCACTAAGCGGGCGATGTTTACAACACTTGGGCCAATGTCCCATTGGTTGTCGATGATTAAAATAGGATTTTGGTCCGGAAGGTTCTGGGGCCGAACCTGCAGAACCCCCTGTTTGGAACCTCCATGGTTGGCAACATTTGGTGCATTTTGTTTTATTTTAAAAATGGTTTAGGAGTCATTACATATGGGGAATAAGCTTCCCGTGGAGTGGGTCGGCCACGTGGCAAGGCGGGTTCAATCCCCACTAGCCCCTTGTCAGTTACCGTATATGTATGATGGCAGGTGTACCATTAGCGACCCACTATAAATTAAATGTTACATAACTGTTGGGTCTGGTCGATGGGGTTTGGCCGCCCACCCAGCCGACCCTTTTTTAATATTTTTGTTTGTTTCATATAAAACAACTAGCCAAAATTTAGACTAGTTTTGAAGGGCCATTGGAAAAATTAAAGAGGCGAAAAATTCTCTCATTCCAGCAACTGAAATCTGTGCGCCGAAAAATTCAAAATTGTTTCCTCATTAGTGGTTGCCACTGGGCCTAGTTTGACCAAAATGTTGATGTGAATATCTTGAGCATACAATATCGAATTTGAGTGGCATTTGCACCATTGGAAACAAGACGAGGAGCACTACGATCTAGTCCTGGTTTGAATTTAATCCAACCATTTTTATTTTTGAGATTTTCCAAAGCCATTTCTAAATTTTGAGTTTTTCTGGACCCACTTGGACCATTTTCTCTAATGATCATTGTTGGTTGATGAAATTACCCATTTTCAATCACCTTTACCTATCCATTTTTATCCATTTCATAGCTTTTATGAGGTCGATTTATATCTCAAAACAACGAAGGTATATTAAATTGGCATGTCTTCTTGAAATGTTGATTAATGAAGCATAGTCCTAGGGGAACATTGCTTAGATGGCTTGTTGACTGAGTTCTCTTGAAAAATCACGATGAATGATGCTTAGCGAGATATGAGTTAGCATGAGGTTGTTAATGGGATGGAAACTATATTCAAAGATGGGATTATTAAAACTATTCAAATTTTGAGAAGCTAATGATCGACCTTGACTGCTATCTTTACATTATGTTTCTACCTAAACAATTATTGTATATTTGTGGGCAGGCATGATTGCCACCATTTCTGAGTTTGTTAAATCCTATTCATGAAATGATGAATTGTATAAGTAAGACTCAACGTAGCAGAATGATGGACTTTTACGAGAGACATGTAACAATAGAATTCAATTATAATTCCTTTTTTATTAATGCAAATTCCAGTATTTTGTAGTCTCGTGTGATCTCTACTCTTTGCCACAACCCTGATTGAAGAGTTGGGCCCACTCTCCTGATCAGGCACTGTTAGATTTAGTTGTGTGAATATGTATGCATTTGATTATGTTGTTAACATTTTGTTGTTCCTTCTTTATTGTTTTATAATCTTGCTGTAGTTTTGAATTGTTGTTACTCTAGGTTGTTATTACTGTTCTTTATTTTGATGTTACTCTAGGTTGTTGTTATTGTTCTTTACTTTGATGTTATTCAATTTAACCACTGGTTGGCCCTTGTATTTTGTGAATGATAAATACTAGATAGGGAACCTCTGGCCTGCATAGACTTTGCAAAATACCTTGAAATAATTAACGAACCCCAGATTGACAGTTAAATGTGGCAAGGATTGGATCTATAACTCATATCTTAACACCAAAATTTTGGTGTCATTGTCGGGGAGTCTATCAAAGGCGCAAAAGTACAACCAGTGTTGACCATAGGAACACTCTCTCATCCTGGTGAGGCAAGGTTTGTACTAAACCTCTTCCAGGACCTGAGCATCAAATTGTTTAGATTGAGTTATTTTTCTGTCTTTCTATTGATCATAGGAACACTCTCTCATCTTGGTCATGCAAGGCATTTCACTGAACCTTTTCCAGGATCTGAGCATTAGATTGCTTTGTTTGTTTTAAATTCTCTTCCTTTTGTAAAAATTTGATCTCTCATCTTAGTCAAGCAAGGTTTGTACCAACCCTTTTCCAGGACTTGAGCTTTAAATTTGTTTTGGATGTTTTTAATCTAATTCTCCACTTCTAGATTGTATGAACATAGAAACAAACAAAAGGGGTAGAGGAAGACCCCCAAAAAGAGGTCGAGGGAGGAAATATCTAGGAAAAATCACCTATATCCAAGAAATCATCACAAAAGATGAATCAGGGAATTCATCAAGGGGTGTTGTTAGGGTAAGATCTGAAACAAGATCTAGGCCCCAGACATCTTCGCAACTAGAGCCCTCCTCAACAGTAGAAACATAGCCCCAAGAAGAGGAATATGAGAGCAGAGGATCTGAGGAATTGAGTGTTGAAGGTTCTGAAGGAGAAGAGGTTGGGTAAGTAAATCCTCTACCTGATTGAGAAAGTGTTGTTAAACAAGCTCAGTCGCATATCGTCTAACAACCATAACATGTTGAAATTCCAACAACACAACTTCTATGATTGGATTTCCAATTGGAGAAATTAGGGGCAATGCACCCATGAAACCTATTCCTTTAACAACATTACCTAATTTCCATGGTCTCTCTTCCGAGGATCTAGATACATTCCTCTTCAAGTTTGATGTTGTTTGTTGAGGATATGATTATGTTTCAGATGCTCAAAGATTGAAGATATTCCCTTCCACCTTGAAGGGGACAACGCTACGATGGTTTATGGGTTTAGGAGGAAAATATATTACAACATGGGACAATATGAAGAAAATTTTCCTCGAAAAATATCAAGACTACTACAAGTCTTGAGACATTAAAGAAGAGATCTTCAAGATTATGCAGAAGGAGGATGAGAATATGGAGGACTTTGTGGAATGCTTTAAATACAACTTGTAGATATCAGGCCATAGTGATTTGGACAAGGGTATTTTGAAAATAATCTTACTTCGAGCACTAAGGGAAGAGTCTCTGGAACTTCTAAATGTGGTAGGAAATAGGGATATCTCAAAGGAAGATTTTGATACTATCTATGAACTATGTGTCAAATGTTCACGTGGAGTTGCGAGGCAAGGACAAGGGACACAAGCTCTCAAATCATCCAGTAGTGGGGTCACAAAAGCAGAAATTGGGAACTTACTGGAAATTTTGAGGACTAACATCCTAAGCACATTATCCTCACAACTAGATGTTCTGCAAGAAAAATAGAAACACATGGAAGTTAAGAAGGCAATGGCCATCTTTTTCCCACAATTTAGGAAGAAACACCCATTGAAGTAATGTCCACTTAATAATGTTGAAACCTATGCAATATGTGAGAAAATCCATTCCACTAGCACGTTTCCATCACTTCGTGGGCTGAAGGTAGTTTTTCAAGGAGAAAATGAAGAAGCATACTAGCTTTATTTCACGGTACCAAAGAATCCATGGCAACTGCGATCACAGGATATGAATCAAGGTATGTCTCAAGATCCTTCTTATTATTTTAATAATTGGAATTTTGGGTCTCAACCTACACCATTTACACCTTCATGGCCACAATATTATCAATATCCTACACCCTAGAAATCCTGGTCACCTCAACCTGGTCTAGTCTTGTCTTGGTCTCAGAACTGGCATGGACCCCCTCTTCCTAAAAATCAACTTCCCCAGCCTGTGACACAACAACAATTACAAATTCCATCCAATGTCTCCACTAGTAATCCTCCTCTTCATCCTAAACTACCTATTCAACCCAACCCAAACCTAAATAATAGGGGAGCCCAACAAGTTGAGACACTTAACCTTCCTGCATATGGTATTGCCTCTTCGGAATGCAATGAATTGAATCTTCGATCTAGGCGAGTGGTGAATATGAATAGTTCACCAATAATTGTTGAACAAACTGATGATGAAGTCTCAAAAACAAAACTTGAACACTCCTCTTGGGAAACTAGGGGTAATATAAAATAAATTATTGAGGAAGAAAAACCCCCCTCCAAAACAATTTTCACTCGAGGGAGTCACACAGGCCTGCCTTATCGCAAGATGTTTTCCTTATGAAAACATATTCCCAGCCCTAAATTTGATCTTTTGGGAGAATTACAGAATTATTTATTAAGATTCCATTACTCCAGGTGATGAAGTATGTGTCAATTTATGCTAAAACAATTAAGGAATTGTGTTCCAAGAAGCTTGGGAGGAAGCCGAAAAACCCACCTACCATCCATGTCATGGGAAATTTGTCAAACAAAATGTTGGGAAAACCTATACCCTTCAAATATGGTGACCTAGGAAACCCGGTCCTCACAGTCCAAATCAATGGGGTTGATATTTCAGATTTTCTAATAGTCCTTGGGGCTGTAATTAACATTATAACATCAACCAATGTACTTACCTTGGGCTTACTTAACCTTAAACAAACCCTAACGGTTTTACAACTTGAAGATCGATCTACTGTGAGGCCTGAAGGAAAATTAGAAGATGTAACTATCTCTGTGGATTCTTGGGAATACCATGTTCATCTCTTAGTACTGTACACTCAATCTCCAGTTGGGGGGCATCCCCTAATCTTAGGTAAACCATGGCTTGCCACCACCGATGCCTACAATGGGTGTCGTTTAGGAAACATATTTATATCAAATGGGGAAATTACAAATAACCTTGTGCTTAACCCTCCTATAGAACCAAGTTCATCGGTAAACCAGGATTTACCATAACACAAAAACCTTCCCTCAAGGATGATTCAGATCCTGACAATGAAAAAATTAGACCAATACTCACTATTAAGGAAGCTCTTGTTTCAAAGAGTAGATGGAAGACATTGCTATTAATACATTTATTAGTAAACCTGATTTTGTTTCTTGCCCGAACCAACAACTATTAGAGTCTGTTATTAACTGTACTACCCAAGAAACTATTCAACTAGAAACAAAAATTGAAAAAATTCATGTTATAGAAACCCATAACAGTATTTTAGTAGAGATCGATCAAGGAAAACACTGAAAATCAATCCCAATTTATCGCCCTCCCAAACTAAACAATTGTTAAAAAATCTTTGGAATGAGAAGGAGGCCTTTACTTGGGAATACATGGATATGAAAGGAATTCACCCCGATTTATGTACCCATCATAAATATATAAGAGAGGGATGTTGACCTATTCGCCAAACACAAAGAAGAATAAACCCTACTCTGAAAAAAATTATGAAGGAAGAACTGTAGAAGCTATTGGATGTTGGGTCTATTTATCCAATCTCTGACAATCAATGGGTATCCCCATTAGTCATTGTTCCAAAGAAGAATGATAGGTGGAGGATATGTTTCGATTATAGGGAGCTAAATAAAGAAACCCAAATATATAACTTTCCCTTACCTTTCATCAATCAAGTTCTCGATACACTAGCCGAGAATAAATTATTTTCTTTTCTAGACAGATTTAGTGGGTATAACCAAATCCAAATAGCTCCTGACGATCAGGATAAGACCACTTTTACTTTCCCTTGGGGAACTTTTTCATACCGGGTCCTCCCGTTTGGACTCTGTAATGCACCTGCTACTTTCCAAAGGGTGATATTAGGAATATTTTCTAATTTGATTAATGAAGGTGTTGAAATCGATATGGATGAATTTACTCGATATGGTGATTCTTTTGAAAATGGTTTGGAAAATTTAGAAAAAGTACTTAAATGATGTAAATAGACTCATGTTTCTCTTAGCACAGAAAAATGTCATATGATGATGGAAGAAGGGATTGTATTGGGGAATTTACTTTCAGCTGTAGGAATACGGGTCGATCCCACCAAGATCAAGGTAATCTTAAATTTTCCCACTCCAAAGACACAGACAATGATACGTAGCTTTATTGGTTATATTGGCTATTATCGATGCTTCATAGAATTTTTTTCTAACATAGTGTTGGCTTAGGGGGTCCTAACCCAGGTTCAGAGTTAGTTGCGCCAACCAACAAATCCCTACACTACTGGCCCTTTTGGCAACAACCTGCATAGCACAGGTTGCAGTCTCACTCGAAGCATTATGGGGGGATGCAAGAACCAAGTTTCTACATCCAGAGATGAGTTTGATGTATTTTAGTTCCTTAGATCTACCTTTGTGCAGATCAATAAGCCCTTAGGGCTCGGTATTGTAACTCTATTAAAAAAGTCTTTAGACCTCTGTGAATGTCGACGATCAGCCTTTGTAGATCCTTAACAATTGATCTATCCACTTACGTGCATTAGAAAACTCTCCTAAGTTAGTGTTTGCACAGATATACTTAATTTATTTAGTAAACATAAAAGAATTCATCATAGTCTTCACGAAAGTACTTAATATGAATTGTGTATATCTATTAAGAGTTATTCAAGAGAATCATGCATCATTAGATTAATATTTCATAAATGCATTATTCATCAGCATCATATATCATAAACAAAAGTAAACAAAGATAAACAGATATACACATGAATTCTTCAATAAACTTCTTTATTGATCTTCATTTCAGGTTTACAGACTCAAAACTACCCTACGCACTTAGCTGCAGGTGTCCACACACTCATTTGTGGACTCTACCTAGGCCTCTGTGCACTCATCTGTAGAGCCTTTCTCTCCTATCTGACCCACTTCTTGGCGCTATCACTTTCCTTTTACTGAACCATTACATCCATGACTATCTTCATCACTGCCTTAGACTCTCTAAGACACACCTATTTATAGTTTTTTACATACAATCCCATGGTCTGCAGACCATGGGTGGATCTCAAAACTGACTTAAACTTTACATAAACAAGCGGCTAAAACCCATTCACTCCTAATCATCTATGCACTCTGCATCCACAAATCACGGAGACTTTACATTACTGAAAACAACTACATCAAAACTTGGGTTATTTTAACCCCAAAACTAACCCAGGGAACCCCATCCCAACAAGCCTCCAACACAAACATCATGACTCACCCTCAAGTCACTCGGTTGCTACTATAATCTTAGTACGAAGATCTCCTGACTCCACCTGAACTACTACAACCTCGGAAGCGCTCTTCTTGGCTGCATGCTTGAATTATTTGACTAACTTCTCTGTAGCTAGGCCTTCTACAACCAGCCTCATTGTTTGTTGCATCTGCTACAAGCCCTTCAGCTTATCCTGGATGGTTATCGTGATCTGATAGGCTTCTTCCAACCATGGTTATAGCATGGCCTTTAGCGAGGCCTCCTTCATCTGTGCTTATTCCACCTACGTGAGGAGTTGTTTTCCCTCTTGTAATTTTGTTAGGCACTGCGCGGGTGAATGGAGCACGTCGTTGCCCTAACTTCATCATATTGCCTTTGTAGCTCCCTGACCTCCGTATTCAATGCCCGCAGGCTTGTGTCTTCCTACAGATTTGTCACCAACTCCATTTCTTTCTCAAATAATGTCGAACAATCAGCGACTGTGGCATCCAGGGTGGCCATTCCTTCTTTGACAGTGGCTCCGCGCTGCTCCTAGACCTCAGGCTCAGTTGTGGGCTGCAGCTTTAACTGTAGCTCTGTGATCTTCATATTGAGTTCAAATTGAACTCGGCCAACCTCTACCTTGGCTTCGCACACACTAGCAGTTAATTTTCTAATCTTTGCTTCTGGTTGTGTGTCCTAAGGGAGGTGAAGCTCAGCCACTCTCCTACATGCCTCTGCAACTGTGGACTCCAATCGAGAACTCTATACGTGCAATGTCTCCTTTTCTTTTAAGGCCTATATATTCTCAGCGAACATTTTCTCATTGTTCACTCTGTATTCGCTAATGAGATTGAGAGCACGTTGCTCCCGAGCTCTCAATTCCTCTATCACTCTTGCATGTAGCACATGGAGGATCTCATTGGGGAGTGTTGTTATGTTCATCCTGATGTTCTTGATTGTGCTTAGGATGATGTGATCATCAATTGTCTCCACGTGAAGGGACCCTCTGGTAATGTAATAGTTCTAAGGTTGAGGGTCCTTACCAACTCGGTTGCTTGACTTGTCCCTAGTGCCAGGCCCGCTTGTTCTGCACTCGCTGAACCAATGCCCACCTGTATCCTATTTTCCTAGATCTGCATCTCACACATATCCTTTTGGATGTTCCCCAACATATTCATATATTGTTGCTCAAACTGTTGCAACACTTCAGTCGTAGTGTCCCTTATTTTATCCCCAATCTCATCGAGATCGCCCTCCATCAAGACCATGGGATCACCCCGCGGCTTGTCTGATTTCTATTCCTTCCTTGGACCTTCCTACTGTCCCTTACCATGTCTCTTCAGAATAAATATGGTGCTCTGCCCCTCATCTCCTCCGCCGCCTTGTTCTGACAGTTTTTCCTCCTCGATCTCTAGAGAAGGTGATTTTCCACTTCTTTGTGACTCGCATTGCTCCTTCTCTGCCTGCACTTTTGCAGTGCGCTCTTTCTCCACGCGAGCCTTCTCAACTGCTTCCTTATTTTTTGTTCTACAAGTATGCATGCAGCTTGTTTAGCTGCCTCCTTTCTCTTATGCGTTGCAAAACTTCCCACACCATTGCTTGTATGAACATCTAAATCTGAGGGGGCATGCCATTCTGTAGGCCATCACATGATCACCTCCTGAACATCTATCTATGTCACCAAGTATGGAAAGTCATGCCATTTATTCTGTGGATCCTCCCGCGCTTGAATGTATACTCTATGGAAGTCAACCTTGAATGCTACGTAGGATGACAACTGTGTGTAGAACGTCGGGGACAACCTTGGATGCTGGTTAATATCCATGTAGAGACTTGATTCCATAAGGACCCAAAATATCTTGGTCTCTGTGATCCACGTGGGGTCCTTTGTATCCCATTGAAATGAAAAATGTGCTGCTTCTGGTAATCCTTCTTCAAGTGGAGGAAATTTGCTATCCTCTAGTAGTTCCCACACAACTAACGCAATAGAAAATAAAAACCAAGCGTAATGAAATGACTTGGTTTCATCCTGGGCCTCACAGAAATTTGTGAGGAATTCCTGGCATAGGTACCTATTAGCCTTATCAGGATGTGGCCCAAAATGCATCCAAAACACTCCTCGAAGTCTTGAAAATTGCTTAAGGATCGTTCAAAGAGAAAAACAGTCGCATGCCAAGAGCCCTTGGAAGGGTGGAAAAACACTATCGGGAGGCTAAAATATAGAAAAAATAGTGAAAAACCATGAATCGCAGGCTTATACAGTGCAATGCATAACAACCGTTAGACCTGGCCGATCAACGGCCCAGATCTAAGCGGAAAATCACAATCGGTGCTACACAGAGGAGGATTTAAGACTGGGCACAAGACACCCCCAATCAGTAATCTCCAATGATCGGATCGGTGGGTCACAATCAGCGGGGACATATGTCGTGTTATATAAATACCTTTGGCTTGGGCGATATGCGATTACGACAAGTCGCATATCAATATCGTGTTAGAACATTGTGAAGGAGTGTGGCCTTTATACAGGCATATTTGCGATGCGATGATGCAGACCCGACAATATTCTAAATATTATTTGATAATATTTGAGTTATGCAGAAAGTCCAGTTTCAAGGCATTTTCGTAGTTTTTTACGTATTTATAAAATACAAAGGGAAGCTTGGACTTGCGATATGCGATAAGACCCGGACCTGAAAGGGTCTGGGAAGGGAAATATATAATATTTGAGGTCCGCGGGAAAGCTATTTTTAATGATTTTTCATGTATTTCATTATTTAACGAAATACAAAGGGAACCAAGGGGTAGCGACGATGCGATAGGTCCCGGACCCGAAAGGGTTTGGGAATGAAAATTTATAATGTTTTCAGGACCACCCAAGCCATTTTTCATGTATTTTTAGTGTTTTCTTAACACATTCTAGAATACAAGTGGAACATAGGAACAGGCCATCTGCGACATGAAATATCGACCCTAAGGGCGGACCCGATAGAGGGATAGGCCATGATTAAGGACTTTTAAGTCCGAAATGTTGAAAGCTTGGTGGGATTTCTCACAGTTGTAGCGTTTTCTGTTTAAAACATAAAATAGTCATTATTCACATTTAAAAGATAATAGAGGACCGAAGACCCATTCTATCACATAACAGAAGCCAGAAAACAATTTCAGGGAGACAGAGGCCGAGAAGTGATCATGGGCATTGATAGCGCAACTTAGCAAACTAAGAGAATCAATTGTGGGGCATCTCTAGCACGAGAAAACTCCCTGCAAGCACAACAACACACCCAAATGCGGTTATTCTTCTGTCAGAAGAAGAAACCTCCGAGCCCATGCTTGCCTAGTCAGGGCATCAAACAGTTAAAGGATAGAGAGGATAGATTAGGACACTCCGAGCCTTTGAGAGCTCAGGAGCATTGTAAAAGGCCTATAAAAGGCTGAAAGATAAATGTATGAAGGGTTCAACTTCTGGAGATTGTTGCTACTATGTTCCTTCAAGCTTCTCATCTTCATTCTAGCAATATAAGCTTATTTTGTTGTTATATGTTCAATGTCCATTTTCTCTTCTGTTCTAAGCTTGCACTTGAACAGGTTGTTCATGCTTCTTTTGTGTCTAAGGCCAGATAATTGTCATCTCATCTCTGCTTTGATAAATTAGATTTGCAAGCTTCTTTTACTTCCTGTAGCTGGCCATTCATATGTGTTTATATATATGCATCTGTTAGTACAGTTGGTATTCTCCATCTATTCATTGAATCTACAAACTATTGAGCATTAGTGGGCTAAAGCCTTATAAAGCTGAGGGTGTTCATGCATGTCTTGAGTGAAAAACATAGTTGAAATGGTTATCTGGCTTGATCCAAACCATCACCCATTCCAATAGTTTCGAGAACAATATTAAAGATTATATGTTACCATGCATCTCCGAGCTGCAAAGTAGGAGAGTTTCCTGGAGTGACAACATAATTGGCGCCGTTGCTGGGGAGAGGAAACTGAAGCTCAGCTTCCTTGGGAGATGACACAGATCCAACTTTGATGATAGACAAATTTTGGGCACTCTTTTGGTTGTAATCATCTATCTGGAAACTCTACTGAAGGACGAACCTCTTGGCGACTCCACTTCATAGTTCTGGCTTAGTTTGTGAGGCATACTCAAAGAAATCCTCAGAAGCCACAAGTTGACCCAGTACCTAACCCTGAAAAAATAATCAAAGAAAGAAAGGTATTGCAGAAAGGAGCATCAGGTTCAGGTAAACCTAAACAATATTCTATATCTCTTCAAGAAAATCCTGCAATAAAACAAATACATGTTGAGAGTATAGCATCTAATTCTAGCAGTGAAGAAAAATCTCAGAGATTCATAAAGCTCCTTATTCTTTAGGTTCTCCTTTTGTTGTAAGCCCAAAGGAAACCTCACCTTCTATCCATCATACTCCTTTAGTATTTTCAGTCACTCCTTAGCCCTCTATCATTCAGACTGCCAGTACTCTTATAGCCACCACAACTATGGCAGGACCACAAGCACCTACCAAAATGGAAAGAATCATAACTGCTAGATATGGGCCTATAGTACTGCCCACTCCTTTGAATGCCATGCCCACTAGAGAATATCGGAAGTACAGGCTTAAGTTCACTAGGACTGAAGGTGTTACAGCTGAAGAACATCTTGAGTCATTCTATAGCTATGCTAATAACCTAGACATTAGTGAAGATGATGTGTGGATGAGAGTCTTTGTCCAAAGCCTAGATAGAGAGGCTAGAAAATGGTTCAGAGAACTAACCCCGAGATCTATAGCAAATATTGAGGCTTTAGATGATGCATTCCTAAAGCATTGGGGGGATAAGAAGGATCTCCTCTACTAAAACACTAAATTTGGGAACTTAAAGAGGGAAAATGGTGAGTTGTTGTCTGATTTTAATAAGAGGTTTAACCGTATGTACATCAAGATACTAGTTGAAGTAAAACCCACCACTACCTCTGCTAAACTCACCTATGCCAGTGCTTTTGATTCTGACTTCTACCTACTATTGAGGGAGAGGCGATGTGCTACTTTTGCTAATATGAAAGATGTAGCCTTGGAAGTGGAATCAAACATCATGGCTGCAGAGAAGCTCAAGGGAAATGTTGATAGAAGAAGACAAAGGGGCGAGTCTTCATCATCTTTAGATCCCAAGATAGATAAAATGACCAAAATGATAGAGTCATTAGCCTTTGAAATATCAAAATTAAAGGTTGAGCAACACCTTGGGAAAGGTAGAGTTCCTAATACCTTTGCTCCTAGAAATCCAAATCCAAATCTATATAGAAGAGCTAATGAGCAGTTGCAGATTTTGAAAAAAATCAAAGATTCCAATGAAGACCAAAGGGTGACGACCCCTTTCCAGAATGTAGTCATGGAAGAAGAGCAATTTGAAGAAGATGACAAGATCCATTGTTTGGAAGACAAAGGAAATGCCTCCTTTTTTACCTCAGCTACCTATGAAAAGTCATTATTCAATGACCAGATTAACCAATAATGGGATGGTGAAGCTGTTTTGCAAACTGAAGATCAGCACAGATATAATCTGAGGTCGAAGATGAATAATGCTAAGGAAACTCCTATTCAAAGAGTTGTTGTCCCTATAGTGCAACAAGCTAAAATCCAGAAGCGACCAGCAGTTGATCCTATCATCCTCAAAGCTCTAGCTCACAAGGTAAGAGGCCTTTACAAGTCTCCTTCTCCTTTCAGTTTTCAATCAAAAATTCAAAAGCTAAGGATACCGATGCCTTTGATTGAACTAGTGAAGAATGAGTCCTTCAAAAGATCCATCCTCAAGGCCTTTGAGCCTAAAGCCATCCAAGCCTCCGCTGACTACGTAAATATGTAAGATGACAAGCCAGCTGTTATTCTCAACCCAATGATTGAAAATTATGAAGACAATTCCCTATCATTCTATGTCTCTCTGACTATTCATGATAAAATCCTTCACAACTTCCTTCTGGACACTGGAGCTAGCCATAATCTAATGCCCAAGGCTATCATGGATGAGTTGGGCCTTGACATTACCAAGCCTTAACATGATCTATTTTCCTTTGACTCTAGGAAAGTGAAATGTCTAGGATTAATCAAGGACATAGACATCACTTTGTCTCAACTGCCCATGAAAAGCATGATGATGGATATTGTGGTAGCAGATGTACCCCCCAAGTTTGGCATGTTACTTTCCATAGGTTGGATCAAGAGATTAGGTGGATCATTACAAAATGATTTGTCCTATGTTACTGTCCCAGTTTTTGGAGGTGAGAGAAGGAGATTATACATAGAAGCTCAGTTGGCTTATATCATCAACAATGAAGAGAATCCCACTAATCATCCCATATATGTTGGTCACACTGATCTTGGAGACTATATTCTTCATATTGAAGAATCCCAGTTGGCCTCCACGCAGCTTAAAAAACCAGTTTTCCAGATCGCTGAGAAAGAAGGCCCACAGATTTGGGACATGTTCTTTGATGGGGCTTGCTCTAAGGAAGCTGTAGGGGCAGGTGTAGTCCTTGTGTTCCCCACATAGGAATACATTCATTTATCTTTCAAATTAACCTTTCAGGTCACAAATAATATAACAGAGTACGAAGCCTTGATATTGGGCTTAACCGTTGCTAAAGAAATGGGCATCAAAGGCCTAAAAGTGTTTGGAGACACAGGCCTCATCATTCAACAGGTCAATAAAACTTTCCAAGCAAAGAATCCAAGGCTGAAAGCATAAAGAGATGAGGTATGGAAGCTCAAGGAATCTTTTAATAATTTCAGCATTTCTTACATCCAGAGAATGAAGAACCAGCTTGCCAATTCCCTTGTTGTGTCTTCTAGCACATTTATTCCTCCTTTGCCTCCTAAATTGACGTATGAAGTTTAGGTGAAATATAGACCGTCTTTGCCTGACAACGTCAAATACTAGAAATTTTTTGAAGACGATGATGAAATTAATAGGTTTTTACAAGTCGTTAAGGAATTTTTTGAAACACACATTGACCAAGAAAATGAAACCATGGAAGAATGCAGCCAATCTAAGCTAAAGGATGAGATCGACCGAGGAAGCATTGTCTAGCTGCCTAGTAACCATATACCCAAGGGATTGGTGCCTCTAGAGAAGTTGTTCGATCACAATGATGTGCCTTATAAGCCTACGAAAAACGAAAATGAGTATGTTGTTTATAAACATAATATAGGGAGCCTAGCCCATCTGAAATACATAAATCTATCCACTCATTTGTCTTCTGCCCAGAATTCCGAGTATTGCACCCTCATGAAGCAATTCATTGATATTTTTGCCTGGGAATACAGTGATCTTAAAACCTATGACATAAACATCATTCAGCATAAGATTCCACTGGAAAAGAATGCCATCCCTTTTTAGCAGAAATTAAGACCTATCATCCCTCTCTTATTGCCTTTGATTGAGAAAGAATCAAGAAGTTGTTGGATGCCAAAATCATAGTTCCCCTAAGGTATTCAAAGTGGATAGGTAACCTTGTGATAGTAAGAAAGAAAAATGGGGAAATCAGGGTTTGTGTTGACTTCAGAAATCTGAACAAGTGCTCTAAAAAAGATAATTACCCCTACCTAAGATGGAACACTTGCTGCAAAGAGTTTCAGGGGCTAGAGTCATGTCTTTCTTAAATGGATTTTCAGGTTACAATCAAATTACTATACATCCAGAAGATCAGGAAAATACCACCTTCACTACTCCTTGGGGCACTTTCATGTACTCAAAGATGCCTTTAGGACTCAAGAATGTTGGGGCTACTTTTCAGAGGGCCATGGAAATAGCCTTTGTGGGAGAGAAGGAAAAGTTTATCCTTATTTACCTTGATGACATAACAGTCTTCTCTAGCAGTCACAAGGACCATTTGCAGCATTTGAAGAAGGTCTTCCTAAAGTGCAGACAGTTTGGAATTTTGGTTAACCCAAAGAAGTCACAGTTTGCTCTAGAAGAAGGCAAACTTCTGAGACATATTGTTTCTGCTGAAGGTGTGAAGATTGATCCAGCAAGAGTTCAAGCAGTTCAAACATTGTCCATCCCATGGTCAAAAAGGGACATTCAATCCTTCCTGGGTAAGATTAACTTTGTAAGGAGGTTCATTCCAAACTTTGCAAAGCTAGTAAAGCACATCACTTCCATGCTGAAGAAAGGATCAGAAATAAAATGGATAGATGCTGCAAGAAGCTCTTTTGAAGCCATCAAGCAAGCTATCATGGAAGCTCCCACTCTAATCAGCCCAGATTACACTAAGGATTTTTGTATCTTCTCTTTTGCCTCTTATGATACACTTGCAGTAGTTCTAATGCAGAAAAATGATGAAGGCATAGAGCACCCTGTGGCCTTTTTCAACAAAACTCTAAGGGATGCTGAACTGAGGTATGACCTTATTGAAAAACAAGATTATGATCTCATAAAATCTTTAAAGGCATTCATAATTTATATTCTGCATTCCAAAGTAGTTGCATATGTACCTTTAACCTCAGTAAAAGATGTCTTAACTCAACTAGATATTGATGGAAAGAGAGCTAAATGGATTGCAAAATTCATAGAGTTTAACATAGAGGTGAAGCCCACTAATCTTATCGAAGGCCAGGGCTTGGCTAAACTTATCGCTGAAGAAAACTGAAGCTTGTTAGACATAAATTGCATGGGTCTAAATTTAGATGATGAGCAGACAGAGGGAGAAGCAGAAGAGAAAAAGCAGAATCAGTCTTTGGCTGAAAATCTAGCCACCTGTGAATGGTATTCCAACATAGTTCATTTTTTACATAAGCTAGAAGTCCCTCCAGGGCTTAGCTCAAGTCAAGCCTGGACCATTAAACTTAGATCATCCAAATTTTGCATTAATAAAAATATGCTTTATTGGAAAGACCCATCAGGAATCCTCTTGAGATGTCTAGATAAAGAACAATCTGTGGAAGTCATACACCAGTTCCATTCTAGCATCTGTGGAGGGAATCATTATTGGAAAACCATAGCCCAAAAAATCCTAAGGGCTGGGTATTATTGGCCTACTCTGTTCTTTGATGTGTTTTCTTTTGTGAAACCTTGTGACAAGTGTCAGAGGTTTGCAGGAAGACATCAGCTAAAATCTCTACCCTTGAAGCCAGTACATGTCAATGGTCCCTTCCAACAGTGGGGCTTGGACTTTATAGGTGAGATCAACCCACATTCCAGTGGCCAAACCAAATGGATCTTGGTAGCCACTGTTTATTTCACCAAGTGGATTGAGGCTATACCCACTAAGAATGCCAATGATCAAGTTGTCATAAAGTTCTTGAATGAGAATATTTTCACTAGATTTGGTTGCCCAACCAAACTAGTCACTAATAATGCAACAAATTTCAAGGCAAAGTAATTGGTGGACATGATTGAATCCATGGGCATTCAAGTGGTGCATTCTACCTCATATTATCCTCAACGCAATGGCTTACTAGAATCATCTAACAAGAGTCTGGTAAGGGTAATCAAAAAACTGTTAGAGGACAACAAAAAGAGCTGGGATTCCAAGTTGAAGTTTGCACTATGGGCTGACAGAGTTATCATCAAAAAGTCCATAGGGAATTCTCCATTTAAGCTTGTTTATGGTGCTAATGATGTTTTCCCTATCCAGCTGATTCTCCTTGTGGCTAAATTCTTGCAAGAAGAACAAGATGAAAAGAATGACATAGTAAGAAGAATGAATAACCTAGTTGAACTACACCAAATTAGAGAGTAGCTGGTTGAGAAGTCAAAAGCTCATCAGAAGAAAATCACAGAAACCTTTGACAGGAAGGTAAAAGTGGAAAATTTCCAAGTCGGTGACTAGGTTCTTAAATGGGATTCATTTAAGGAAAAGAAAGGTAATCATGGTAAGTTTGACTCCTTATGGATAGGTCCATTTTTCATTGCTCAAATTTAGCAGAACAATACCTTTATTTTGCACAGTGTGGAAGGAGGAGATGTTTTTGGTAGCCCAGTAAATGGGCAGTTCTTGAAACTTTGTTTCATTTAAGGCTTTAAAGCCTTGGTATTGTAAATATGTTTTTTTTCCAGTTTTTATTTTTATTGCAAAACAGACTTCATGCCCAATGAAATACTAGGAGGAAGATTTGATTTGGTTGTTATAGGAAAGGCATCGGTTTGAGATTACTGAAACCTCACAGGGAGGATTTCATCCCCAAAAGGAGCCAGTGTTAGCCTTATCGGGATGTGGCCCAAAATGCATCCAAAACGCCCCACGAAGTCTTCAAAATTGCTTAAGGATCATTCAAAGAGAAAAATAGTCGCATGCCAAGAGCCCTTGGAAGGGCGAAAAACACTATTGGGAAGCTAAAATACAAAAAAACTAGTGAAAAACCATGAATCACAAGCTTAGACAGTGCAATGCATAGCAACCATTAGATCTAGCTGATCAACAACCCAAATATAAGAAAAAATCACAATCGGTGCTACATAGAGGAGGATTTAAGACTGGGTGCAAGACACCCCCGATCAGCGATCTCCGATGATCGGATTGATGGATCGCAATCGGCGGGGACATACGCCATGTTATATAAAGACCTTTGGCTTGGGCGATATGCGATTGCGAAAAGTCGCATCGCAATATCATGTCGGAACATTGCGAAGGAGCAGGGCCTTTATACAGGCATATGCGCGATGGGATGATTCGGACCTGACAGTATTCTAAATATTATTTGATAATATTTGAGGTCTACAGAAAGTCCAGTTTCAAGGCATTTTCGTAGTTTTTTACGTATTTATAAAATACAAAGGGAAGCTTGGATTTGCGATATGCGATAAGACCCAGACCCAAAAGGGTCTGGGAAGGGAAATATATAATATTTGAGGTCTACGGGAAAGCTATTTTCAATGCATTTTCATGTATTTCATTATTTAATGAAATACAAAGGGAACCAAGGGGCAGCGACGATGCGATAGGTCCTGGACCTGAAAGGGTTCGGGAATGAAAATTTATAATGTTTTCAGGTCCGCCAAAGCCATTTTTCATGTATTTTTAGTGTCTTTTTTAACACATTCCAGAATACAAAGGGAACACAGGAACAGGCCGTCTGCGACATGTAATAGCAACCCTAAGGGCAGACCCAATAGAGGGATAGGCCATGATTAAGGACTTTTGAAGTCTGAAACTTTGAAAGCTTGGTGGGATTTCTCACAATTGCAGCATTTTCTGTTTAAAATAGAAAACAATCATTGTTCACATTTAAAAGATAACAGAGGCCTGAAGACCCATTCTATCACATAACAGAGGCTGGGAAATAACTGCCAAGAGATAGAGGCCGAGAAGTGATCATGGGCATTGATAGCGCAGCTCAGCAAACCAACATAATTGATTGTGGGGCATCTCTGGCATGAGAAATCTCCCTGCCAGCGCAGCAACACACTCGAATGTAGTTATTCTTCTGTCAGAAGAAGAAACCTCCGAGCCCATGCTTGCCTAGTCAGGGCATCAAACAGTTAAAGTACAAAGAGGATAGATTAGGACACTCCGAGCCTTTGAAAGCTCAGGAGCATTGTAAAAGGCCTATAAAAGGCTGAAAGATAAATGTATGAAGGGTTCAACTTCTGGAGATTGTTGCTACTTTGTTCCTTCAAGCTTCTCATCTTCATTCTAGCAATATAAGCTTCTTTTGTTGTGATATGTTCAATGTCCATTTTCTCTTCTATTCTAAGCTTTCACTTGAACAGGTTGTTCATGTTTCTTTTGTGTCTAAGGCCAGATAACTGTCATCTTATCTCTGCTTTGATAAATTAGATTTGCAAGCTTCTTTTACTTCCTGTAGCTGGCCATTCATATGTGTTTATATATATGAATCTACTGGTACACTCATTATTCTCCATCTATCCATTGAATCTACAAACTATTGAGGATTAGTGGTATAAAGCCTTGTAAAGATGAGGGTGTTTATGCATGTCTTGAGTGAAAAATAGAGTTGAAATGGTTATCTGGCTTGATCCAAACAATCATTCCAATAGTTCCGAGAACAATATTGAAGATTATATGTTACCAGGCATCTCCGAGCTACAACCTAGGAGAGTTTTCTGGAGTGATAACAGTACCTAGACCAATTGAACTGTATGCCTTTTGCGCATGGAGCAGCTAAGGACATTACGAGAGTCGGAACTTCATCCATGTGACACTTTCTCGTTACCTTCCCTGCTAAGATTTGCGTGCAATTTGTATTGTTGGGTCTATTATTGAGGTGATGGAATATCCTCGTGCCTTCTTCATGAGGTCGAATTATTTCTTCATTCTTTCTACCAGGTCATTTTCTCCCGTATTATCACCAAACTCCTTGGTTGGATTCATACCTTCATATGGCAGATGCGTAATCCTATGAATGAGCATGTTAGTGATGGGGATAGGCCCTTCTAGCCATAAACACCCATTGTGCACCAAAGTGAGCAGCTGGTGCACACAAATTGTGTTGATAGGGGTGTGGTGACAATGGGGCACCCACAACATATTAAGTAACCTTGAGTTCTCCACACTGCGGATCCATTCCACAGTCTCTAATGCGGTAACACCCAACTCCGTGTAGTAGAAGTGCTTCATGTACTTATCAATGGCTAAGTGTAGAAATCTAGCATGATCTTCTTGGTCCCAATCCTCCACTTTCAGCAGTGGGATCTGCGCAAGCCATGGACCTTCAAAGGGAACCTGCTCAGGTAGCAGGGGCATAGAAATGGAAAACTTTTCTGAATTTGGGTCCTTTTTGACCTTCGCCTTCCCCTTGCATGGAGGGATATAGTCGGGTAGCTTCATGAGGGGCTCCACTCCCTCATCATATATGTATTTTGTACCCCAACCTTCTTCTGCCTCTAGGTCAACTAGCTTCTCATGTTGCTTGTCCTTCTTTTGTTTCTGTGCTACAAAATGCTTCTTGGGGGGATTCGTGCATTGGTACTGGCTCTTTCTACTTATCCTTCTTTGGCTTAACTATTTGGGTTTATATTACAAGGGTAGGCTTTGGCCTAGGTGACCTCGGCACCGTAGGCATACGAGTCGTAGCTTCCATACTCACCACTTCCGAGGTGGCTCCCTCAGAGGTAACATCGCCACTACTACTCACGGTTTCTATGAGGCTTGGTGTGGAGTAGGAAGATTCTCTCTACAAACATAGACAATCCCTCTAGTCCAAGGGAGAGGGTCTAGCCACAAACAAGACAATCTTACATAAGTTCCCTTAGATTGAGAATGGATAAGATCCTACCTCTTGTATGGCTTATCCTTGTTTAATGAAGTCCTTGTGTCTTTGCTCTAGCGATCGGCTCCTTAGTGTTAATCAAGCACCTTAAACAAATAGACAAGAAACCAAATCACAAATGATATCATACAATAGATTCAACCTACTTAAGAGGCTAAGGAGTCTTAAGCTAATAAATACCATATGTGACTGATATAAGAAACAAAATATTAGTTGTATTATTATGACAAAAAGGAATTTACAACCTTCTCCTTAGCGTTGCAGGTTTCCTTTGATGTGTCCGGGTTCCAACACCACTGTTAGCATCTCATGATTCACCTCAAACAATAGAAGTTCAAGGCTTCTTCCTATTTTCTCCAAACCAAACAAACTACAAACTTATTCTCCCTTTACAAGAACAAACAAGAAGGCTAAGGCTATCAAGAGTTGTTTAGGCTATCAAGATTTTGCAAATTATTCCAGCCCTTCCATTAGCTAGCTGAGGATGGAATAGGACAAGTTTATATAGCTTGAGATAGGGGACATGTATCCTCTTATGATGGGAGAGGTCTCATCCCTTTTGTTTTGTTGCATTTTAATAGGGGAAAGGAGCCCAAATAGTATCTCTCGGCTCTATCTCGACTAACCATTTACCAGACTTCCGTTCACAAAGCATCTAGACCTAGAAGCTTCAACTCCATTTTTAAAAAACTTTCCCAAAGAGGGTCAACACAGGTAATGAATGGGTAAAAGCATTGATTGGCGCTAGGCTCAGTGTTAAACTCTGGAAATTAGTGCAAGGAAGAAATTGAGGGATAGTGTTGGCCTTTAACACTGAGTTTGAAGGAATATTCTCTGGAAATGATGTAAGAGGGAAATGTTCTACAAATGAAGAGTGATGTAAAGACATGTTCTTCATGATAGGAAAACATGTGAGGTTCACTGTATAGGTCCTCCAGGATCGAGGAATGGGGAGTACAGGGAAAATGACAAAATGTTGTGTAACACTTGGTCCAAGCATCTTTTCGAGAATGAACTTCTTATTCAACTCAGATAGCTTAGCAAACATATGGCTTTGTTGAAGCCCTGAAAATTGTTGCTACAACATGGGGGAAAAACACCTGGTCTAGACCTTGGTTAGCAGCTCCTTTTCCATTTGGTGTAGTGGCTCCGACGTGGGATAATGGGAGCAGTTTCCCAAAAGAGATTTTGATAGTGTTGATGGGGTGATATATGTTGTAACGGGGGAATGATTAATCTAACTGTAATCTAATATAAACTACTAAAAACATGCATATATTGGTGATCTCCAGTATTGCACCAATGATGCCGCAACTCCTCGGACTCCCTACTTTACTTTTATCAACCCGGTAGTTCGTAACAAACTTGGAAGCCACGGTGCTGTATGCACAAGTACTAGCTCTTACTACAGGCTGTCACTTGATCAGCTAGCACAATTTCGCTAGGAGCTTAAGCCAACTTCTATGAGTTCTTAGAAGGAGCTTTTAACTATGATGAAAGAAAGCTAACTCAAAAGAGGCTATTCTATTTGCAGAAAGATAATGAAAGCTGAAAGGAAACACAAACCCTAACAAACCCTAGTTTTACCCACTAACCCTACTTTTGCAAGAAAAGAGATGGAAACTACTGAAATGGATGCCATGGACTATTGAAAACGTAAAATGCATGTATTCAAGATACTTCTGAAGGAAAATGAGAAGAAATCATCTTTTTGTACTTTTGAGCAATTTTATGTAGAATTATTAAGCTTGTGTTTTAACTATTTGTGACTGTGCAGAGGTTTGGTGGTGAAGGGAGATGGAGTTGGCATTTTCAGGATGTGTGGAAGGTATGGAGAGGACCTAAGGAGTCCATAGTACCCCTCTGGAGACTTCCACTGTGATCAGACTTCAAAAAATCACTCACATGAACTTCTATAAGGGGCTGCGGGGGATCTACAGGAGGTTCTACAAGAGGTTCTATAGGAGGAGGCCGAAAGTGGTTTTTGGAGGTTTGGAGGTGGAAAAATGGTGGGAGAAGGGACATGAAGGTTGGATGGAGATGTTAAGGGGTCTAGGACTTTGTAAATGAAGATCAAAAATGAAGGAGATGGTTGGATTTGTTCAAAGGCCAAGAAAGCTGTTAGGATCCCACCCTAACCCCCTTATTTATGTCATGGGATCACGTCATAGTCAAGAGTCAATAAAGCCCATATTAATATTTGTAAGTGGTTAACCCGCAATTAATTACGGGACCACAGTTAGTTGCAAATGGACGGTAGTATTAGTTAGATGGTAAATGGGCGGTAGTATTAGATAGATGGTATTAATAAAACCCACGATATTGGCTCGTGGTATTGCATGTATGAGTCATATATAAAGGATAGAGACTCCCTGCGAGGAGCATTGTGTCTTGTTTTGTAATCGAGCTCTGCTCTATTGGAGGTTGCCCCCTCGAAGAGGCCTGTGAACATTTCTCTTCGAATAATAAAATCATTGCTATTCTGTGCTCTGGGTATATTTTTTTGCATATTCTGCGTTCTCGGTATCTTTTCTTCGCAAATTCTATGTCTGGGTATCGCTTTGCAGGTTAAGAGCATAACAAGTGGTATCAGAGCACTTTCCAGGGCTCGGTGGGATCTCCAAATTTTAGCAAAATTTTTTTAGGCTAGAGACGTGTTCCGACGTCTTTAAACCACGGGATCTGTCGTTAAGCACATAAACCTGCGGATTTGGGGAGGCATGCACGCAGGAAATACAAGAGGTGGTCACGTCTGTTGGACTCCCTTGTAACCCCTGTGGGTACCCCTTCGAGTAGTAGCGCATTAGAAAGAACCGCGCACGGACTGTCTTCCACGTACCCTCTGGGTATATAGGAAGCCCCCTAGCTCCCTTGAAACCTCGCCATAGATAAACCTTCAGTCGTCTTGTGGCTACAGTACACCGAGAACAGCACTCGGAGAGATTACTCGCCCGTACGATAGGGTAGTCGGGTTGTACGGCTAAGGGTATGGTCGATCCTCCTTAGTTAGAGCCCTGAAACATTGGGCCGAGTACTACTGTCAGACCCTTATGTATATTGCGATCTGTAGCACCTGACACTCCCCAAGACCATAGTTCCCTTTCTATCGGGGGATCACACATCATCTATTCCAGATCAGCAGCAGCAGTGGTTCCACCATTCAGATCTCTCAGATCCACCAGATCGGATATTCTAGATCAGCAGCAGCAGTTGTCCACCATTCAGATCTCTCAGACCCACCAGATCGGATATTTCAGATCAGCAGCAGCAGTTGTTCCACCATTCAGATCTCTCAGATTCACCAGATCGGAGTAGTTGGGAAGGGTTCATGTACCTGGATATAATTTTCGCAGGACTTTTGGCGGCATTGACATTTTGAGGATTTGGCGACTGCAGTATTGATTAGGAAGGAGTAAAACTCCGTTAGGAGTTTTCCAAAAAAAAATAAAAGAGAGTCTGAGATCTTCCGGGACGCTTATTGGTGACCTAGCCCATCAGTATCAGGACGACGAGCTGAGCAAGGTGGTACCATTCAATTTCTTAGTAAAATTTTTTAGGCGGTCCCAAATTTTCATCAGGTTGGTGTATGGTAGAAACTCGCGCCCAAGCGATGGCCAATGAACGGATCGACAAAATTGAAAACCATATGGAGACCCTCGAAACGGCTATGTCCAAGATCGCACATGAGCTTCAAGAAATGAGTAGCTTCGTACAACTTCAGCTTAAAGGAATGAGTAACTAGATACAGCAGGCATTCCCAGAAGGCAAGGAGCCAGCCCACGAGGAGGGGTATAATGGCCATAACTACCATGAGGGTGAGTCTAGCCACTCTCCTCACATTTGGCACTCCCGTCCACCATCCAGTCAGCATCCTCCCAAGTTGGATATGCAGAAATTTGATGGTTCTCACACGTCAACATGGCTAGCACAAATGGAGCAGTATTTCCAATTGAATCATATCACAGATGAGGGAACTAAGCTTATGGTGGGCACCATGTACTTGGACAATGAAAGATGGCAATGGAAGGAATGGCATCAATGCTGCAATGGACATTTTCAGAATTGGGCCCAATTTGCCAAAACTCTCCGCAGTCGCTTTGAACAGGAAGACTCTTTTTTGGGGCGTCTCACTAAGCTTCGACAGATGGGTACAGTGGAGGAATATATGACTGCTTTTGAAGCTTTAGCCTTCTGCACTAAGGGTCTCACAGATGAGTTCTACATGGAATGCTTTATCAGCGGTCTTAAAGAAGCCATCAAAGCTCAGGTTCTACTCCACCACCCCCCCACATGGACCGAGGCTTGCCAGGTAGCCCGTAAGGTGGAACGTGCATTAACAGCCCAATCCAGCCGCCCCAACTTCCCCGCTAAAGTTCGTCCCTCACAGGCTCCCAATATGACCCAAACACTTAAGATTCAAAGGGTGTCACCGGCAGAAATGGCCGAAAGAAGGAAGCAAGGACTATGTTACTACTGTGATGAAAAATATTCCCCGGGACATAAATGCAAAGAGCACAAGTTTTTTCAAATAGATGCCACTGACTACAGCTCCACCGAGGAAGATCCACCACTTGAGGAACCAGAGGCCACCGAAGAAGATAACCAACAGGAGATGGTATCTGATGAACCAATGATTTCGCTACATGCATTGGCAGGAATTTCTTCCCCTCAAACTCTCAAAATCAGGGGTTTTCTTAAACATCGCCCAGTAGTAGTCTTGATTGATAGTGGAAGTACCCATAATTTCATCCACCAAAAGATCGCTGAAGCAACACATTGTTTTTTCCGGGCAGTTTCTAACTTCCAAGTCCAGATTGCAGATGGGGGCACAATGAAATGTGAAGGTCGCTGTGAAAATGTCAAAATTCAAATGGGGGATTATCATTTGAAAACCCACATGTTTGCAATACACATGGGGGGTTGCGACATTGTCCTCGGTGCGGAATGGCTCCGCACTCTTGGGCCAATCACAATGGATTTCCAGGAGTTATATATGAGTTTTAAGCAGAATGACTTCACACATACCCTCCGTGGACTACAGGCGAGAGCCCCCTCTATCATAAGCTCGCATAGGATGGAAAAATTGTTAAAAAAGGGCCATCATGGAGTGGTAGCTCAATTTAATGCCATCCAGGTGGTAGACACCATGTCTTCGCCAATTCATCCTGAGATGCAACAGATTTTGAATAAACATCGGATGGTCTTTGACAAACCTCATGAACTTCCACCCTCGCGAGGGGAACATGATCATAGCATCACATTGGTTCTAGGGGCCCAACCCCCAAATGTGCGGCCATACAGACATCCGTTCACCCAAAAGAATGAAATAGAAAAAATCATCAAGGAATTGTTGGAAGCAGGTGTCATTCGTCCTAGCATTAGTCCTTATTCATCTCCAGTCGTCATGGTCCTCAAGAAAGATGGGGAGTGGCGGATGTGTCCAGACTTCAGGGCCCTCAATAAGTTAACAGTCAAAGATAAATTTCCCATCCCAGTGGTTGACGATTTGCTAGACGAACTCAATGGGGCTCAATTCTTCACTAAATTGGATCTTCGCTATGGCTACCACCAAATTCGCATGAAGGAAGTCGACATTCCCAAGACAGCTTTCAGAACTCATGAAGGCCATTATGAGTTCTCGGTCATGCCATTTGGTCTCTGTAATGCCCCCTCTACTTTTCAGAGCCTTATGAATCACCTCCTCAAACCATATCTCAGAAAATTTGTCCTGGTCTTCTTCGATGACATACTCATCTATAGTGGCACTTGGGCAGCACATCTTCAGCATGTAGATATCCTCTTGCAACTGCTCCGCACGCATAAACTATTTGTCAAAATGTCTAAGTGTGCGTTTGGCATGGAAGAAGTTGAGTATTTAGGCCACATTGTGGGGCGTGAAGGTGTCAAGGTGGATCCCAAAAAGATCCAGGCAATGCAAGAATGGCCTCAACCTAAGACCTTGAAAAGCTTGAGAGGATTTTTGGGTCTCACAGGCTATTATCGTAAATTTGTCTGCAACTATGGCCGCATAGCGAAGCCCCTGACGCAACTTCTAAAGAAAAATTCCTTCTTTTGGAACGAAGAAGCACAACAGGCATTTACCGCTCTCAAAACCGCCATGTGTTCCACTCCAATCTTAGCACTACCGGACTTCACCAAAACATTTGTCATTGAATCGGATGCTTCGGGAACAGGTATTGGAGCAGTCTTAATGCAGGAAGGGCGACCATTGGCCTTCACCAGCCAACAACTAAGTGGGAAGAACTTGGGCCAATCTACCTATGAGAAGGAAATGATGACCATATTACATGTAGTTGAGACCTGGCGACCCTACTTGTTGGGGCGACGTTTCCAAATCCGCACAGATCATCACAGTCTTAAATATTTTTTGGAGCAACGCCTATCGTCCCCCCAACAAAATAAATGGTTAGCCAAAATGCTGGGATATGATTATGAGATCATTTACAAGAAAGGGAAAGACAACAGGGTAGCAGATGCATTGTCGCGCCAATTTGAGGAGGAAAGTACTCTGCTCGCAATATCCCTCCCCATTCCAGATTGGATTGAAGAGGCTCGCAGGGAATGGTTTTCACATCCTGGGCTCTCCCAACTCATTTCTCAATTACAGGCAAATCCTAATTCCAGTAAGGGCTACTCGTGGCAGAATGATATTCTTCGCTACAAGGACAGAGTCATCATATCACCAACATCCACCCTCAAAAGTCGCATTTTGGCAGAATTGCATTCATCCCCCATTGCAGGACATTCGGGCTTTCAGAAGACATACGCTCGCACCAGAAGATCATTTTTTTGGACCGGCATGAA
Organism: Pinus tabuliformis; assembly: GCA_031772625.1. Classification (NCBI taxonomy): domain Eukaryota; kingdom Viridiplantae; phylum Streptophyta; class Pinopsida; order Pinales; family Pinaceae; genus Pinus; species Pinus tabuliformis. Next base: position 127,232,183 of record CM062817.1, read on the forward strand.
ACAGGACATCCTTACTTTTGTAGCAGAATGTGACGTCTGTCAACGCCACAAAGGGGAAACCGTCAACACACCAGGCACATTACAACCATTGCCCATTCCGGCGTCAATTTGGATGGAGGTCTCCATGGATTTCATTACAGGTCTTCCAAAGTCCGGGAACAAATCAGTCATCATGGTGGTTGTGGACCGACTGTCGAAGTATGCTCATTTCTGCGCCCTACCCCAACCATTCACACCCACTTTGGTTGCTCAAACTTTCATGGATCAAATCTTCAAATTGCATGGCATGCCCACTTCTATTGTGTCCGACTGCGACCCAATCTTCACTAGTAATTTTTGGCAGGAGCTCTTCAGAATACAAGGCACTCAACTCAAACTCAGTACTTCATATCATCCGCAAACAGATGGTCAAACCGAAGCCGTCAACAAATGTCTAGAAACCTACCTTAGGTGTTTCACTTCAGAAAAACAACACCTTTGGGTACAGTGGTTACCTCTGGCGGAATGGTGGTATAACACCAACTATCATGCCACCACCAAAATGACTCCCTATGAAGCAGTCTATGGACAACTTCCGCCGTCCCCCACTTCTTATCTCACGGGGTGCTCCAAAGTACAAGCCGTGGATCAACTCCTACAACACCGTGCAACCATGCTTGCCCACCTGCGCGAGAATCTTCATCAAGCTCAGAACCGTATGAAGCAACAGGCTGACCAACATCACTCAGAGCGCCAATTTCAAGAAGGGGATCAGGTCTTTTTGAAGCTGCAACCATATAAGCAAACATCACTCAAAGACAAGGGTTGTCAAAAGCTCTCTCCAAAATTCTACGGACCATATCAAGTACTTCAGCGCATTGGAGAAGTGGCTTACAAGTTGGCTTTGCCACCTACAGCAAAAATCCACCCAGTTTTCCATGTATCGTGTCTCAAGAAAGTGATTGGGAACAATTGCCGAGTTCAAACCAGTCTACCTGAGTTGGATGAAGAAGGATCAATCTGGCTTCAACCTGAACAGGTTCTAGACACTCGAGACAAGCACCTGCGCGGCCGCATGATTAAGGAGGTCCTCGTCAAATGGAAAGATACCTCACCGGAAGATGCAACTTGGGAACCAGCCGCTATTCTTCAGCAGTTTCCGCAGCTTCAGCCTTGAGGACAAGGCTAGTCTTAAGGGGGAGGGCATGTTAGGATCCCACCCTAACCCCCTTATTTATGTCATGGGATCACGTCATAGTCAAGAGTCAATAAAGCCCATATTAATATTTGTAAGTGGTTAACCCGCAATTAATTACGGGACCACAGTTAGTTGCAAATGGGCGGTAGTATTAGTTAGATGGTAAATGGAGGGTAGTATTAGATAGATGGTATTAATAAAACCCACGATATTGGCTCGTGGTATTGCATGTATGAGTCATATATAAAGGATAGAGACTCCCTGCGAGGAGCATTGTGTCTTGTTTTGTAATCGAGCTCTGCTCTATTGGAGGTTGCCCCCTCGAAGAGGCCTGTGAACATTTCTCTCTGAATAATAAAATCATTGCTATTCTGTGCTCTGGGTATATTTTTTTGCATATTCTGCGTTCTCGGTATCTTTTCTTCGCAAATTCTATGTCTGGGTATCGCTTTGCAGGTTAAGAGCATAACAAAAGCAATTTTGCACAAAAACGTAGAAATTAGGGCAGTTTGGGAAAGTATGGTGAATGAGTGGGGGAATCTTGGGAGATGAACTGGAGTAGGTTTTGTGATGGAAGAATGATAAACTGGAGTGTTCTACAAGTGAGCTGCACACTTACTTTTCAAAACTGACTCAAGCAAGAGCTAAAAAAACATAGTTTTACCTATTTTAACCTAATTCTGACCTAAAAACCAGAAAAGTGTTGAACAAAACTTTATGGACAGGGAGTTACGAAAGAAAGCCATGGAAACTAAAAAAGAAATGATCTAAGCATGTGAGTCTAACTGATATCAACTTCTCCAACTCGAAATATCACACTAGCAATTGCATTGGAAAGCAAAAACAATGTTTTGGTGGCAGCAAGAGTGACTTGATCTCAAATCATGGTCCCAAGGAGGGAGAAAGGAGATCAAGGCCTGCTTGGTAGCCTTTTTGTGGATCTTTTTCTATTATTGCAACAAACTATCTAATCAACCTGAAGCAAGAACAATTATTCTAATCATCAAAAGGAACCTAAGTAACAAAGCAAGATTTAACCTAAAGAATAGAAATTATTTCATGAATGCAAGAAAAAAAAATATAAATACACAAAGGAGGTGTTGGGCACTTGGGATGGGCCCAAACCCAAGAGCTATAACCCCCTAGGAAAGATCAGTGCTAGTTCAAAGCTGTATTCATCTTCATTTATAAAAAAATAATAGTTACATCACCGAATTGTTTGCAAAAAGAGCTAAAAAATGAGCTAAGTACAAGACTGCATTAAAGTGCAAAAATAGACTATCAAATTGTTAACATCTAACTAAAAAAACTGAGGCCCTAAGCCTTCTTATTTATACAAATGGGGACTCCCAACAGTCCTCCTAAAATTAAGGAACTCAACTTCCTAGAACTGAAGATAACAACAGTCCTACTTGACTTGCTCGGTTGCCCCTTGGAAAGTGGACCTTTGTGCTCTGAGTTTCTGATGGAGAATTCGAGGTAAGGGTTCATAAATGAAGGGGACACCCTCCTACAAATCCTCTCCCTTGTTCTTCCTTGAATTTGGCTGCCAAATGCTCATTAAACCTTTGATTTTATCTCAAAATTGACCAAAAATCTGCATAAAGCACACATTTGACTTTTTTGCATAATGACTAACCCAATTCACTCTATTAACATAAATATAATAAAAAAATGCAATAAACTAATGAGATTGGTGGATTAAGTTGAATTAAGAGGGAAAATGATCCCATATATTTATCCATTTCTAGGACTCATCATCACCCCCCTACTGAAGATGTTGCTCATCCTCTGAGCACCTAACCTATCTCTTCATCCTTGATGGCTCTGACGGATTCCTTGACATCCCATGCTTCTGATGTGATATCCTCCTCTTTATCATGGAATCCTACCTTTCTATCCACCTCCTCCCACTGTTGTCTTTCTTCTTCCTCTTTTTCCTCTTCTTTTGTCTTCTCTGTCTCTGTTAGCTTTGCTTCCTCAAGCTTTGTTTTCTTCTCATCTTGTTCAGTTTCTACCTTCTCTGCTTTATTATTTTTCTTCTCTGGTTTAGTATTTTTTCTTTTCTGTTATGGGTTTCCTCCTTTCTACTCTGGTCTTTTTCTTCTCTGTTTTTGTCTCTTCTATCTCTGGTGGTGTTTTCTCCTTTTCTTGCTGAGTCTCTGCCCTTCCTGTGACAGTCTTTTTCTAAGCTTTCTTGGGCTTTTTCTTCTCATCTTTTGTCATCTTCCTCTTCTCTACTTTTGGTGCTGTTTTCTTTTCTGCCTTAGGTTGAACTGTGGTTTTGTCAAGTTTATCCTCTTCTTTCTGTTTCTCCTCTGTTTTTCCTTCTGTTTGAATATCTTATGCCTCCTCATGAATTTCCTTCTCAAGTTCCTCTGTCTACTCCTCCTCTTCACTACTAGATGGGCTAAGATCATCAGTAAGAGTTTTGATGTCATCTTCTCTGACATGTTCTTGAAAATTTCCCAAGCTATAGGGATGGTGTATGTGTGGTTTCTGAAAATGCTCAAGTGAGGAAGAAGACAACAACTTCCAAAACCTGAAACAGAGGGATAGTTGAGTTTTGTCTTTTTCTGACCAGAGAGGGAATTTTCCCTTGTGCTTCTTCTTCACAACATCAATATGCGATTTCTCCCTTTCTTCAAACTATTTTTAACCTGAATTTGCTTCTCGGTTTTTTTGAAAAAAATTAATACTTTGACAGAACAGAGAATATATAACACAATGTTTTTTATTCAGAGAGTAGACAGACTTGCAAATTCAGTGTTTCACAGGTTGGTTTCTATGGTTTCATCCCCCTTTTTTCTTTATAGAAGAATGTGAGGAAGAAAAAGATAGAATTTGAATGCAGAGAAGAAAACGGAGAGACTGTGTAGAACTTAGAAAAATACAAGCAGGCTTTTAAGCTTCACTTTCCTTTTTTTCAACCCAATACTCTATTTTTAATCCCCCACCTTATATAAATATATCATATGCAGAGTGGTTTCCCGAGACCACCTCTTTTCAAGCTCTAATTTTGACAAAAATTTTGGATTTTCCATCTGCAAAGCTGCTCTCTGCCCTTCCTGTAGAAATCTTCCTGTAGACAGTGTTCCTGCTCCTGTAGAACACAGTAGTGCTCCTGTAGAGCCCGATAAGTAGGAGGGTTTTGAAAACTGGCAGAGAACGATGGGTTCGCTGTTCTGAAGGTGGAAGGTGAGTGTTGCAATCAAGAACTCATCAACTCAAATGAAACAAAGGGTCGTGAGAGTGTTTCAAGGAGGAGTTCTTACGGCTGTTTATGGAGACTTCTAGTGATGAAGGGTGAGCTGGCCAAGTGTACGTTGGCACCGTGTAGACCGTTGGTCCCCACTGCAATGCTATTACGAAACTGTATGTTTTCTACCCATAATCACTTGCCATCATTGGCGCTTGAGCTCAAAATAGCTGCCACTACCTGACTGTTAGATTTTTCCATGAGTTGACTCGACACACATGCAGTGTGATCTCCGGATGAGTGCAATCGAACTAGCTGAGGGTGTCTAGTTAACTGGCCACCTTTCTAGATTAATCCCAACCATTTCATTCATTTATGAAGTTTTGAATCATATAGATGCAAATAGAGGAACTGGTTTAGACACTTACCTGTAAGTCAAAATGTGTGTGCTGCTTGGTTCTTTTGGTGCTACATGCTCATATTCAATTGTTGCATGCCTATATCCCTTATGCTATATGCTTTTTGCTGTCTGATGTGTGGCTATTTTTCTTATGCAGGTATCCTCTAGCTGGATCTAGGCTGCAGGAGTCTGCTTCAACCTTCAGATTTGCACCCTTATGCTGTTGATGCTAGACTTTTGTAGGACAGTGATTTGTTTTGTCCATAGCTCCCAAACGGTATACTGGATTGATCGGAAATTTTCTTGGCATGTTTCCATCATCATTATGCACCTCCCGTAGAAACATTGTGGTCAATGGATGCCCAAATTTCGAGAAAAACTGAAAATGGTTGAAGGTGACAGAGGTCAATTTCTTGGAAACCATGTACTGAAATTGGCTGAAATTGCTTGGGCAAGTTACTATCACCCATATCCATCTCCCCATGAAACAGGTTTTTAAATGGATGCACGGATATGGAGAAAATGCAAAAATGGCTAAAGGTGATGGAGGCTGATTTATTAGAAACTTTGCACTGGAATTGGCTGAAATTGCTTGGGCATGTTTCCATTATCCCTATACAACTCCCCATGAAATATTTATTAAAATGGATGCACGGTTTTCAAGTTAGGGAAGAAACAAATTTCTGCTCTATGTATTTTTGTATCGGAGAATTCTGCAGTTTTTTGGACAGTAAGAAAAAAATGAGCTTGGACTATCATGTAGACTTGGAAATGATGGAAAATAGGTTTGAAGATTACAGGGGGATTTATAAACCATTTATGAAGCTTCCCTGTTCCTCAAACTGCTTTTAAAATCCTTTTCTAGCTCTCTGTAATTTCTACAGGAGCCTCCTGTAGAAAACACAGTTTTTAGAAAAGAAACATAGTGAGGTGGAGAGAATGTCAAAAATGATGGAGAAGGGTGAGGGAAGGTAGGATAGTGCTGTTACTAGTTTCAGAGCTTTCTTGGCACCTACTGCTACTTCCTGAAGTTCCCCTACAAACATGCAATACAACTGGAAATTCATTTTTTTCTTTTTTCTTTTTTCTCTTTTTTTTGAAAACAACTAGGGTGCCTCAAGGAGGTTTTCACCCTAATTGCCTGCCCTGGGCACCTCCAAGGGAGGTTTTCACCAAGGGATCTTATTCTCATTTTCTTTCCTCTTCTTTCCAATCCATTGACCGCCTCATGGAGGTTTTCAATCAATGAGCCAATCTGAGGCGCCTCCGAGGAGGTTTTCACCTTAGATTTTTATTTTTTTCTCTTATTTTTCATTTTTTTCCTTTTCCTTTTTATTTTTTCTACCCTACCCTACTTGAAAAAAAAATCATTTTCAAGTATAAGAATAATTCCAATGGAGCCATGTGCACATCGAGATGATAGGAAAAATGATGTGGAGGCTTGAAATGCATGCTTTGACAGGTATCTAGATTTTAGAGACTAAATGATTTTACTTTGAAGGGATCAAGCATAGCTGAGGAAGAGACTACTCATGCAACTTAGTGACCGTCTGGAACCATGTCTCAATATAGTTGTGATGTCCTTGGTTCTTTTGCTGATCTGTATCATTCTTCATGTCTTCTTCTATCATGACCTTCACATCTTCCTCTTTTTGCTAATTTTTCTCTTGAATACATGGAGGATTTGATGGTAACCATGAGGGAGCTCTCTCGATCTTTGATTCTATTGTCTTTTCTTTATCAAGTGCAGCCAATGGTTCTTTGACCTTCTCTTTTGCATCTTCTTTTGCTGGATGTGGTCCTTCAATGATATCAATATAATCTCTTTTTTGCAATACTCTTCCTGAGCTATGGTGAATATCATTGAGCTCAAGAGGAGTTGTTTGGAAGTGTTGTACCTCAGCTTTGCAATTGGGTTGAGCTACTCTAATGTGCGGGTTTGGAAATGGTGGTTCCCCACTATATACTTGCTGGGCCTGCTTGTTATTTGGGCTCGGGTTCAGTTGAGAAGGCATTTGAGGTTTCCTTGGTGGAGCAGGAGGCATTGGTTGCGGTTGAGCAGGTGGTGGAGGAAAACGAGCGAGAGCAGTGTTGTACTGGGGCCTCCACTCTTGATGAGGTGTATTCCACTGAGGCTATGGCTAAGCATAGGATTGAAATGAATGAATAACTGGTTGAGCATGATATTGAGGAGGATATGACCAAGGAGGGGGTGTGGACTAGGAAGGATGAGCAGGGGGACCCCAAGAAGGTATGAATGTGACTTGGTTGGGGTTGTAGTATGCCTGAGATGTCCCTTGCATCCCATGTTGGTATGGTCTAGGTCCATGTGGCCTCCTTTGGTTCATGAAATGGAGTGGTTCAATGGCACCTTTGGCCCTCTGATATGCAGCTTTAATTCCAGGCAAGGAAGGGCACTGATTCGTAGGATGGTCTTCTTCACAAACAAAACACACTTCTATGGAGTGCAATGGACATTCGTTCTTAGGATGCTTTCTAGTGCACCTGGGAAAAAAGATGACCAAATCCCTCTTGGCTTCCTCTTGCTTCCTTTGGATCTGCAAGGTATCCATTTGCATGGAAAGAATTTGCCTCATCTCACTCTCGAAATATTCCTACATATTTTCACATTTACCTCTAAGGGATGAGTTGGAAGAAAAGGTATTGCTCCCAACATTTTTGTTTTCAGCCATGGGCTTTAGAGGAATGGATTTCTTCTTCTTCTTCCCCTGTAGATTCTTCAAATATGTCTAGCTGTCACCTAAGGGTGCTTCTTGATTACAGCCACCGAAGAAGAGAGAAGGTTGGCTGTGTGAAGCAGTGGGGGTGTTGTGCAAACATTTTTCTGAATTATCTCTACTCCTACAAGGCATGGAAGGAAATCTTTTTGGTGGATTTTTGTGTTTCTTTTTCTACTTTTACCTGCAAAACTAAAATGGATTGAACAACAAATTGCAACTAACTAAAATAAACCTTGCTAAAATGAAAATTATAGAATTGAAATGAAAGCAGGAAATGACTAATCTATTTTACTGGAATGGAAATTTCAAAATTGAAATGAAAGAAGGAAATGACTAATCTAATTTTCTGAAATGAAATTACAGAATTGAAATGAAACCAGGAAATGCCTAATTTACTCTTGTTGAAATGAAATTGCAGAATTGAAATGAAAACAGGAAATGACTAATCTACGCTTGCTGAAATGAAATTGCAGAATTGAAATGAAAGCAGGAAATGTCTAATCTACTTTTGCGGAAAGGAAATTGCAGAATTGAAACAACTACTCTACTCTTGCTGAAATAAACTACTTAGTAGAAGGTTGTAGTAGAAAATAGAAGAAAAACAGTAATCACAAAATACTCTGACGCTTCCCCGGAAATGACACCAAAAATATGGTGAGCTCCAGTATTGCAACAATGATGCTGCAACTCCCTACTTTACTTTTATCAACCCAGTAGTTCGTAACAAACTTGGAAGCGACGGTGCTGTATGCACAAGTACTAGCTCTTACTACAAGTTGTCACTTGATCAACTGGCACAAATTCGCTAGGAGCTTAAGCCAACTTCTATGAGTTCTCAGAAGAAGATTTTAACTATGATGGAAGAAAGCTAACTCAAAAGAGGCTATTCTATTTGCAGAAAGATAATGAAAGATGAAAGGAAATGCAAACCCTAGCAAACCCTAGTTTTACCCACTAACCCTACTTTTGCAAGAAAAGAGATGGAAACTATTGAAATGGATGCCATGTACTATTGAAAAAGTAAAATGCATGTATTCAAGCTAATTCTGAAGGAAAATGAGAAGAAATCATCTTTTTTTACTTTTGAGCAATTTTATGCAAAATTATTAAGCTTGTGTTTTAACTATTTGTGATTGTGCAGAGGTTTGGTGGCGAAGGGAGATGGAGTTGGCATTTGTAGGATGTGTGGAAGGTGTGGAGAGGACCTAAGGAGTCCCTAATACCTTTCTGGAGACTTCCACTGTGTTCAGACTTCGAAAAATCACTCGCATGAACTTCTATAGGAGGTTGCAGGGGATCTACAGTAGGTTCTACAGGAGGATCTACAAGAGGAGGCCGAAAGTGGTTTTTGGAGGTTTGGAGGTGGAAAATGGTGGGAGAATGGAAATGAAGGCTGGATGGAGATGTTAAGGGGTCTAGCACCTTGTAAATCAAGATCAGGAATGAAGGAGATGGTTGGATTTTTTCAAAGGCCAAGAAAGCAATTTTGCACAAAAACGTAGAAATTAGGGCAGTTTGGGAAAGTATGGCGAATGAGTGAGGGAATATTGGGAGATGAATTGGAGTAGGTTGTGTGATGGAAGAATGATAAGCTCGAGTGTTCTACAGGTGAGCTTCACACTTACTTTTCAAAACTAACCCAAGCAAGAGCTAAAAAAAGAGTTTTACCTATTTTAAGCTAATTCTGACCTAAAAACCAGAAAAGTGTTGAAAAAAACTTTATGGACAGGGAGTTATGCAAGAAATCCATGGAAACTGAACAAGAAAGGATCTAAGCATGTGATTCTAACTGATATCAACTTCTCCAACTTGAAATCTCACACTAGCAATTGCATTGGAAAGCAAAAACAATGTTTTGGTGGTAGCAAGAGTGACTTGATCTCAAATCATGGTCCCAAGGAGGGAGAAAGGAGATCAAGGCTTGCTTGGTAACCTTTTTGTGGATCTTTTTCTTTTATTGTAGCAAAATATCTAATCAACCTGAAGCAAGAACAACTATTCTAATCATCAAAAGAAACCTAAGTAACAAAGCAAGATTTAACCTAAACAACAGAAATTATTTTATGAATGCAAGAAAAAAACATATAAATACACAAAGGAGGTGCTGGGAACTTGGGTTGGCCCAAACCCAAGAGCTACAGCCCCCTAGGAAAGATCAGTGCTGGTTCAAAGCTGGATTCATCTTCATTGATCAAAAAATAATAGTTACATCACCAAACTATCTGCAAAAAGAGCTCGAAAATGAGCTGAGTACAAGACTGCACTAAAGTGCGAAAATAGACTATCAAATGGCTAACATCTAATTAAAAAAATTGAGGTGCTAAACCTTCTTATTTATACAAATGGGAACTCCCAACAATCCTCCTAAAATTAAGGAACTCGACTTCCTAAAACTAAAGATAACAGCAGTCCTACTTGACTTGCTCGGTTGCCCCTTGGAAAGTGGACCTTTGTGCTCCGAGTTTCTAATGGAGAATTCAAGGTAAGGGTTCATAAATGAAGGGGACACCCTCCTACAAATCCTCTCCCTTATTCTTCCTTGAATTTGGCTGCCAAATGCTCATTAAACCTTTGATTTTATCTCAAAATTGACCAAAAATCTGCATAAAGCACACATTAGACTTTTTGGCATAATGACTAACCCAATTCACTCTATTAGCATAAATATAATAAAAAACATGCAATAAACTAATGAGAATGGTGGATTAAGTCGAATTAAGAGGCAAAATGAGCCCATATAATTACCCATTTCTGGGGCTCATCATATATCCTAGTTTAAAAACTATTTAAATATAAATATACCCGAGATTTAAATACAATATGTGATCTACAATGATGTCCTGCATCAATTGGTAATATAGATCATTCAACTGAAATAAGAAATGAAATCATTTAATAGTAATAGTTTTGGATAAATAGTTATCCAAAATGATTGTGAAAGATATATCACATATAAATAATTCATGTATTCAGAATAAATTCAAATCCAACATCATAAAAAAGTGCAATAATGCTAACTGTAATTTATACTTTCACACATAAAACAATTAATAGAATAATTATTGCCTAATATATAAATAAAACAAGATCATAAGATAAAAGGACCATATATGACGAGTCCTTCTCATGTGCTTCAGCAATATTGACCAACTTTCAATCAATCCAACATATTCTAAGAGTACAAAAGTGAATTTTAGTAGAGCATGCTAGATATTTAAGAGAAAATAGATCTTGTTCCATTCATTCCATCAGAACCTCTTCAAAAGTACAGAAGTGCAATGTTTTGAAGAATGTTTCTGATAAAATTTCCGGACCCATCTCTAAAAGCATGAGAGAGGTTTAAACGACTTGCCTCAGATTATGCAAAAATAAAAATAAAAATAAAAATAAACTAAGTGACTAACTCCTTTGCATTTGATCTTTGAGATCTCAAATATCTGTCATAGGCTTGAGGTGTGTTGGTTGGCCGATCATATATTTCAACTGCCTAGAAAATATAGTGTTTGTTAGTGCTGGCACCATTTTTTGTGTGGAAGTTGTTAAGCATCTCAAGGTCATCCACTGGCTGTATGGTTTTACCAAGAACTGCCAGTATGGTTTCCAAGTCAGCTTGCTCATCTTTCTGATCACCTCCTCCTTTTCCTTCACTACCTGCCTCCACTATTGCTCTAATTGTTTGACATTTGGAAGAAATCCTGGTATGCTTTATGTAACCAGGTTGGCGCCATGCATATTTTCATTGATGGCTTCTATTATGCTGCTTTCTAATGCTGCTACGATTGTTGTTTCCCTTTCCGCTTGCTTGAGCCGAGAATCTCAGTCTGTGAACAAGATGTATTTATGTGATTCCTCCAGTTTTGGCAGATCAACCTTTCTCCCTTCTTCTAATTCTTGTCAGGTGATAAATTCATAAATATTTTTATGGATTTCGTCATACTCAAGTCTCATGTAGACAACTTGACTTGTTATCTTATCACTGATCTTGCAATAAGGACTTATTTGCGAGATTTTTCGGCAAAGAAATTCCTTCTGCTACATTAGTTGGGAGTTAAGACTGAGTGCTTCTTTTATGAACTCATCAATTTGCGAATTTTCTTTATACTCATTTGTCATAGCTTGTATCCACACATCTCTTTTTTCTAGGTTGGCCTGATGTTGTATTCACTTCTGTTCAAATTCTTGTTGGAGCTAGGCTACTTGTAATTTTGCTTGTTGATTAGATTCCTCCTAGCCAATTATTGTTCCAATAGCATAATTTTTTGTTCCTTTTTTTTTAAGTAGCATTTGGACCTCTGTCGCTTTGTCAATAGTTGCCATAGCATAGCATCCTGCAAATTGCGACAATCTTGTGAGATTTTCTAATGGTTTTGTTGTACCTTAAGAAACCAATTTCTTGGCTGTGTAGAAATTGTGCTTAAGACATTAATGTTTATAATTATTATCACTTGTTTGTCACTTAATTGTATGTTGTATTCTCAAATGAAGGACCTAAAAGAATTGGTTTTTGACCCTTAATGCTTAGGTGACATGAAAACATCAGAGTTCCATTTGATTGTTGAATATAAATGATGAATGAAGAAAGCTTGAAGAAGTCAAAGACAATATGTTGTTTTACACAAAATCTACTATCTATGACACTTGGAGAAGTCAAAGATAATATGTTGTCTTTCACAGAAACTACTATATGTAACTTAGAAGAATTGCAGAGGTGGGAACTCCAAGTATAGGAGTGCTCTTTTAAGGGATTTTAACTTCATTTACATAAGCAAATAAAGACCTGTAGCTTCATTACCATACTTAAAGGAAGAAAACATAAGATGAAACATAACAGAGAAGTCACAAAATCATACCCAACAATGTATGGAAAAGTTCTGATTCTTTCATTAGTCAATAGTTGTATCAGGAATTCAGTGGCCTCGTATCCCCAGGTTTTCCAAAATTTGAACCCTTCTCTGTCAATTTTCCTCTTTTTATACACTATGAGACAGTTGGTAATCACCAAAACTGTCAAACTACCTAACTATCCTCTAACTGCTTTGAAGTAAAGGTTATTATAGAATATTACATAGAGGGTAAAATACACATCATTCTCAAGAAAATAAAATAACATGAATTAACGGAAATTAGAAAGTGATGGTTGTTTTTTGTTCAAATCTGTATCTTGAACCTATGGTTCTGTTGATGTATCTTTGTGTTGCTTTATCATCCATTAATGGAGTAGTGGATGAAGTGGCAGGGTATGATGAGTGATGAGGGAAATTAAAAGATGAAAGCGACGTGGGGCGGAAAGCTTTGGGATCTCACTATGGGGGTAAAGAATGTATGGGAGCTTCAACGAGGTTGAAGCCCCGCAGTGATTTCAGGCCACACATTGCATTCAACCATGCTAACATCACGGTCAATTGTGGGGGTTGGGCTTTAATTAACCTTCGTTCTCATTGCTCCCCTGTAGCACACCTCAACGTACTTATCTATCCATCGCTTAATCGCGCCTCTTGAACCTACATGACCTTTAGACAATGGATCAGTTATTACAGAACTAAAAATAATTAACACTCTGGTTCATAAACCTGTCGCGTCCACCATTTCAATGCCCCTTTGACTCCCATATGGACCATATAGGAAACAAAAACTATCGGTTAATAATTTATCGAGTCCGATTTAAAAGATAAACCCTGATTACTTTCCGACCTGATATTATGACCCAATATCCATCGTGGACCCAATAGGAAATAAAAACTATCGGTTAATGATTTATCGGTCCGATTTAAAAGATAGAACCTGATTACTTTCCGACCTGATATCCATCATGTCCGACCTCCGAAGTAAACCCCATTCTAGTTAACTACGTGATTGTCATCAAATATGTGGCCTCTTGATCAGACGACCCTGATCTTCTGGCAGGTTTATCATTTTCAAAAGCCATTGAAAATATAAAATCAACCATTTCTTTCATATTTTTTATTTTTCTTTCATTTTGTAATCAAACTAAATATAAAACTTAAATAACAATGGATGCTACAAAATCTAGCTCCACCTAGGGATAGTGATTTTGCCACAAAAGCACTAAGAACTGCAGATCAGTGCCTTCAACTTAGGCATGGAGTCATATATTGCTTAACCAATTCAAATTCTACGGTAGTAGCCTCAATTAGGCATGGAGTCCAAAATTATGAAAACCCTGAAATTTCAAAGACTAAAACTTGATATTCTTGAAATCTGAAACCTCTGCAAGCCAATTTCCAATTGGGACAGTCACCCTTATTTATCAGCTAAAATTAAACTAAAGAACTGCAACTGGAAACCAAATGCTCAACACCTAAGTTTATTTATGTACAGTTTCCTACCTATGTACATGTGATCTCAATCAGGTGAAGTCAATCTTCCAATGGTACTAGGTTAGCATTTAAGTGCCCGATCTAGAACCATTTTGCCAGTGAATTTTGAAAATGAAATTCATCCTGAACAGAAAATAAACTATGCATAAGGGCAACTCACAAAAACTAGGAATATATCCATAAAATGGTATGTGTAGGCTGATAATAAATTTCTCCATGTAATCTGCCACAGGATCTTCAAAAGTATAAGAAAAAATATGATCCTGATCAACCCCAAAAGAGAAAATCTCTATGTATGAAGGTTCTTGCTCGAATAAACCTTCTATTGGGATAATATGCTAAATAGAACAATCAACATCTTTAAGAAAATGATCTATGTCATTTTTATGTCTCCACTTTTCATCTTTTAGCTTTGATTGAAAATAATTTGTAATTATGACGAAAATTGTTTACATCACTATATGACATATGGCCAACTTCAAATATATTGTTTACCTCTGATTCATGGCAATCATTGTGTTCTTCAATGCAATGATAATCAATATCTTTATCAATTTTTTTTTACATAAGATAGCCTCTTTTGCTATGATAAATGGCTCAACTTATTGTTTTCCAACATTTCCCACTTGCTAGTTTTCTTCTCTATGTCCAACACCCAACTGATGAACTTGAAGACCTTCACCCTCTTGATTTCTAGATCTTTTCCTTGATCTCAAATCATATTTATTATGTTGTTCTGCCTACATAAAATTAGAAAACCACTTCCAACATTAATCAATTTCATTATCATCATAGATGACATCTGTTTCACTATATTCTCCCCCCTCAACACCTAGTTCATCTTCATCTACTGCATACAATGTGAAAATATGGTGATCATTGTCCTTGGAATGCTCTGGTACTCCATTGAGATCTGCCTCTATATACAGTGGTGCTTGAATCCGATCTTGATCTTTTCTCTCCCTCTATAAAATTTGTAGAGGTTGTCTTCTATATTAAGGATTAAAATTTCTATTTTACTGTACTTGTCTCTGAGAATTCTTACTCTCTAATTCTAATTTAATCAATTTATTAGACAAATTTCTAATTACATTATTCATATCCTCTAATGTTTGATCTTGGGAGGATTCTACTTTAGCCTTTCCCTTATCTTGGATAGGCTGTGTATCTGGTGTTTTACCTACAACCACCAAATTTGCTTCTATCTCTAATGAATTTGTTTGGATTTGATCAAGGGTTGGGGATCTTCTCTCCCTCAATGTGAATCCAAAATTTGACTCAAAAGCCCTTGCAAAAGTTATTTTTGCACCAGCAGGAGGGGGCTTAATCTCCATTGGAAGACTATTATACAATTTATTGAACCTTCTAATGAATTCAACAACACCTTCATCAAATTTCTTCTTGATAGAATTAAACTCTGTGAGTGAATACCCATGGTCTCTTTTTTCTCCCCATCTCTGGGTGAACAGGCACTCAATTTCTTCCCATGTTGTAATAGAGTTATTAGGAAGTCCTTTAAACCATTTTCTTGCTTCTCCATCCAAGGATTGGACAAAAGTCTTAGAACAACATTCAGATGTTCAGCATTTAGGTTTTCTACAAAGTTATAAAATATTGATATGTGATTCTTTGTTGTTTGTTCATCCTCCCCTGTGAAAACAAAGAAGAATCTTCAAGTATTATTGTGGCATTTGATTCAACTACCGTGGCAATAAAAAATGGAGGTGCTGCGATGTTTTCTCTTGAATTTACTAAACCTTGATTACCAGTAGATGTGGAACCTGACTAAGTAAATGGAGTGTGCAAAGGTGGTAATGTAGTTATAGGTTCAGGATGAATAACTATAGTAGATACTGAAAAAGTAACAGACTCTAAAGACTGTTCCTGACAGTTGGGTTCTTGGAATGAATTAGATGTAGAAGGTGACTCTTGGTCAATAAAATATGAATGTGAAAGATGTGATGAACTACTGCCTGGTGCAGACAGTGTAGGACTTGGTGTAAGTGTAGTTTTCGGCCTTCCAACCCTCTTGGGAACTAGCCTTTCAGGATCTGAAAGGGCTTGAACTTTATACTGTCAAGTGTCTGACCTTGTATGGGGTCTCTTTGGAGGTAGAGTTATTACTTTTGTTCAAAACAACCAAATATTTCCTCCTCACTAAACAACCAGAGGAAAATATTGAAAACCCAGGGAAAAGTGTTCTTGTCTTCTCTCCCCGTCAGCAGCACCAATTAATGTTGTACCTTAAGAAACCAATTTCCAGGCTGTGTAGAAATTGTGTTTAAGACATTAATGTTTATAATTATTGTCACTTGTTTGCCACTTCATTGTATGTTGTATTCTCAAGTGAAGGACCTGAAAGACTTGGTTTTTAACCCTTAATACTTAGGTGACATGAAAACATCAGAATGCCATTTGATTGTTGAATATAAATGATGAATGAAGAAAGCTTGAAGAAGTCAGAGACAATATACTGTTTTACACAAAATCTACTATGTGTGACACTTGGAGAAGTTAAAGATAATATGTTGTCTTACACAGAAACTACTATCTGTAACTTAGAAGAATTGCAGAGGTGGGAACTTCAAGTATAGAAGCGCTATTTTAAGGGATTTTAACTTCATTTACATAAGAAAATAAAGACCTGAAGCTTCATTACCATACTTAAAGGAAGAAAACATAATATGACACATAACAGAGAAGTCACAAAATCATACCCAACAATGTATGGAAAACTTATGATTCTTTCAATAATCAACATTTGTATCAGGAATTCAGTGGCCTAGTATCCCCAAGTTCTCCAAAATTCGAACCCCTTTTCTGTCAATTTTCCTCTTTTTATACACTATGAGATAGTTGGTAATCACCAAAACTATCAAACTACCTAACTATCCTCTAACTACTTTGAAGTAAAGGTTATTAGAGAATATTACATAGAGGTTAAAATACACCTCATTCTCAAGAAAATAAAATAACATGAAGTAACGGAAATTAGAAAGTGATGGTTGTTTGTTGTTTGAATCTGTAGCTTGAGCCTATGGTTCTTCTGATGTATCTTTGTGTTGCTCTATCATCCATTAATGGAGTAGTGGATGAAGTGGTGGGGTATGGTGAGTGACGAGGGCAATTAACATATGAAAGCGACGTGGGGTGGAAAGCTTTGGGAGCTCACTGCGGGGGTAAAGAATGTATAGGAGCTTCAACGAGGTTGAACCCCCACAGTGATTTCGGGCCACACATTGCAGTCAACCATGCTAATGTCATGGTCAACTGCGGGGGTTGGGCTTTAATTAACCTTTGTGATCATTGCTTCCCCACAGCACACCTCAATGTACTTATCACGCCTCTCGAACCTGCATGACCTTTACACAATGGATCGGTTATACGGAACTCAAAAGATTTAATACGCTGGTTCATAAACCTGTTGTGTCTGCCTTTTCAATGCCCCTTTGACTCCCATACAGACCCAATAAGAAATAAAAACTGTCGATTAATAACTTATCGGGTCCAATTTAAAAGATAAAACCTAATTACTTTCTGACCCGATATACATCGCGGACCCGATAGGAAATAAAAACTATCAGTTAATGATTTATCGAGTCCGATTTAAAAGATAGAACCTGATTACTTTCCGACTCAATATTCATCGTGTTCGACCTCCGAAATAAACCCCATTCTAGTTAACTATGCGATTGTCGTCAGATCTATGGCCTGTTGATCGGATGGCCTAGATCTTCTCATGGGTTTATCACTTTCAAAAACCATTGAAAATATAAAATCAACCATTTCTTTCATATTTTTTTTATTTTTATTTCATTTTGTAATAAAATTGAAAATAAAGCTTAAATAACAATGGATGCTACAACAAGTTCCATGGGTGAGTCCTTCCATACAATGTCCATTGGTTCATTGTTAGGAGTCGTAATAGCTACAACGTCTAACTTTCTTTTCTTCCTCTGTCTTTTGACAACAACTTTGTGGGTAGGACTGTAAAATACATCTAGTGGAGGAATTTCCTCAATTCTCAAAATAATTTCTGAAGTGGGGGTGGCAGGAATGAGCTCAACATCCTGAGTGCCTACATTTTTCTCTACTGTTGTTTCTTGAGTTGACTTGTGCTGTGGCTGCTTAGGAGTCTGTATCTCAGATGTTTGTTCATCTGTGTGAAGCTTCTTGTTGAAATGTTCCCATTCCTTTTCCAAATCAATAACTGGGGTTTTTGCTAACTGAGTGGATGTGGAGTGAACTTTTTCCTGTTTCTTTGTCGTGGTTTTCTCGACTATTTCCTCTATAGTTCTAGCTGTGTCCCTTTCAAACTCTTTATTTTTATTTCCTCCCTAATTTTGAGAATGGTGCTCCGAGTGCTATGACTCATGAGTAGATCTCTCTTGGTTTTCTTCTTCAGAATTCTCTTTGGAGCTATCCTCCAAGCTTACACTAGGAGTTAGCTCCCTTATTGGTTCAATTTGTAGTAGGTCCAATGGGACCTTCAATAATATCCTCTTTCTATACACATGGAAAGCTTCAACATCATCTGGGGAAAAAAGTAGTGATGCCCTATGTGTCACTTCTAAAAATGTTCTTTTTGTAGGAAGAGGTTAGCGAAGGCATCCTCTTCATGGGTGAATGGTTTTACTTTCACCATAGTAGTGAAGTCCTTAGCAATTCTATTTAGGTCGTACTGCCTTCCTGGGATTGTAGCTAATTTCAGAGACTTCATGATCTCTGTTTCTTTTCATGCATGTCCAAAATCATGTAGTGTAAATGCACCACATTGCAATAGAAATGTAGGCTAAATGGCCTTCTTATTCTCTTTCAATCCTTTTCTCGACCCACCTTCCCCTGCCATTTGGTAGGCTATCTCCCTGGCCATTAACTTGTCAGGGATGTAGTATGGGAGAACATGCAATGAAGAAATGCTCCCAAATAACCTGATATAGGTAAATGTTTCCTCTGCAAACCATCTAGCCACAGGAAAGATATCTACTTCAGCTTCTTTTGGAAACCTAGGGGCAATGCTATTGTAGACTTGTTTATGTATGGGTAGCATAACTCATTGACAAATCTTATAAAAATGGGGGTGAAACTGATACTCCCACAAAATCCTATGGTACACATGGATAGGAAGTGGGTCATAAGTGGTCCACTTCCATCCCACAATGGGAAATTTGGAACTAAAACAAATTGCGTCCATTAAAAAAGTGCTCATGAAAAATGAGGGATAAACCCTTAAAGAGGGACTTCTATTTCTCCTATATTTCATAATGAATTTTGCCAAATTATTAGACAAAATTTTAGCCCAATTCATTATTTTTGCATTCATGGATGCATCTATTAATGGAAGCCATTATGGGGAAAATTTGGTGCTATAGGGTTTATCGAACAATCTACATAGCATGGTTGCTACAAAACTATAAGGGGGAGAGATAGATGTCGTAGAATACATACCCGTATTATCCCATTTGAGCTTTCCTTCACTTGTCATCTAGGTTCGTGTGATGTCTGTTGGGTCTTCATTCTCCTTAGAAAATTGTTTGAGGAAATATTTATTGTAGAGCTTCTGTGGCTCTAGTAAATGGTAGATTAGCTGTAGAATTTCTGCTGAAAAATATCCCATAACCTCTTGCTTGTGATTCTTGAATTCTCTGTCCGAGACGTCTACCACATCAATTATCCACTTGACCATATCTTTTTATGGGATTATCTTTGGTCTTGTGGCTATGCGGTGTAGGAATGAACACGTTGTCTTGAAGTAGGAGGTGTCAGAGGAAGCATGAGCATCGGGCGTGGCCTTTGCTACCAGTGGCCTTGGCTTTTCCTCTGCTAACAAATCATACATGGCCTCCCAAGTTGAAGTTTCTTCATCTTTGCTACATGTAGTATCCGAGAAAAGAGGAATCATTTCTGACTTTTCAGACGCAGCTACCTTTCCCCTTTTTGCCATTGCTTCTAATGAATCTTCCTACGGATTTTTCCTGAAATGTAGCAGAGCGGAAGATATCAGATAAACACAAGAAAGAATGAAAAAAGAGGATGAATGATACAGATAACCTTGAAAAGGTGACAAGAATGGAGTTTTAATTAAACACAGATGAAAAGGTATTGTATCACATCAAGCTGCTTTTCAACATTAATGCCATTAACCCATACTAAATGTCCACTAATGGTTTGTTATCACTACCTTTATTGCTCATTAATGTTCCACATCGTAAAACGAGAAGAAAACTTTTAAGGTAGTGAGATTTAATGTGCGAGAATGTCGATTTTGCGATTGTGATGTAATATCGCAAATCACATTATCGCATTTTTTATTGTGCACTTTCTTAGATTTTCTTAGTTTTCTATGGGATGCGAGATGCAGCGTATTCTTTATTGTTTAAAGCATAGCTTGTTTGATGGAATTTTCACCTTATAAAGAATTTTTTTATTGCGCGATAGATTTAGGTGCTACTTTGTGACGTAAGCTTTAATTGGTCTGGGCTCTTATCGTGTTTTGCAATATCACGTGATACATAATTTTTAAGACCTTTCTTAAGTGTTTCTAATGCGATGCGATAAGGTTGACTGCTTGTTATCGGGAAAAGTAGTGTCCATTCAAAGTTGTTAGTCCCACTAAGATGGGTAGCTATCTTAGAAACAAACAAATTAAAGTCACTTGTGTTTTCTTTTATGAGAGATAGATGAGAGAGAAGCAAAGAGTACCAACCTCAGTCTTTCGCTAGTCTCCTTTCTCGTTTCCTCTCTCCCTTGATAGAGCTTTCGCCACTCCTTTTTTAATTGTCCTGCTTCAAAGAACACCTATAAAGTCAAGGCAGCAAAATACCATCAAAGCATAGAGATCTATAACCATAAACAATGTAGGATCAGATGTACTTTAACCATATAAATGCATATACAAATACAAGATTCAGAGATATACAAGCATATGGAGGAAAACTCATATAGCTTTATTGATAGAAGTAGTAGAAGAGAGGATTACAACCAAGCTGTCTAATCCAACATCATCCTCCCAGCATGAAAGCTCTCTTCACCTCATACAAAGCAAGATCACCCAACCATGTCTTCAAATAGAAACCAACAACACTTCCTTGCAAATTACAAAATTCCAGCCTCTGGATCTCTTGGATGAGGGATCCATATATAGATGTTTACAGGAGAGTGAGTCATCATCTGGGATTTTGATTAGTGTCATTTCACTGATATTTCTTGGTTCCACTTGGAGATTTTAGATCTCTTACTCATCCCTGGGCGAATTTAGAGAGGCAAGTGTCATATGAGCCGTTTCTAGAAGATTCTCCGGGATTCCACCTAGCAAACTGCTTCTACCATTTGTCTACTCTCACTCATCACACCCTACAAAAGGGCTTTCCAATATGCATCACACCCCCTATGTGTAATAGGTGAGATGCATCGCACCCTATGCATGGAGCAGTCTATATGGTCCTGTTTTGACCAGTTCTGAGTAGTTTTTCATGGAGAACTATTGGGAGATGATGTAATTAGTTGGCCTTGTTTCTTTAGGGTATGAAACAACACTTTTAGGGGTTTAGAAGCCCTTGGTTTATGGACATATGTGATTGGGGTTGCAGTGCCCAAATATGTCTATAACAGTTGCCCCCTAAAGCATGAGGTCATAAATATTTTGATGTCAGGTGAAATGCTTTATAATGAGGATCCGAGGTTTTTCAAACTGGAAGGTGACCTGTAATAAGATACAATAAAATACATTATCTTCACAATATTTTCATGATCTAGCTGAGGTGGGCATTCCCATGCTCAGCTTTATAAATTCATTTTCATGTACATAAGACAGACAATCTTCTGTGTGGCAGACTGATGATTCTGGTAGAGCCATCATCCTTTAGTTTGGATGATTATCTGTGCAGCTGTGATGTACATTTGATGTCTTTATTTTCCTGAATATATCACAGCCTGGATGGATGAAACTAGATCTGGGGTCTTCAAACTCGTTCAATCTTCGCCCGAAGTACAAGTCGATCCATGTGAAAATATGTTCTAATGTCGAACATGGAAAGACATCGCTTGATTACCAACCAATGATGTAAGCTATTAACAGGTGTGAGAGGAATCACCGCTAATGATGATGACCCTCAAGGTACTACAGTATAATTCATGTGGTGTGAATACATGAGTTGGTGTCGAACACCATGTAAAATCTTTCGGTCAAACGCCATTGATATAAACATGTTGTTGGAAGTGAGAAACTTGCCATTGAGGCATGCAAGCTTCAAAGTACTGAAAGGGTTGTTCCTAAGTCAACTTCTTGGATAATGAGCTGATGTCTACAAGAAGTGACCTATCGTAGGAGGGCCTTAATGAATCCCACATCTATGACATGGAACGAAGCAAATGATTTTGTGGAGGTGAAAACGATTTGATGATATAAGGTTCAGGGTGGCGGTCATGAAAAATGGAGAGTGAAGGTATTGCAGCGGATGAGAAATTAGCTAGGTTGGAGAATTCTCTAAGCAACTTCTCTTGAACATAACGGCAACACTGAAATGGATTGGTAGCATTAACCCCAAGGTGGATGGTATGGCGGACCAATGGTGATATGACTGATGAACGGAATAACCCAACTCGACTCAATCATGGTGACGGAGTGAAAGTGTCATGTTCAAGAGTGACCTGCTACTAATGAATCTATTCAAGTTTTCTTCCATTTTTCCCCAATCATTGCTGACCAGTACCTCTTTATTTTTGTCAAGCTTGAGGAGGATAACATATGCTTGTTCTATAATTTTCCCTTTGGGCAAACCTATCGCTATGTTTTAACGAGCCTAGCAACAGTGAAACTCGCTCTTGTCTGCATGGACAAGTTTGTCACTATTGTTTTAACGAGTTTAACGACAAAGATAACTCGGTCCTTTTCAATTTTAGAGAGTCTAAAAGGGACGGAAAGGCAACTCCAATGGTCCTTTTTCATAATGTAATCCCTTAAGTCCGAAAAAAGTGTAAAATAATACGAAAGGGATGACTATTCGATAGTTTTAACAAGCTGAACAAGACAAGTGCTTGATCTTTTTGTGTAATAATCCCTCGGGTCCAAAAAGATTAAAATCTAGAGGAGGGATGACACTTCCGGTTGCTTTAACGAGCTGGAGAGGCCAATTGCTCGGCAATAGTTTCATATTTTTTGACTTAGTTACCAGAGAATCCATAGTAAGAACCATTTTTCATCAACTTTTCAAATCCAAACCGGGATCCATCATCAAGACTTTATGAATAATGATATAAACCACAGATGTCTTAAATCCAGAATCTTGTCCCTATACGGAGGGGATACTTGGAAAATGGTTCATACTGTGGATTCTTCGATGTCAAAAGATATAAACCATAGATGTCTTAAATCCATAATCTTTTCATATTTTACGAGTCAGATGAAAAGAGCTTAAAGGAGACTCCCTTTTTGAGGAACGAGTGATGTTTTTGGATAGCAACTGGTTCCAGGTAAGGTTTGGAACTTTTGAATCACGACAGTGTAAAGAAGGTGGCTAATAGAATCACTCATCACAACTGTTCTACAAAAGGGGTAAACAATCAAATGGAGGCGTATGATCGGCTAAAAAAGAGTGGAAGTGATGGTAAGAACATGACCAAGGTTCAAAAGTTGATAATTATGTGATCGCAATGGTTATTTACTGAAGGTGGGATTCATTTTTTAATGAGCTTGAACTCTATGGGAACATTTTCTCATTGCTAGGTTTATTTTTTAACGAGCTTGAACTTCGCATAAATCTTCTCATGATATTAGTTAGAGACGTTGATTTCACCATTAACTCTCTGTTCTTTTGACGGTCATGCTGCCTATTCAATTACTCCATCAAATTGATTAGAAATGTAAATACATGCTCGAAAAATGAGTTAAACAATAATATTTTACTTGAACTACGTGAATAATAACATAAAAATAGTTTTTACCTCTCATTTTTACCATTTCATTCAAATGTGGGATTTTTGGAGCTCTGGAGGTGTTTTCCCCCTTGATTTTCACCAGCTAATGCCGAGAGATTCTGTGGACTATTTTTGGCGCTGTCTGGACCAGGTAGGAGCTAACCCTGAGCTCTTCAATTGCATTCTTTCCTTTTCTGATTTTGAGCATGTTTTCCTGTTCTTCTAGGCCTTTAGGGGAACAATTCGTTCTCTCCCCATCACACCTAATGTACATCAAAAGGTGCGATGCATACTGAGCTAGCCATTGGCCAGTCAGGATGCATCTCACCCAGTACACAGTTGGGGTGCGATGGGTGCAAAAAGGAAAGTTTATGCACTGTTTTTTCATGGAAATTGTGCCTGTTTTTGCCTAAATCAGGATCCTAATTCTTCTCTTGTCTGTGATTCATTAGATCAAGATGGTTGTTACATGGCGTGAACACAAACATGAAGAAGAGGACATGGTTGCTTTACATGATCCAGGTATAGTGACTGCATTATGGAACTATAGTTTGCTCAAATTCTTCTGCATATCCAGCATGAGGCAACAAATCAATTTGTTGCAATATTTTCTCGATGCATGGGATCCTACCAACCAAGTGTTCTAGATTTGAGGTAAATCCATCCCTTTGAAAGTTGAGGATATCTACTTCTTGACCAGTTTATCGTGGCGCAATGCCCCTCTCTCACTATCAGGATCTACCCATGGAGGTGAATCCGTGAGGGATTATATTCACCGATTCTGTAGAGATGGATCTCAGCTGAGCAGGGATGGCAAGATCATTATTCGAGATGTCACTCATTGGTCCTTGAGGACTATCTTATTTACTTTTGCTAGATTGGCTGGTAGTGTGACTCTTCATTTGGCCAACAGGTCCTATATGCAGTATGCTCTAGAATGCCTTGAACCAAAGGTATTCAATTGGTGTGATGCAGTACTTCTGGTTATAAAAGAACAGCTCACCAAGGTGAAGAACGGAAGATCTAAGAACTTTGGTTATGGTTCTATTTTGACCGCTTTCGCCTTGGAGAAGATCCCACTGATGCAGCCACAGTACATTTCACTCGGACCACCAGTACCGACAGAACCACGGATATAGATATGGGTTGATCTTATGGCCAAAAATGTTGGTTAGTCGTAGATTTCATTCTCTGATGCCTTTTTTGAGTGGTTCGACCATCAGGAGATGGTCTTTGCTAAGTATCCATATACTGGGATGGATTTCCGGGGTGACCTAGATTTGGTGCTTCCGGATGGCGAGCAGTGGGGTGTTATAGGTAAAATATCTGACCATATCTCTGTTTATTGTTTTTATAATGTTATTATGTCTTTTAAATTTTATCAAGACTAATCAAACTCATATATTCATGCAGATATTGGACCAGTGCGACCAGCAGTGCAGCTGAGGGTAGCAGCTGCCATTTCAGCAAGAGAGGTTGTAGGGAGGGTTGTCCTTTGCAATCTGGATGTAGCCAAGACCCTTGCAGTATTGCAGGATCAGATCGAGGGTCTCACCCTTGGTATCCAGGATGTGAGGACCGATGAGTTACCTCTGAGATTACAGTGCCATACTATTGGTGTGCCAAGTCGATGGACTAGGCTCTTACATATGATCGCATAGGCGATGACTTTTTATCACCATCACCATTAGTCTAGGGTGATTTTTTGCATTTTTGAGTTTTTGGGTCATGTGACTGATTTTGTCTTGGACACAGAAAATCTTTGATAAACTATAAACAATTATATATATATTTGATTTTCAGAGCTTTAATTTGGTTAAGTTATATGATCTTGATGCAAATGTTGATTGAAATGCTTTCTTTTATAAATGCTGCAAATGTCTGTCTAACACATAATTTGCTAATGAATCAGTTAATGTGTTTACGTTTCTGGAAATGTGTTGATATTGAATAGAATCAAACTACCTTTCCAAAATCCTGACCCTTAGGAACATACGATAGATAGCTGGATTCCGAATAGAATATATGCCAGTAAGCTATAGGATGACAAGTTGTGAGTCTAGCCTAACAAAAAGTCGGCGTATGCCACGTATGATGGCATCAGAGAGAAGTTCTATCAACGCGCTATACTCAACGATTTTGTTCATTGATCGACCAATACATACTCCTCTGAAACTCACTAACTTGCCGCTTGGATCAAAAATGGCCCAGGCCACAGAAGATAGGTTCTGCGTACTTTGCCTAGCTCCATCGACATATCCAACAAATGATTCCAATAGGTTTGACATTTGAAACAAATGCAAAAGTGGATTACCTAACCAAAATGATCACTCTTGAAGAAAAAAAAAATGTAACAAAAGCATACAAAGAGGTTACCACACTTAGTCAAGCATAGTAACGCTTAAGGTATAGCCGGTTTCAAGGTTGTGCCAGTGGAATTCCATCGTAGTCTACTAGCTCATAGGCTCCTTTTGCTAACACTCATTTAACAATGTAGGGACCCATCCACAAATATTGGAACTTACTTTCTCCCAATTTATCAGATTCCGAATCTTAAAGCAAGACCAGGTCACCTTCTGAGAAGACACGAGGTTTGACATTTTTGTCAAACTGCGCCTTAACTCGTTTCTTATGGGCTTCGTTAGCCAAGGCGGCATCACGATGGGTTTCATCCAATTGGATTAGTTCCAAGAAACGAGCCTCTTCCTCTGAAGTTCTGGGGAGAATGTTGATTGCGAGCTTGAGAGATGAAATCTCACATTGAATTGGTAAGATGACTTCCAGGCCATACACCAGTTGAAAGGGTGTAAACCTAGTTGCATTTCTTACTGAGCTTCTGTATGCCCACAAGGCTGAGTATAGGATTAGGTTCCAACTTCGTTTGTGGACTCCAATCATCCTTTGCAGCATGTGCTTTAGGACTTTGTTGATGGCCTCAACTTGTCTGTTAGCTTGTGGATAATACAGAGTAGAGCTATCGTGGGAACATCCTAGTTTGGCAGCCAATTCGACCATCATGTGATTATGAAAATGCGATCCATGATCTGTGACTATAGCCTGTGGAACACCGAACCTAGAGACTGCATGATTGAAAAAGAAAAGAGTAGCCGTTTCACCGCTATTGTTTAATGTAGGCATCGCCTTGGCCCATTTCGTAAAATATTCAATTGCGACTATGATATACCCATGCCCCCTGGCCGAGGTGGGGTTACATGTCATGAAATCTATTCCCCATTTAGCGAATGGCCCAATAGAAACTACTCGTTGCAAAGGTGCGGGTGGTATTCTGGTTTTGTGGTCGAAGATTTGACAAGCATGGCAACTTTTGACTGCAGTTATGCAATCTTTGAACATTGTTGGCCAGAAGTAACCTCCTCGTAAAATCTTTTGTGCCGTAGTGTAACCAGATTGATGCCCCCCACATGCGCCTGAATGACAATCATTCAGGTATTTTTTGGCCTCCTCATGGGTGAGGCACCTTCATAAAACTGTATCGATACCAAGACGGTAAAGCGTATCACCGACGATCATGTAGTCTTTTTATTGGTATCGAGTATGTCGTTGTTCAGAGCGAGAGGTATTAGGCCTGTATGTTTGGGTTTGGAGATAGATGATTATATCTCCATACCATGGATCGCTTGATGATATCAGAAACAAAGATTCATCCACGATTTTTGCTTTGGATGTTGAATCGTTGGACGACGATGGGAAGTCCCATAGTAACTCCGCAAAAACTAGAGATTTCTTTGATTTGGATTTTACGAATTCCAGTTCAAACTCTTGCAAAATAGCTATCCATTTTGAATATTTACCCCCAAGTAACTGACGCGACAGAATGTAAGTCATAGGGTTGCAATATGATAAAATGGTAGTTTTGCGAAAGAGGATATAGTGTCGAAATCTCTGTACTGCTTGAACAGCTGCAAGAGCCAGCTTTTCAACATAGGAGTACTTTCTTTCTGCATCATTTAAGTTTCGACTTAAATAATAGATAGGATGTTTGATTCCATTTTCTTCTTGAACTAAAACCATTGCGATGGTTGTATTTGTTGCAGCTAGATACAGGTTAAAGTCCTTTTGATAATCAGGGGCATACATTAATGACATTTTTATTAGGGATTCATTTAGAGCATCAAAGGAAGATTGCACAACCTGATCCTAGTTGAAGGGTACTTCTTTTTTCAAAAGACACGTATAACCTTTAGAAATTTTGGCGTAATTTGGAATGAAACTCCTTAGAAACTTTGCTTTCCCTTGGAGTTTCTGAATCTGAAGCAAATTTGAAGTTGGAGGCATATTGATGATTGCCTGAACCTTACATGGTTCAAGTTGAATTTGGTCCTTAGAAACCACAAAGCCAAGTAAATGACCAGAACCGACACAAAACACACACTTGTGTGGATTGAATCATATCTTGTAGTGTCGGAAACATAGAAATATAGCTCTCAAATGCCGCAGATGACCAGTCCACTTTCGCGAATGAGCCAGAAGATTGTCAAGATATGGTTGAACGATGTTCTTGATGTCATGGAAGGCACAATTCATAGCCCTCTGAAAGGTTTCCCCTGCGTTTTTTAAACCAAAATGTAATTTGCAGTATGCGA
The DNA here is from genome assembly GCA_031772625.1 of Pinus tabuliformis. NCBI lineage: Eukaryota > Viridiplantae > Streptophyta > Pinopsida > Pinales > Pinaceae > Pinus > Pinus tabuliformis. Next base: position 127,260,557 of record CM062817.1, read on the forward strand.
ATGTGCCCCACGGATATATAAATGCAATCTTCGACTGGTCCTGTGGGCAGATATTTATTTGATTATACCCGGAAAATCCATTCATAAATGAAAAGATTTCACATCCGGTGCATTCATCAATTATCTGGTCGATGAAGGGTGTAGGGTAGTTGTCCTTTGGACAAGCTTGATTTACATCCCTGTAATCAACACACACTCTAATCGTTCCTTGATTTTTCATCACAGGAACAATATTTGATACCCAATCAATTAGAGGAACTAGGTAAATGAAACCAGCATGTAAAAAATTTTCAACTTCTGCCTTGATGGCAGTAGCTTTCTTCGGGTGCACCTTTCGAAGCCGTTGTCGTACCAGTTTGACATTTGGATACATCTTTATTTCGTGTTCAACTATGCTCGAGTCAATGCCTGGAATTTCTTCATATGACCATGCAAAGACATCTCTAAATTCAAAAAAGAAAGCATAATATATTTCCAGTTTTGAAGAAGAACAAGATTTGCCGACATGAATATTCTCTACGACACTAGGTTTGGTTGAGATATTTATGGTGATAGTTTCTTGAATATTGGACAGATTTCACTCGAAATCCATCATATTTAAAGTATTTGATAGAAAATAAAAAACTGAAGGATTATCAAGGTTGTTGGAATAATCTTCGTTGTAATCCAGAAGATGGGAACAATGGTGGTAATCTCCCCATGGTGCCTCTCCTATCATCATCGATTGAATAATTCCTTCGTCTGTAGAATGTACATGTGACCAAGGATCTGAAGAGGTGCCATATTCCTTTGACCTATCTACCCAAACACTCGATGAGCATTGATTTGGGTTTACCACCCAGTCCGAGAAAATTGATTGCTACAAAATCTCTATTGGGCTTGGAGGCAATACTTGTTGATTATCCATGCTAACAAAATGTTCGGAAATATTCTGAATGGAAGATATCATATTGCAGGTTCCTATTGTTGCCAGTTCCACCATATTACTCGGAGGCGGTAGGGAAAAAGTACCCATCAAGGTAGGGTCTTTCAGTAGGCCTACTCCGACATTTTGAAGCGAATGAGAGCTTCCATGGATCATTGGAATGCTTCTTGTAACTTGTGAACTATTGGGGAGAAAGGTTTGTTGATCAACAATTGTAATTCCTCCTTGAAAAGGAAATGCAATCTTTCTAAAGTAAGTTGATACAACAACAACCATAGCATAAATCCAGGGCCTTCCTAGTAGGATATTGTAATCGAGGTTTCCATCGATAACTTCGACGTCAATTTCTATCGTCTTGCCCCCTAGTTCAAATTTCAAGTTACTTAAAATCCCGTACGGGGTGTATGTTTGTCCATCGAATGATTTTAATGTCGGTGATGATCTTCACAAGGGTGGTGGTTCTAAATTTTTCCAGCAACTCATTGACATAATGCAGGTAGATGCCCCCTCATCAATAATTGTTCAATGAACAGTTTTGTTGAGGGCTTTCACTTGGATGAGGAAAGTGAGTTGAGCGGGTAACTGAGGTTCAAATCCTTTATGATGAAAGGCCACAAGATTGGAATCCATTGGGTCAATCCCACCTATTGCTGATAATAGAGCCTGCTTTTGGGAGGGGAAATTTTGCAGTACCTCAAGTGTCGACATAGCGGACGATAATTGGGCCAAATGCTCTACTATATTATAATTCTGTGCTACTCGGGCACGAGGATTAAAATTTTGATTTGTGTACTACTCCCTTTGGTGGCTTTATTGTTAGCTCAGGAGCAATGGGTGGCACAACTTCGGTTGAAGTTATTGTCAAACTACTAGGTTGATCTGCAGCCTTGTTTTTCGACAGCTATGGATTCCCGTAATCTTTATTCCTTGTCGATATCAAAGCATCATTTTGCTGCTTCGAAATGGACAACATAAGCACTTGGGATGGGGAAGCATTGTTGCTAGCAACTAGATTGGTTTCTGGGTTTCGAAATGGATCCGTTAAGACTGTTGAGGTTTTTGAGGTCTTAAAGAACTTCTTAATCTCAGCTCTATGTGGACAATCACTCATCCAATGGTCTTCGTCACATATGTGACACAACGAAGGAGGTTTCTTTTTTCCAGAAGGGTTTTCAGAAGATTTTTCAAGAGACGAATCATCCTGTTTCTTCTTTTTCCTTTTCCCTTTCTTCTTGCCCCCTAGCTGCTTCGATTCTTTGCCTTTGTCAGCCAACATGGCATTAACCTCCGAGGCAAGAAGTTCTTCATTTGCATTTTGACCAGAAACCGTATGGGCCTTTTTAGATGTAGCCTTTGCAGTTTTCATGCTGGTTGTACCTATCACGCCATGGCTAGCATGAGAGTCTTTGCTTGATTTAGGAGGAGGAGGAACGAAAAACTCTAGTCTAGGAGCATCAGGAATTTTGTCATAGAGTGTTCCAGACTGAGTATAGATCAAGTCTAGATATTGTGCACGAGCAATGACTTTCTCTTCAGTGACAACTCCCCCCTTAGCCACATCTTCTGTAATAGAAGGTAATAATGACTTAATAAACCATTCAGCTAGCAACTGATCAAGAACATATGTTTTTACCATTCTACGACGACGTCGCCACTCATGAATATGATCAGATATGTGAGTGGTTGTCGTCTGCTTAAAATTGGTAAGAAGCTTCATTCCTGTTTCGTACCTTATGGGTAACTGAAAATGGGTTAAAAAGGTTGTGGCAAGGGCACTGAAGTTATCGAATGAAGCTCTAGGAAATTCGATGTACCATTTTGCTGCCAGACCAGTTAACGTTCGTTGAAAGAGGCGAAGCCTAATCGAATCATCATTGAGAGTGTTGGATGAACACCACAAATGAAAGGCCATCACATGATTTGATGAATCTTCACCTGGATTTCCATTGAATTTAGGAATATCTGACGGAAGTTTATGAGGAATCGCCGGCCACCAAGGGGCGTAAGCAATTGGATCATTTGTTAGCCGATTCAGATTTGGTAATTCCAATGTTGCGACGAAAGGAAACTATTGATTTTGGTTCGGCGAAGCATACCCAGGATAAGATGGGATTGCCTGAGCAGTGGGTCTTTGCATACCAACATAATGCATTTGATGCTAATAACTTTGATAAGGTTGATGGGCATTACCATTATGATATGATTGATGGTGACAGTTTTGAATATACGGCTTCCCATTACCCGCAAAGTTCTATTGCTCAGGTCCTCGGTAAGCTTGCTAGAATTGCAGTTGTTGATATTGCACCAGCCATGGTTGTGAAGCCATTTGCTATTGTCCAATATTAGATGCTTGACCAAGATGAGGGGTGATAGTACCTGTTTGAGCCTGAGTCACTTCAGTTAAGGAGCCACTAATTGGCAATTGTGGTTGAGTCGTTGAGACAAGAGGCTGTTGTATTACGACCTGAGAGACTTGAGGTTGACATACAACCGGTAGCACTTGTACTTTCGACACCATTACAATAGCCAGTGTAGTGGGAATATTCGACACAAGTAGATTTGGTTGCATTGAATATACAACTCTTGGTTGTTGAGGTAGTATTGGCACCCAACTACTGGATGCAATTCCAGTTTGACCTGGATTCTGTTGTGAACTCTCATATGGTTGTTCTCCTAGAGGGAACAATGAAAAGGCATACTGCCCCCCATATGGCGAAAATCCAGTGTTCAAAGGAAAAATTGGTCCTTGTAGACTGGACTGCCCAAATTGATACTATTGTGGAGGATCAATTTGCTGAGACTCAACATAAGAAATTCCAGATATTATTCTGGACAAACAAACAGGAACAGACCATACTATCGAAACAGTCCCTGGGTGGACTCCATCTAGCGGTTGGGAGCAAGTTGGGATAGATGGTATACAAGTGAACATTGTCGAAGTAGTGGTAGGAGGTTCTGCTACTACTGTATCAGATGACACAGTCCTAGATGTCGATGGTTGTTTATAACATATTCTATCCAAAAGACTTCCTAGCGATTCTACAGGAACTTACAATGAAGGTTGACTATCTTATGAATTAGAAGGATATAGGTGAATCCCAGTTCCAAAATGTAGTGTGGTACTAGATGGAATATCCTCCACAATCTCTTCTATTGCAATCAGTCCAGGTGGAAGAGGCAGACCGTCAAGTCCGTAAAATATTTCTGGTGCCGAAGAAGGTGCACAATTTGCAGCAACAGATGTTGGAGGGTTAACACCTTCTAAATCATTCCTAGATGGAGCTAGTTCAGGAATAGATGTGTTTACCGTTACAGTAGGATTAGTTATAGGGTCCTCTTGTAACTGTGTAACTTGTTCTGTAGAGGCAGGGATACCAGAAATAGTTGGAGTAACTGGAGTTTCTGAGGATGTTGAAACACAAGTTTTAAACAAACTAGGAGACTTTGACCCAGTTAAATGAGATCGCTTGGCCCAAAATGGTTTCGTTTCCAGAGTCAAAGATGATTGACTCATTAGTCTCCGTGAACGACGGGGTTTTGATTGACTTTCTTCCATGATTGCGGATTACTTGAACAACTCAAAATAAAAAGGGGAAAATGTTATTCTGAATTAAATGAATTTTATGATGCTTTGACACAACTTGCTTTTTCAATTTTTAAGAGTCAAGAAAAAGCTAAAGATGACTCTAGTGGCCTTCAATTTTTAATGAGCTTGAAGTGACAAGTGCTCAGGTGGACCTTTTCTTTTAAGTAGTCTGAAAAGGAACGAAAGTGACTACTGTGGAAATCTAGACAGAGGGGTTTACCAAACCAATCGCAAAAATGCAAAATACTTTTTACGATATGGCAGTCAATCTTCCCGAATGTTGTGTTCAGTGCATTGTGATCGATGGGGTGGTAGACACGACTTCCTAAGGATAAAGGATGTAGCCTATTGTGGTCTCCCAATACTCGACGGTACATGGGAGCACAAGTCTGTACTGGCACTTGTCATCTCAAAGAGGAGGAATCACCCAACCTACGATGAAAGAGATAGTTACCAGGCTTTATGATGCCGGAATACGTCTCTAGCATAGATTTCTAAATGTTGTGCGTTAGGTTCCAAAGAATTTTTGTGTTCATTGAGGTTTATTTTACAGTTGATATTTCTTAAGAAGTTCGTCTTTAAGGTTCACCGCATGATGTAGATATACAATTCCTAAATATGCAATCTAAGATGATAAACAATCGTTTACTTTCTTTTTGCAATGAAAATCATAGCTACTAAGGAAAGAGAAATGAAATTCTTTCAACATAGAGCAGAGAGCACACACTAGATGCACTTTTCCTAAATCAATGTCAGCATGCAGTCTTAATGCAAATGCACATGCATGTATTGATTTTCAGTTTGCTTAATGTGAGAATGACAAAAAGAAAACTAAGTATAGATCTGAACTATCTTCTTTCAAAGTGACAGTACTAACAATTTTCTTTTTCAAAAAACGAAAGGAAGGTTAAGACGACACTTTGCGATTTTGAATTTAAACTGCTTTCGAGACTTGAAATACTATTAATTCAAATCAAATACAATGGCAAAAGTGTAATTGACTATCTAAAAGAGGAATGCTTTGTGACTCTCTTTTTCTTGACTGAAAATGACACTTGCGACACTTTCAAATCAAAGGACGATAGTTCGATTAAGCTACTATTTGCAAAGGAGAACTGTAAATGATGAAAAATACATAAAAAACATTCAAAATTCCTTTTGATGGAGGCTGAATAATGCAAAGGAAGATGGTTTCAACAGAGATATACTGATCATAGACAACAAAACTACTAAATAAAGCTAAAGACAATGAAGAAAAAACCAAAATCTAGAGGCAGAAACAGTCTCATTCAATCATTGCACCTGTAACACAGGGAAACAAGGATGCATCTCACCTACAACACACGGGAGGTGCAATGCATCCAGGTTTCCAAGAAGAGACAGTGCGATGGACCAGGGATGAGACTGAGCTTGGTTTTCACTCACAATCATTAGCTCAGAATTTATGCTGAGCTAATGATTGTCAGTAAACAAAAAGTATAGGGGCTGATCTAATGAGGTTATTTGAGCTACCACTAGGGCACTTAGGATGTTTGCAAGCTAGATGTTTAGTTCATAAACCAACCCAGAGATTGACTGAAGTAGCATTGATCTACTTTGCAGTTGCATAGCAAAAGCAGCTTGAAGGCTAGCTGGCTTAACTTCAGGCTCCATCTGTGGTTTATAAAGCAAACAACAATAACAAAACAAACAAAATATTCTCTCCCCAGTGGAGTCGCCATTTTGTTATTGGGAAAACTAGTGTCCATTCAGAGCTGCTAGTCCCACTAAGACAGGTAGCAATATTAGAAACAAACAAACTAAAGTCACTTGTGTTTTCCTTTATGAGAGATAGATGAGAGAGAAGCAAAGAGTACCAACCTCAATCTTTCGCTAGTCTCCTTTCTCGTTTCCTCTCTCCCTTGATAGAGCTTTCGCCACTCCTTTCTCACTTGTCCCACTTCAAAGAACACCTGTAGAGTCAAGGTAGAAAAATACCATCAAAGAATAGAGATCTATAACCATAAATAATGTAGGATCAAATGTACATTAACCATATAAATGCATATACAAATACAAGATTCAGAGATATACAAGCATATGGAGGAAAACTCAAATAGCTTTATTGATAGAAGTAGTAGAAGAGAGGATTACAACCAAGCTGTCTGATCATGCATCATCCTACTAGCATGAAAGACCACTTCACCTCATACAAAGCAAGATCACCCAACAATGTCTTCAAAGAGAAACCAACAACACTTCCTTGCAAATTACAAAATTCCAGCCTCTGGATCTCTTGGATGAGGGATCCATATATAGATGTCTACAGGAGAGTGAGTCAGCTTCTAGGATTTTGATTAGTGTCATTTCACTGATAGTTCTTGGTTCCACTTGGAGATTTCAGATCTCTTACTCATCCCTGGGCGAATTTAGAGAGGCAAGTGTCATATGAGCAGTTTCTAGAAGATTCTTTGGGTTTCCACCTAGCAAACTGCTTCTACCATTTGTCTGCTCTCACTCATCGCACCCTACAAAAGGGATTTCAAGTATGCATCGCACCCCCCATGTGTAATAGGTGAGATGCATTTCACCCTATGCATGGAGCAGTCTGTATGGTCCAGTTTTGACCAGTTCTGAGTAGTTTTTCATGGAGAACTTTTGGGAGATGATGTAATCAGCTGACCTTGTTCCTTTAGGGTATGAAACAACACTTTTAGGGGTTTATAAGCCCTTGTTTTATGGACATATATGATTGGGGTTGCAGTGCCCAAATATGTCTATAACACCGCCCCATCACAATATCACATTTCGCATGTTTCAACATGTTTCGTGAGAGTGCGCCCTTTGTGAATGGCGATATGCAATACAAGATTTTGTTTTAATAGGAAATGCCTTAGACCTTAGTTTTAAACAAAAAATCCTGATGATATTTAGGTTAAGCACGGTGATTCATTTTGATCGCTTTTCGCATGTTTTGCTTGTTAACAAGGCTTTTGACACACTTGATCCAGTGGTATTGGAAAAGGCAAGTATTGCTAGCTTTCAAAGGGTTTTGGCTTGATATCTTGCTTTATTCCAAAAATTTAAAAGAATGTGTCTAAATGATAAATTTGTTTTTTGAAGGATTCTATCAAGGGTCCCTATTTATTGATAGAATACTAGCCAATATATTAATAAATGGGGGGGGGGGGGTTTGAATAGCACAACAATTGGCAATTCGTTGGAAGAACCAGTTATCTCTAACTGTTTTTTGAAATTTCTAAAAACTTCCAAAATAAAGGTAATTCAAAAATAAAAATACATGAAATATAAGATAAGTAACATTTCTTTGAATAATAAAAACAAAATCTACTTAATTATCATCCATTTGATTATCCTCTTCAATATGAAAATTTCTTTGTCTACATCATCCATTAATGGGTTTTAAAGATAAAAACAAGGGACTCTCGCAAATTAGCTTTTAGATGTACTCAGTTGTCATAGGTAGAGCCTCTACTACCAGCAGGTATCCATAGCCTCGATAGGGTTACCTTTTGTTAGCTACCTATACCAATAGGTTTCATTTTTTATGATTGGCAATGAAAAGGTCCAAATATGCTCTACTTTGATGATGCAAAGATCACATATTTCCAAGAGAATACAATCTGTGCTTATAGCTTGATGTGGACTCAACTTTTGATGGATGGTCCAACAGCCTAATCTGGATCATGCCATGTTTTAAATTTTCAGTTGTAGGATAGAGAAAGAAGTCTGTCCAAACTGTTTAATCTTGGCAGACAAGTAGTTTAGGTAGAGAAGAAAGGCTCCCAACAGCTTAATCTGGGACCTTGGAAGAAATAAGGGTAGAAGTAGATAGACCATCAAAAGAAAAAAGCCAAAGAAAAGAAAAGGCAGGTAAGGGTCTGCAAGCCTAAGTGCGCCCTCCAAGAAGAAATAAAAAATGCTAGGCAAGTAGATGGGTAGGTAGATGGGGTTGCAGAAGTGTCATTCCTTACAATTGAAGGTGTGCTAACCTATTTCACAAAGCAAAGTCAATGGATTGGGAAGTCTTTCTTCTCTATCAGGTTGCAGCAAGCAAAGAAGCATGTCTAACTTCCCACTTATCTCCTTTCCCATTCATTTCTAATATCCCCTCAGCAGTTGAGATTCATGGAAGACTTGGTGGTTTCATGGTGTTTCTTGTTCCTTCAAAAGCCACATTTCTTGTCTAAAAACTCTTTTCATTTTGCTCTACTCCCTAAGCTAAGTTATTCTCAAATAAACTTAGTATTATCTCCCCTCATCCACTCCCTTCATCCATATTAACCCCTAACTCTATTGTATAATTCCCCTATGTTACCCTTTCCCTAGTATTATAACACCAAGGTGTATAAACCCCAAACATTGTATAAATATCCCTCCTCTTGGCATTATAGCCAATAAATCCTCTGTCAGGGATCAAATGACATCTGGTCACTTTGATAAACCTAAGTCTAACCCCCTCCCCTCTTCTGAATTCATTTGGCCCCTTAAAACCTTCATTTGCTAAAGAAAACCTTATAGAAGACCTTGTTCTACCTACAACCCGCTTTAATTTGCAAAAATAGACAAAAAACCCACTTTTCTCATTTATCCAAAGTATGGGCACCGGGATATTTTTATATTAAATAAGCATTGAAAAACCTTTATAAACCCGCCATATCCCAAGAGTTTCCGCCAAGCACTGATCCCGAAAATAAATATTTTAATAATCCCGCCCCATTCCGTATTGCCCGAGCACCTCATTGATCCGACAGCCGTCGGATCGGACCTCATTGATCCGACGGTCCTTATCCATATCGGACCGGCCCCGACGTCCGACAGATACCTTCCGATATCTGTCAGAAGGTGACATCAGGCCTCCGCCACCCGTCATCACCACAGCTCATCGGAGGTACGCCTGACAACTTCCCTTCCGTATCAAAAGCGGTGCGATGAGAAACCGCTAACCGTTTCCGGTTTTTGATCAATCCGCCCGGCCAACGTCACTACCACGTCATACCCACGTCAGTGCCACCCCGCCGTCGTGTCAGTTCCTTCGTCCACCCCCGCGCTGATATGTCCGCCACCTCATCATATCCGTGGACCAATCACAGCCTGCCACCTCACCCGATGACGTCATGCTGACGTCATCCGACCTTGACCCCACCTGATGACGTCATGCTGACGTCATCCAAAAAAACGCGCCAATATGCCAAAAATACATATTTAGGCCAATTTTCGCGTTTTTTCATACTTTTTGCCACAAGAGCTGTTGCTTTCTCTGCATGATTTTACGTCTAAAATTGCACCACCTTTGCTGAAATCAATTCGGGGACCTCCGGCGCGCCATTTCCTCAGTCGTTCGTGACCATTGCTTGCTGATTACCAGGTATTTTCCCTTATAAATCCTTCATACGCCTACTTTGTCTGTGAATTCCCTCAAAAGAGCTTAAAAGGAAAAAACTTGCAAATTCACCGGCAAAATCTCTGTGCCTAGCCCCCATTTACAACTGTGAGCTCGAAAAGCACCACTTATTTGCCCACATTTTCATAAAAAACTGCACTCTGTTCGCGCAATCGCGAAGCAACTTACTCAAACTGTACCTACCTGTTAAAAAAGACACATTGAGACCACACATTGGTCTTATTGGCACTTCAAGCAGTATTTCAATTGCTGCAGCTGTCTCACTCACCCTCTGTTCCATACAATTCACATTTTTCGTTGAAGAAAACTCTTTGTGTTGCTCTGCATAGCAACTCCATCCATAATCTTAGGAGAAATCATGGATCCACCAGTAGCTCCAATAGCATTGAACGTTGCTCCATTAAATGCCCCTCAGAGACAATTGGAATGGCAGTCTCTGGCAGACATGGACTATCAGATTTCAGAGGAAATGCTGATGAGGACTAAGTTCCACATACACCTGCTCAATGAATTGAAGGCCAAGCATGAGACTGGAACAGATGTGCTGGGCATATGGGACTCATTCCTTCCTATTTTTAAGCTCCCTCAGGTTAGACAATTCCCTGATTTGATCCATCTGTGTGCTGAAAACTATGACCCCACTCAGAGGGCAGTTCTTGACCCTTCAGGATCAGCTGTGTTTTATGTCACCCCAGAAGCTATCAAGGATATGCTCTGCTTCAGGACTGAGAAGAAACTGGTCCCTCTATCACTTGTAGACCTGATAAATCAAGGAGCCAGAATGACAGATGCTCAGGTCACCAAATTAAACCAGCTATACATTGACTCTGACTCTGTGAAGTATCCTCCTATAAATCAAGTATACCTCAACCAGCTGGGCAGAGATCTTGCAGACATGATTAGTCCCATTTTGGGCTACAACTCAATTGAGTTTGTTGATCAAACTGTGCTGGTAATGATGCTCATGTTTGCTCCTGGCAAGTCTCCTATCTGCTATGACTATGCCACCTATATAGCAGACAAAATACATGAGCAACTAATGAACCTGGCAAGAGAAAGAGTGTTCAGGTATACCTCTTACATTTACCACTTGATCTTATATCATCAACATCAGAAGTTCTCTTTTCCAATCAAAAGACAGGATGCCCAAGGCAATCCAAGATCAGTGGTCTATTGGTCCTCTGTTTTCCACTGTAGATTCGAGTCTCCTTATACTTATTGTGAGTTCATAGATCACTTCATCCACCCAGCTATGTCAATGATGATGGGCTCACCTCCTCCAAGGCTCACTGATGAAATGCAAAGGATCCTGCAGTTATCCAAATCATACAGCATTGGGGACTGGTACTTTTACCAGCACCACACCGTCATCAGGATATATGGGTGTGAATTGCCTCCCTACAGACTACCCAAATATGTGCCTATGAGGCTGTTTGCCCTAGAATACTTCAGGCAGTTTGGCAATGTTGATGTGCTTCACTTTTCAGGCAAAGGCAAGAAAGCACAGTTGAAAGTCAGGAACCAACTTGGCCACTTTGTCTATAACCAGAGGGAGGAAGGTTGGAAAGAAGAAGACAGGATGCTTGAGTCCCTTGGCCTTCAAACCAGTTTCCTCTGGAAACCTTATGACCCTAACCACTTCATCACTTTGAGAAGGCTCAGATATAAGCTATCTGGCTATGATCATGTAAAGATCCCTCACATTGAAAAACATGCAAACCAAGCAAAATGGAGGAGAGGAACCCTAGAAGAGTCGGTTACACAAGAGGAGCTGAACCAAAGAGCGGTCAGGAATCTAAAAAAGATGGCTGACCTTGAACTTTGTTCACAGGTGTTCTCCCTTCCAAGCACACAAGTGGGAGCAGTTGCATCCTCCTCGACTGCAAATCAGCAAGCACCCAAAGCCACTGAAGATATATCTAGCAGGGGCAAGGAGAAGGAAATGGAGACTGAACAGCCACCTCATGACAAGGTAGAACAACAACAACAACAAGAATTACAGCAAGAAGAAGGGCAGCATAATAAAGAGCAGCCCCCACAGCAAGAAGGGGCAGTTGAGGCCCCAATTTTCACAGAACAGCAGGCACAAAATACGGTGCCTCCTAGGCAAGAAACATCAGTTGATGCATCAATCCTCCAAACTCCACAAAAGGAGGATACTAGCAGAAAAAGGGACAGAGAGACTCCCTTGACCACATCAGAAAGTCATGGTGAGAAAAGACAGAGATTGAACCCTTTCTCTGAAGAGGAAATGCCAACAGGGCAGTCTCTGGGCATGGGCCCACCTAGCAGGGAAGCATCTGCAAGTTCCTTCCAAGAGGAACAGAACATAACTGTGGGAGGAGAAATCAGCTCCTCTAGCCAGCAGAGAGAGGGTGAAATGAGCATTAAACAGCAGTTCATAGACATAAAGAAAAGGAGTGAGCCCATAAAAATACAGCTGTACAATCATTTGCTGAAGATGGCTCCCACTAACCAGCAAAGACTGATGTCTGCTTTTGATGTTAGTGAAGGCAAGATGATCATGAGTCATTTCTTGCCAGCTGTAGCACAACCCCAGTCTCCTGCAGATTATATAAGGACCAATCTTGAGGTCATTGCCAAGGACATCCACCCGATGGACAAAATTGAGTTACACAAACAAACGGGTGAGATGGTGTATGCCTCCTTGGCAGACAAAACATTGGACAATTATAGGCTGGAAAATAGCCTTAATAATACAGCTGCCCAACTTGAGTTGGAAAGGGCATCCTCACAAGCTAAGGACAACAGAATTAGGTCCTTAGAAGATATAATAATCGAGATTGGGCATGATCCCAAAGATATCAAGGGCATACAGGAGATATTGAAGTTAAGGGATGCAGACATGGCTGCTTTGAAGAAAAAGATCAAAATGCCAGCCACAATTCACCCTCAAACAGATGAGGTTGCCCAGCAGAGGCATGATCAAGAAGCCTCAGCCTTGCTGGTGTCCCTATATAAGCAGTTAATCCAGACACAAGAAAAACTGGGAGAATCAGAGGCTGCACAGGCAGCATTACAGGCAGCTTTGAAGCAAAGAGAAGAGGGTCAGACCTCCCAGCCTCCTCCTGAAGTGATAAACCTTGAGGAAACTGCTCCAACTTCTGTTCCTCCTCCTCAACAAAAAGAACAAGCAGCAACATCCACCTCAGCAGCACCACCAACAACAGAGCAGGCCCCAAGCCTGGACATGCAAAAGCTGAGGAATGAGATCCAGGCCTTGGAAGCACAAATGACAGAATTGAATGAGGCCAAGGAGAAACTAGCCAAGGTCAATGAAAGGTATGACAAATCCAAGCAGTCTGTGGCAGAAAAGGGCAGGGAGATAAAAGCCCTCAAAGACAGGATCAAAGAGCTAGAGAATGAGCTCAAATTAGATAAGGTTGTGGCTGAGCTTAAAATAGTGCTGTGGGCTAACATTGGCCAATCTATTAATGAGCAATGGCAATATATTGAAACAATCCATGAGCAGTTGGACCTCATTCCAAAAGCACAGACTGAAATTCAGAGATCAAGAGCTGCTCTAAGCAATATGCCTGAAATTGCCACCAGGATGATTAATGTGCTTAACAATAGAACAAGTACTCAGTTGGCTGCCATGGGAATTTCAAACAGAACTGAGCACATTCAGTTAATCAAGAGGGTTCTCACACTGAGAAACTTAGTGCAGACATTGGAGAGAAGAACCCAGGACATGCAGACTGAGGTGAACAGGTTTATGGAGAAATTTCAGGTGTTAGAAAACAGAGGGCTCCCTAGCTTACTGAACAACGCAGGGAGATTGTTCACACATGACCAGTATGCCAAAAGGGTTAATACATTTGCCACTAGTCAGATCAACGAGAAGCCCAGCACCTCAGAGGAAACAGGGCCAGCCACAGGACAAACTCTCTACAATAGAGTAGAAAGTTTATTTTTTATAATGAATGAAATCAAACACCTGTTTGAGGTGCCTCCCAATTTTTACAAATATACAGAGGCAGAGGAGACTATGGATGCAATTCTCAGGCATCAACTACCTACACTAGAATGGTGGACCAAGGCCATACAGACAATTTTATAAACAGGAAGCCATTCAACAAATTTTGTTCATGGAAAATGCAAATTGTCATACACAGGACAGTTTAAAGGAATCAGCATGCATCAAAGATTAAAGCTGAGCCAACTCAGCAGAGTTCACGGCCAACAAAGCAAGGTGAGAAGCTACAGGTGTCCAGGCCGAGAAGCTACAGCAGAGCAGCTCCAAAAGCGCATTTCTCAGCATTAATGCAGATCACTCCAACCGACTCAGTGGCCTCCAAAGGCCAAAATATCTTCTGACAAAGCATAAAGATGCATTTACTTTGTATTCAATGATGTAATAACTCTCTGATCTAAATATCTTGAAAAGTTGGTGAAGATATTCATTTCTGAGATAACTTAGCACTCAGATATTTTGTAACAACCGATTGTATATATTTGCCCCTCGCAGAAGCTTGCAGGGGTTGTTGTTGATTTCTCTTGAAGAAGTTCTTATGCTGTAATCCTTTCAGAGTTTAATAAAGAAAGTGATGGAATTTCTCGGAGTTCTGAGGTGTTGAATGCGTTCTGGTGTCTGTTGAAAACTGCAGGATTCCTGTGTACCTCACAATACAATAAGTTTTTCTGTAACTCCTTTTGTTATGTGTTTCAATCTATTGCAATTCATATATGTTTCTAATTTCTAAATGTTTTGGCAACAAGGAAAAAGAATAACCTTCAGGACTTATTCATGCAATACCCTGAGTTCAATCTGTGTTGTTAATGAATGTTTTCTTCAGCTATAATCTTGATAAGTGTAATTCTTAATTGCTGCACTTACAGAATATATCTTTCACAGTGACCTTTGTTTCAGGAATTCAAGTTTGCTCCTGAACATCATGTTTCACTTTCACATCACCAGCTTAATGGAGAATTCTTAAATTCTTTCTGTTGGCTGACCATACATCACCATTTAAGTTTAAATTTTGTTTGTTTGAGATACTCAAAAGGCCCTGCAGTCTGAACATCATCACTCCAGCATTTCAAAACATTTCACAGCTCTAGACTCCATTGCCCAATGATATACCACTGTCTGAACACTACACCTTAAGCACTGAAAGAAGTCCTTCAACCAAAACATAAACCAAAACCTGAGCATAATAACTAGCCTAAAATACTATCAGAACAGAGACAAATCATAAAGAGAGAGCCCTCTCTGACTACAGTTCGGCTAGAAACTGTAATCCAAAGATTGGTTAGTGGTTACCCCGGCCGTATTCCCTTGGGAGTCATAGGGAACAACCTGGGTGTTAACATAATTGGCGACTCCACTGGGGACTTCTTAGGATTTTCCAATTTCTATACATCTCTCAAAGCTACAAATCAAGCCTGAAATCAGTCAGGAGGCCTTCAAAACTGTTTCTGTGTCACATTGACAGCTTTAGGGAAGAGCTTTTTCAGTGAATCTTCATCTCAGCTTTGAAATATATATAGCCATTCCAAAATCTTTATCCAGTCCTTGCAGATATAGAAACTTCCTATAAAATCCTAAAAACAGCTAGAAGCTGGCTCCCAAGAAAAATCCACGGCATACTAGGGCAAATCCTGACCCTAATCCACCCATCATTGTTGATAATCCAAATACTATCCCTAGAAACATTAGGAGGCAGCAAAGGCAGGAGCAGCCTGCTGAATTAACCTCAGATTCAGATCATCCCAGCCTTATCTCTACTCCATGCAAGGTCCTGTTCCGGTCTACCCCTAGTTCCCCTAGTTCACCATCCACATCTCAAAGTCCTCCTCTCACATCTTCATCCACTGCACATATCCCCTTGAACTACACCCTAGGTACTGCTACACCTGTTACCCCTGTAGTACACATCGTTCCTCTTATCCCACTTGCCCCTGTTAATCCTCTAAACCCTGTAAATATGGCAAACAGATATGCACCCTTGCAAATACCAGCTAATGCTGCAGCTCTACCCCAAGACTACCAAACCAAAATCTCATATTTTGACTCCAATGGCCCTTTGACAGCTGTTCAGCATGCCAAAAGGATGCAAGACCATTTTGAGACATATGAAATAGATGATGACAGTATGAGAATGAGGATGTTTGTTCAAAGCCTAACTGGGGATGTAAGAACTTGGTTTAGATCCCTGAATGCAAATTCCATCACAACCCCTGATGAGCTTTATCAAGCCTTTACTAGCAGATGGGAGAAGAAGAAGGATCCTCTGCACATACTTGGTGAATATGACACTATCAAAAGAGGTCCCCAAGAGACTGTTTTGGAGTATTGTGCAAGATTTAACAATGTATATAACGCAATCCCACAAAATTTAAGACCCCCTCCTGATTTAGCTTTGTACAAATTCCCTGATGGTTTTGACCCTGACATGGCCTATCAGTTAAAGGAAAGAGATCCTCAATCCCTTGCAGAGGCCCAAAGGGTTGCTGTCACAGTAGAAGCTAACCTGATTGCCAAAAGAAACAGAGCAAGGTTGGAAAAGAGGACTGTTTTCAAAGATGAACCCTCTGCCTTTGATCAAAAGCTGGATGCAATACTCAATGGAATGAAAAGATTGGGTGATAGAGTGGAATCGGTTGAGAGAAAATCATCATGGGAAGCACCACAAAACAACCCTCCTAGGAATCCAAATTTTAGGAGAACTCAAAACCCAGGCATTGGCAAGCCCAGTGCTGACCAAGACATAAGACCCCCTTTCCAAGAAAATTATGCAGAGACTTCCACATCAACTGAACCCAATGAAGATTCTCAAATTAATTTAATGGGTCTAGATGGTGAAAGTCAAGTTTTCTTAACACAAGAAGATCATGAGGATGATGAAATCAAACTGTTCCAAACTAAATCAGGTGAATCCTTTGACTTCAAACAAGGCTATGACACTGCTGTTTATGAAGTCCATAAACAATACAAGCTAAGGAGCAGAACTGTGAATGTAAATCAGCCTGAAAAGGTAAAGGATAATCAGCAGCCTAAAAGAGCCATAGTCACAGAGCCTAATGACAAAACAAATTCACCTGCAGAAGAAGTAATTATTGAAGAGATTACTGAACCATTGTCCTTAAAACAGCAGCCTATGGCTACTTCATCCTCCCACCTTAATTTAATTGTTACTCCTCAAGAGATGAGTAATAAGGATAAGTCCCAAAATCAAGATAAAAATCAAGAAGAAGATCTAGTGAACAAGGAAAGGACTGTTATCCACAACCCTAAAACCCAATCTGAAAAACCCTTTGACCTAGAAACTGAAATTGGCAAACTAAAAATAGCAATTCCTCTCTTAGAACTGGCCAAGCATGACATCTATAAACTACAGATCAAGAAGTCCCTTCAACTCACTGGCAACAAAGATGATGTTAATGTGTTGGATGATACCCCAGAATTACTGTTTGGCCCAGAAGTGGATGGAAAAACAGTAGTCACAGGGGTATTACCTTTTTATGTCAGCTTACATATTCATGATAAAATATTACATAATGCAATGTTTGACTCAGGTGCCTCTCACAATCTCATGCCAAAAGCAGTCATGGAGAGATTGAATCTAGATATAACAAGACCATACAAGGACCTGTTTTCCTTTGACTCCAGCCAAGTCAAGTGTTTAGGTCTCATAAAAGATTTATGTGTGTCTCTGGTTCAGTACCCAAACAAAACAATCCTAATGGATGTGGTAGTTGCTGATATCCCACCTAAGTATGGGATGCTGTTATCAAGATCATGGGGTGCTAAACTCCAAGGTTCTCTACAATTAGACATGTCATATGCCACCATCTCTGTTTTTGGGCAACCAAAAAGACTATACAGAGAAACACTCATGAAATACATGGTCAGCAGTGAAGAAAAGCCTCAAAACTTTCCCATATATGCTGTCCATTCAGACATAGACTCATACATTCTCTTCAATGACAGCACAACTCTCTCAAAAAGTGATGTTGAAACCAAAATACTCATACAGGAGGAAGACTCTAATGAAAGAATTACCACCCATGAAACAACAGTCAATCAAACACTAGACACTGCTGCTGCCCTAGTTGCCAAGCATATCCAATCAAACGATGAGACTGTCCTAAAAGACAGGCCAGATGAAAAACCAGAACTTCAACTTACATTGCCAGCCCATGAAAAAATCATTAAATCTCCTTCACAACAAGATATTCTATGGTTCCTTGAATTTGATGGCTCAGTCAACAAATTAGGGGCAGGAGCTGGAGTTTGGGTACACAATAAAGAAAACAGTCATGCAGAAGGCAGAGCCTATAGATTAAACTTCAGATGTACTAATAACATGGCAGAGTATGAAGCTCTGTTGCTAGGCCTCAAGTTGGTAAAGTTCTTGCAAGCTGCCAGGGTTTCAATCATGGGAGATTCAGATTTAGTTATCCAACAAGTAAAGGGAAATTTTGTCACAAATGACAAAAGACTAAGGTCTTATAGGTCTGCTGTTGCTGAGGTACTAAACTTTTTCTCTGAATTCCAAATCACTAAAATTCCTAGAACCCATAATCTACATGCTCATAGTTTGGCCACATTTGCTAGTACTTGCAAATTACCATTGGAACCTAACAATTGTTTCACAGCTGAGATAAAACACAGACCCTCAATTCCAAACAATGTTAAAGATTGGCAAGTATTTGAGGATGACATGCAAATAAACAATTTTTTGACGCTGCAAAAAGAGTTTGCAGGATTAAATATTGACACTGACAAAGCAAGTCAATCACAAATACTTGACAAAGCAAGTCAATCACAAATACTTGAAGGAGCAAGTCCATCACAAATACAGTTTCAAAAGATTACTCACCCAATATCACCTAGAACAGCAAAACAATTGCTAAATCCAACTATTTTCAACAAGGAAAACATTCAGCAAATTCAACCAATCAGTTGTGAAGAAGTGGCCAATGCTGAAACTGACATCATAGAGCTGAAAGAAAATTTTCTACCAACAGGCCT
Source organism: Pinus tabuliformis (assembly GCA_031772625.1). Taxonomy (NCBI): domain Eukaryota; kingdom Viridiplantae; phylum Streptophyta; class Pinopsida; order Pinales; family Pinaceae; genus Pinus; species Pinus tabuliformis. The sequence goes on from CM062817.1 coordinate 127,279,473, forward strand.
AACTCCACTAGAGGACATCTTTGATTCAAATGATATTCCCAGAAAACCAAAAATGCAGCCCTTAAATGCAGCCATTCAAGAATGCAACATTGGTACCATTGACAAGCCCAAAATAATTAAATTGTCTGCTTCCTTACCTCCTGACCAAAAGCCTAAATACATTGACCTCTTTAAAGAGTTCCAGGATGTCTTTGCATGGAGTTATGAGGACCTAAAGTCCTATGATACCTCTGTTATCCAGCACACTATCCCTCTCAAGCCTGATCAAAAACCCTTTAAACAAAAACTGAGGAGAATCAATCCAATGCTTCTCCCAGCAATGGAACAAGAGGTACAGAAAATGTTCAAGGCAGGCATCATAGCACCTATCAGATTCTCTGAGTGGATCTCAAACTTAGTCCCCACAAGAAAGAAAACTGGTGAAATAAGGCTGTGTGTGGATCTAAGAAATCTGAACCAAGTATCCCTCAAAGACAACTATCCCTTACCCAAGATGGATCACATTCTCCAAAGAGTGGTAGGGGCCTCAAGGATCTCATTACTGGATGGATTCTCAGGCTTCAATCAAATCCTGGTGCACCCTGATGACCAAGACAAAACAGCATTTACAACCCCATGGGGAACTTTCAAATATGTAAAAATGCCTTTTGGATTGAAAAATGCAGGGGCAACATTTCAAAGAGCAATGGATATTGCTTTTGCCAAGGAGATTCATGACTTTTTAGTTATTTACTTAGATGACCTCACACCTTTTTCAAAATCTGACCAAGAACATATAAAACATTTGAGACAGATCTTCCTAACATGCAGGAAATATGGAATTTCCTTGAATCCCAAGAAGTCTCTATTTGGTTTGGAAGAAGGTAAGCTGTTAGGACATATCATTTCAAAGGATGGCATAAGAATTGATCCAGATAGGATACAAGCTATCCTACAAATGCCCCACCCAAGAAATATCAAAGAACTGCAGGGATTTTTGGGAAAAATCAATTTCTTGAGAAGGTTTATCCCAAACTTAGCAAAGCTAATTAGATTACTAAATAACATGCTAAAGAAAGATTCAAAGGTGAAATGGACAGTTGAAGCTAATCAAGCCTTTGAAGGTATAAAGCTGGCCCTTACCCAAACCCCGGTCTTGACCAATCCTCAATTTGACAGAGAATTTATCATTTTCTCTTTTGCCTCCCAGCATACTATTGCTGCTGTTTTGTTACAGAAAGATGACCAAGGAAATGAGAAGCCAATTGCTTTCTTTAGCAGAGCTCTTAGAGATGCACCTTTAAAATATCAAATCATGGAAAAGCAAGCTTATGCTTTGGTCAAAGCCATTAAAGACTTTAGGATTTACATCCTCTATTCACATATTATAGCTTATGTACCAAGTCCTATTGTCAAAGACATTCTCACCCAAGAAAATTTAGAGGGCAGAAGAGGAAAGTGGATTGCCAACATTTTGGAATTTGATATTGAAATAAAACCTACAAAATTAATAAAAGGGCAAGGTTTGGCCAAACTAATGACAGAAGCAAATTTCCAAGCCTTAGACATCAATCAGCTGGACAGTGAACCGGAGCTGGCGACTCCAAAGATCAATGTAGCCTTTGAGCAATCCCCTTGGTACTCTGATACATGTTATGTATTGCAAAACCTGTGTGCTCCCCCAGGATTGTCCAGAACTAAATGTAGGTTCTTAAAAATGAAAGCTTCTAAATTCTGTGTTATGGATGGAAATTTATTGTGGAAAAACCATGAAGGCATATTGCTAAACTGCCTAATTGAGAATGAAACTGACAATATCATAAAGGAATTTCATGCAGGTGACTGTGGTGGACACTTATACTGGAAGTCCACTGTGGATAAAATACTAAGGGCTGGTTACTACTGGCCCACCATGTTCTCTGATGTCAAGAAATTCACCACCTCATGTCATAAATGTCAAGTGTTTGAGGGAAAGAGACAGTTGCTGCCACTTCCCTTGAGGCCTATTGCAACAGAGAGACCTTTTCAACAATGGGGCTTGGACTTCATTGGGGAAATTCATCCCTCATCTTCAGGCCAACATAGATGGATCTTAACAGCCACAGACTACTTCACCAAGTGGATTGAAGCTGTTCCATGCAGACAAGCAAATGATTCCACTATCATTCAGTTCTTGGAGAACAACATATTGGCTAGATTTGGCTGCCCTGACAAAATAATAACAGACAATGCTGCTGCTTTCAGATCCAAGAAAATGGTGAATTTCTGCCACAAATTTCACATTACCTTAGGCCATTCTACTGCATACTATCCCCAAGGTAATGGCCTTGCTGAGTCATCAAACAAAAGCCTGGTAAACATCATAAAGAAAGTGCTAGAAGAGAACAAAAAGAATTGGCATAAGAAGCTTGTAAATGCTCTATGGGCAGATAGACTAACAACCAAGAGATCAATTGGGACCAGCCCATATGAGTTGGTTTATGGATTAGAAGCCAAATTTCCTTCATCACTAGGGGTACCTGTTATGAAACTCCTTCAAGAAAGCCAAGCTGAACCAAATGATATGCAAAGAAGAATCAATCAAATCATATGTTTACAGCAAACTAGAGACCAAGTTTTCAGCAGAGTTCAAGTTCTACAAGAAAAATTAAAGAAGGCCTTTGACAGGAGAACTAAGGCAGAAGATTTCAACATTGGTGACAAAGTCCTCAAGTGGGATTCAAGAAGAGAGGATAAGGGAAAACATGGAAAATTTGACTCCCTCTGGAGAGGACCATTTGCTGTCCAAGCAGTACAAGGAAACAACACTTATTTCCTTAAAAGTCTTAATGAAACTGATTTGGATGAAGGTCCTGTGAATGGCAGGATGCTGAAGCACTATTTTGACTACCATCCATAAGTGCAGCCTGAGTTTTCCCTTGTACATATCCAGATGTATATATTATTTTCTGTCAACACGAAAAAATGCAATTTCTCAAAGTTTTCTTAACTACCAGCAAAAGGTAAATAGGATCAAGAGGTCTACCAAGAAGGGAAGTACACAATTTTGGCATTTCAAAGCAGCAAACTTCAAAATTTTGATAAAGGCAGTCAAGGGCCAAGGCATTCTGACCTGCTGTTCTTGGTCTTTCAAATGAAAAACCATCCCCATGTGGAGCCACTGTTAGCTACCTATACCAATAGGTTTCATTTTTTATGATTGGCAATGAAAAGGTCCAAATATGCTCTACTTTGATGATGCAAAGATCACATATTTCCAAGAGAATACAATCTGTGCTTATAGCTTGATGTGGACTCAACTTTTGATGGATGGTCCAACAGCCTAATCTGGATCATGCCATGTTTTAAATTTTCAGTTGTAGGATAGAGAAAGAAGTCTGTCCAAACTGTTTAATCTTGGCAGACAAGTAGTTTAGGTAGAGAAGAAAGGCTCCCAACAGCTTAATCTGGGACCTTGGAAGAAATAAGGGTAGAAGTAGATAGACCATCAAAAGAAAAAAGCCAAAGAAAAGAAAAGGCAGGTAAGGGTCTGCAAGCCTAAGTGCGCCCTCCAAGAAGAAATAAAAAATGCTAGGCAAGTAGATGGGTAGGTAGATGGGGTTGCAGAAGTGTCATTCCTTACAATTGAAGGTGTGCTAACCTATTTCACAAAGCAAAGTCAATGGATTGGGAAGTCTTTCTTCTCTATCAGGTTGCAGCAAGCAAAGAAGCATGTCTAACTTCCCACTTATCTCCTTTCCCATTCATTTCTAATATCCCCTCAACAGTTGAGATTCATGGAAGACTTGGTGGTTTCATGGTGTTTCTTGTTCCTTCAAAAGCCACATTTCTTGTCTAAAAACTCTTTTCATTTTGCTCTACTCCCTAAGCTAAGTTATTCTCAAATAAACTTAGTATTATCTCCCCTCATCCACTCCCTTCATCCATATTAACCCCTAACTCTATTGTATAATTCCCCTATGTTACCCTTTCCCTAGTATTATAACACCAAGGTGTATAAACCCCAAACATTGTATAAATATCCCTCCTCTTGGCATTATAGCCAATAAATCCTCTGTCAGGGATCAAATGACATCTGGTCACTTTGATAAACCTAAGTCTAACCCCCTCCCCTCTTCTGAATTCATTTGGCCCCTTAAAACCTTCATTTGCTAAAGAAAACCTTATAGAAGACCTTGTTCTACCTACAACCCGCTTTAATTTGCAAAAATAGACAAAAAACCCACTTTTCTCATTTATCCAAAGTATGGGCGCCGGGATATTTTTATATTAAATAAGCATTGAAAAACCTTTATAAACCCGCCATATCCCAAGAGTTTCCGCCAAGCACTGATCCCGAAAATAAATATTTTAATAATCCCGCCCCATTCCGTATTGCCCGAGCACCTCATTGATCCGACAGCCGTCGGATCGGACCTCATTGATCCGACGGTCCTTATCCATATCGGACCGGCCCCGACGTCCGACAGATACCTTCCGATATCTGTCAGAAGGTGACGTCAGGCCTCCGCCACCCGTCATCACCACAGCTCATCGGAGGTACGCCTGACAACTTCCCTTCCGTATCAAAAGCGGTGCGATGAGAAACCGCTAACCGTTTCCGGTTTTTGGTCAATCCGCCCGGCCAGCGTCACTACCACGTCATACCCACGTCAGTGCCACCCCGCCGTCGTGTCAGTTCCTTCGTCCGCCCCCGCGCTGATATGTCCGCCACCTCATCATATCCGTGGACCAATCACAGCCTGCCACCTCACCCGATGACGTCATGCTGACGTCATCCGACCTTGACCCCACCTGATGACGTCATGCTGACGTCATCCAAAAACGCGCCAATATGCCAAAAATACATATTTAGGCCAATTTTCGCGTTTTTTCATACTTTTTGCCACAAGAGCTGTTGCTTTCTCTGCATGATTTTACGTCTAAAATTGCACCACCTTTGCTGAAATCAATTCGGGGACCTCCGGCGCGCCATTTCCTCAGTCGTTCGTGACCATTGCTTGCTGATTACCAGGTATTTTCCCTTATAAATCCTTCATACGCCTACTTTGTCTGTGAATTCCCTCAAAAGAGCTTAAAAGACAAAAAACTTGCAAATTCACCGGCAAAATCTCTGTGCCTAGCCCCCATTTACAACTGTGAGCTCGAAAAGCACCAGCTGAGCCTTGTTTGCCCACATTTTCATAAAAAACTGCACTCTGTTCGCGCAATCGCGAAGCAACTTACTCAAACTGTACCTACCTGTTAAAAAAGACACATTGAGACCACACATTGGTCTTATTGGCACTTCAAGCAGTATTTCAATTGCTGCAGCTGTCTCACTCACCCTCTGTTCCATACAATTCACATTTTTCGTTGAAGAAAACTCTTTGTGTTGCTCTGCATAGCAACTCCATCCATAATCTTAGGAGAAATCATGGATCCACCAGTAGCTCCAATAGCATTGAACGTTGCTCCATTAAATGCCCCTCAGAGACAATTGGAATGGCAGTCTCTGGCAGACATGGACTATCAGATTTCAGAGGAAATGCTGATGAGGACTAAGTTCCACATACACCTGCTCAATGAATTGAAGGCCAAGCATGAGACTGGAACAGATGTGCTGGGCATATGGGACTCATTCCTTCCTATTTTTAAGCTCCCTCAGGTTAGACAATTCCCTGATTTGATCCATCTGTGTGCTGAAAACTATGACCCCACTCAGAGGGCAGTTCTTGACCCTTCAGGATCAGCTGTGTTTTATGTCACCCCAGAAGCTATCAAGGATATGCTCTGCTTCAGGACTGAGAAGAAACTGGTCCCTCTATCACTTGTAGACCTGATAAATCAAGGAGCCAGAATGACAGATGCTCAGGTCACCAAATTAAACCAGCTATACATTGACTCTGACTCTGTGAAGTATCCTCCTATAAATCAAGTATACCTCAACCAACTGGGCAGAGATCTTGCAGACATGATTAGTCCCATTTTGGGCTACAACTCAATTGAGTTTGTTGATCAAACTGTGCTGGTAATGATGCTCATGTTTGCTCCTGGCAAGTCTCCTATCTGCTATGACTATGCCACCTATATAGCAGACAAAATACATGAGCAACTAATGAACCTGGCAAGAGAAAGAGTGTTCAGGTATACCTCTTACATTTACCACTTGATCTTATATCATCAACATCAGAAGTTCTCTTTTCCAATCAAAAGAGAGGATGCCCAAGGCAATCCAAGATCAGTGGTCTATTGGTCCTCTGTTTTCCACTGTAGATTCGAGTCTCCTTATACTTATTGTGAGTTCATAGATCACTTCATCCACCCAGCTATGTCAATGATGATGGGCTCACCTCCTCCAAGGCTCACTGATGAAATGCAAAGGATCCTGCAGTTATCCAAATCATACAGCATTGGGGACTGGTACTTTTACCAGCACCACACCGTCATCAGGATATATGGGTGTGAATTGCCTCCCTACAGACTACCCAAATATGTGCCTATGAGGCTGTTTGCCCTAGAATACTTCAGGCAGTTTGGCAATGTTGATGTGCTTCACTTTTCAGGCAAAGGCAAGAAAGCACAGTTGAAAGTCAGGAACCAACTTGGCCACTTTGTCTATAACCAGAGGGAGGAAGGTTGGAAAGAAGCAGACAGGATGCTTGAGTCCCTTGGCCTTCAAACCAGTTTCCTCTGGAAACCTTATGACCCTAACCACTTCATCACTTTGAGAAGGCTCAGATATAAGCTATCTGGCTATGATCATGTAAAGATCCCTCACATTGAAAAACATGCAAACCAAGCAAAATGGAGGAGAGGAACCCTAGAAGAGCCGGTTACACAAGAGGAGCTGAACCAAAGAGCGGTCAGGAATCTAAAAAAGATGGCTGACCTTGAACTTTGTTCACAGGTGTTCTCCCTTCCAAGCACACAAGTGGGAGCAGTTGCATCCTCCTCGACTGCAAATCAGCAAGCACCCAAAGCCACTGAAGATATATCTAGCAGGGGCAAGGAAAAGGAAATGGAGACTGAACAGCCACCTCATGACAAGGTAGAACAACAACAACAACAGGAATTACAGCAAGAAGAAGGGCAGCATAATAAAGAGCAGCCCCCACAGCAAGAAGGGGCAGTTGAGGCCCCAATTTTCACAGAACAGCAGGCACAAAATACGGTGCCTCCTAGGCAAGAAACATCAGTTGATGCATCAATCCTCCAAACTCCACAAAAGGAGGATACTAGCAGAAAAAGGGACAGAGAGACTCCCTTGACCACATCAGAAAGTCATGGTGAGAAAAGACAGAGATTGAACCCTTTCTCTGAAGAGGAAATGCCAACAGGGCAGTCTCTGGGCATGGGCCCACCTAGCAGGGAAGCATCTGCAAGTTCCTTCCAAGAGGAACAGAACAGAACTGTGGGAGGAGAAATCAGCTCCTCTAGCCAGCAGAGAGAGGGTGAAATGAGCATTAAACAGCAGTTCATAGACATAAAGAAAAGGAGTGAGCCCATAAAAATACAGCTGTACAATCATTTGCTGAAGATGGCTCCCACTAACCAGCAAAGACTGATGTCTGCTTTTGATGTTAGTGAAGGCAAGATGATCATGAGTCATTTCTTGCCAGCTGTAGCACAACCCCAGTCTCCTGCAGATTATATAAGGACCAATCTTGAGGTCCTTGCCAAGGACATCCACCCGATGGACAAAATTGAGTTACACAAACAAACGGGTGAGATGGTGTATGCCTCCTTGGCAGACAAAACATTGGACAATTATAGGCTGGAAAATAGCCTTAATAATACAGCTGCCCAACTTGAGTTGGAAAGGGCATCCTCACAAGCTAAGGACAACAGAATTAGGTCCTTAGAAGATATAATTATCGAGATTGGGCATGATCCCAAAGATATCAAGGGCATACAGGAGATATTGAAGTTAAGGGATGCAGACATGGCTGCTTTGAAGAAAAAGATCAAAATGCCAGCCACAATTCACCCTCAAACAGATGAGGTTGCCCAGCAGAGGCATGATCAAGAAGCCTCAGCCTTGCTGGTGTCCCTATATAAGCAGTTAATCCAGACACAAGAAAAACTGGGAGAATCAGAGGCTGCACAGGCAGCATTACAGGCAGCTTTGAAGCAAAGAGAAGAGGGTCAGACCTCCCAGCCTCCTCCTGAAGTGATAAACCTTGAGGAAACTGCTCCAACTTCTGTTCCTCCTCCTCAACAAAAAGAACAAGCAGCAACATCCACCTCAGCAGCACCACCAACAACAGAGCAGGCCCCAAGCCTGGACATGCAAAAGCTGAGGAATGAGATCCAGGCCTTGGAAGCACAAATGACAGAATTGAATGAAGCCAAGGAGAAACTAGCCAAGGTCAATGAAAGGTATGACAAATCCAAGCAGTCTGTGGCAGAAAAGGTAGGGAGATAAAAGCCCTCAAAGACAGGATCAAAGAGCTAGAGAATGAGCTCAAATTAGATAAGGTTGTGGCTGAGCTTAAAATAGTGCTGTGGGCTAACATTGGCCAATCTATTAATGAGCAATGGCAATATATTGAAACAATCCATGAGCAGTTGGACCTCATTCCAAAAGCACAGACTGAAATTCAGAGATCAAGAGCTGCTCTAAGCAATATGCCTGAAATTGCCACCAGGATGATTAATGTGCTTAACAATAGAACAAGTACTCAGTTGGCTGCCATGGGAATTTCAAACAGAACTGAGCACATTCAGTTAATCAAGAGGGTTCTCACACTGAGAAACTTAGTGCAGACATTGGAGAGAAGAACCCAGGACATGCAGACTGAGGTGAACAGGTTTATGGAGAAATTTCAGGTGTTAGAAAACAGAGGGCTCCCTAGCTTACTGAACAGCGCAGGGAGATTGTTCACACATGACCAGTATGCCAAAAGGGTTAATACATTTGCCACTAGTCAGATCAACGAGAAGCCCAGCACCTCAGAGGAAACAGGGCCAGCCACAGGACAAACTCTCTACAATAGAGTAGAAAGTTTATTTTTTATAATGAACGAAATCAAACACTTGTTTGAGGTGCCTCCCAATTTTTACAAATATACAGAGGCAGAGGAGACTATGGATGCAATTCTCAGGCATCAACTACCTACACTAGAATGGTGGACCAAGGCCATACAGACAATTTTATAAACAGGAAGCCATTCAACAAATTTTGTTCATGGAAAATGCAAATTGTCATACACAGGACAGTTTAAAGGAATCAGCATGCATCAAAGATTAAAGCTGAGCCAACTCAGCAGAGTTCACGGCCAACAAAGCAAGGTGAGAAGCTACAGGTGTCCTAGCCGAGAAGCTACAGCAGAGCAGCTCCAAAAGCGCATTTCTCAGCATTAATGCAGATCACTCCAACCGACTCAGTGGTCTCCAAAGGCCAAAATATCTTCTGACAAAGCATAAAGATGCATTTACTTTGTATTCAATGATGTAATAACTCTCTGATCTAAATATCTTGAAAAGTTGGTGAAGATATTCATTTCTGAGATAACTTAGCACTCAGATATTTTGTAACAACCGATTGTATATATTTGCCCCTCGCAGAAGCTTGCAGGGGTTGTTGTTGATTTCTCTTGAAGAAGTTCTTATGCTGTAATCCTTTCAGAGTTTAATAAAGAAAGTGATGGAATTTCTCGGAGTTCTGAGGTGTTGAATGCGTTCTGGTGTCTGTTGAAAACTGCAGGATTCCTGTGTACCTCACAATACAATAAGTTTTTCTGTAACTCCTTTTGTTATGTGTTTCAATCTATTGCAATTCATATATGTTTCTAATTTCTAAATGTTTTGGCAACAAAGAAAAAGAATAACCTTCAGGACTTATTCATGCAATACCCTGAGTTCAATCTGTGTTGTTAATGAATGTTTTCTTCAGCTATAATCTTGATAAGTGTAATTCTTAATTGCTGCACTTACAGAATATATCTTTCACAGTGACCTTTGTTTCAGGAATTCAAGTTTGCTCCTGAACATCATGTTTCACTTTCACATCACCAGCTTAATGGAGAATTCTTAAATGCTTTCTGTTGGCTGACCATACATCACCATTTAAGTTTAAATTTTGTTTGTTTGAGATACTCAAAAGGCCCTGCAGTCTGAACATCATCACTCCAGCATTTCAAAACATTTCACAGCTCTAGACTCCATTGCCCAATGATATACCACTGCCTGAACACTACACCTTAAGCACTGAAAGAAGTCCTTCAACCAAAACATAAACCAAAACCTGAGCATAATAACTAGCCTAAAATACTATCAGAACAGAGACAAATCATAAAGAGAGAGCCCTCTCTGACTACAGTTCGGCTAGAAACTGTAATCCAAAGATTGGTTAGTGGTTACCCGGCCGTATTCCCTTGGGAGTCATAGGGAACAACCTGGGTGTTAACACTTTTAACCAAAAATGATTCAGTATCCCATCTAGGTAAGAGTACAAATTTTAAAGATAAATTCAGATTCACATACTTACTTGCTTTCTCATTCTTTTCTAAACAATTCCTTTTTCTTCTTAAAGGTCATTGTCTTTGTTTGGTGGCCAAAATTGACAATGCCATTCATTGGTTGTAACTTTTACTGAACAAGATGGCTTGTGATGAGATCCCTTGTCTTTTGATTAATCATAATATTAAGCCATTGCCCTGTTTTGGTATGCAGTATTGGTAATGTCAGCGTGTTACTTCCCTATGATCATGGTAAGTTGGCTCTTGATGAGACTTATTTTCCTTTAATTTTAAGCATATTTTATAATTACACTCTAAAAAGTGAAAGCTCACGATATGGGGAGAACCATTGACTTCTTAAGATGTTCTGGATGACAATTATAGAGTTAAAGATGCTTCTCTGTAGAGAGTCCTTGCTTTGTTATAGATACTTTTCTTAACTGGTGGTAGAACAAAGGTTCTTTTACAAAGTTGAGTTTCACCAAAGGATAACTAATTTTAGTAGAGGACAATCAATTTCAGAGCGATAGAACTTATCTTATGTTTCAAATGTAAAAATCATTTTCTTAACAATCTCTACTTATACAAGCAAAAAGATAAAATATAAAAGAGATTATTATTATAAAGGCCAAAAGTAAGTGCTACTGAACTTTTATTTTCCTTAAAAGTAAAAAAAATAATATACGATGAATAGAAGAGATTATCTTTTATGAAAAATATTTCTTTTGGATCTGCCCATTAACAGGCAAAGAATCTCTCTTGCCTGATAGATCTTACAATAAAAAGGTTGATGTGCCCATTTTTTCCATAATCTGAAATGGTCCAAGCCACATTATTTGGAATTTGGTATGCTTTCCTTTTTCTTCGTGTGCTTTATCCCATTTCAATACCAAGTCTCCAAGCTGAAAGGATTTCAAACTTACAGAATTTTCATCAAAAGAAGATTTGAATAACTGTTGATGATGTGCATGTGTGATTTTGGCCTTTTCCCTTTCTTCTTCGAGCTTAAGGATTTGTGACTATCTCACTTGCATAGAAGAGGAAGTGGTTTCTTCAATAAATTGAACTAAGGCTAGAGAGGGAATAACTACATTTGTAGTGAGGACATCTTCTTTCCCATAGAAAAAATTAAAAGGAGAAGCACCTATTGAGGCCTTCTATGTTATTTGATCTGTCCATAGAGGAAATATTTGTAGGTTTTAACCTCGTACATAAATTACCTGGATACGAATTCTAAAACACAGAAAATAAACAATGTGAGAGCATAACACATAAAACAAATATACACAGAGATTTTCCCCTGGATCCCACAACCAAGACTACCAGTTTGATTTTTCATTATGTTCCTTTCAATGTTACAATACATATTTATACATGTTGAAGCATCCAAAACCATGGACTGAAAACCATCACGTCCAAAACCATGTGCGAAAAACATGCACAAAACCATAGGTAGGTCCGCCCAACCTAATATAGGGTCCAAAACCAAAATTTTCTGGAGCGTTGCCCTGGACCCCATAGAGTGGGGTTACTGCACCCCTCAAACCCCCTATGATCCCCCCCGCTATGCAATCGGCGTAACGAAGGGGGGGCTCCAGCCCCCTTCTAACCCCCTGGTTAACTATGTGGGCTAGTCATAGAAAGAATATAACACAACCCAACATTCCCCCACTTGTTGTTTTCTTTCCATAGGGGGCCACAAGAGAGCTTAGTCATTTATCTAGCCCTGCAATGCCCATTGTTTCTCTACACCAAGAGAACTTATCAAAGCTCACAGATTTTGTCAATGCATCTGCAGTATTCTTCAAAGTGTCGACCTTTACCAATAACACCTTTTTGTCTTCTATCATATCCCTCACAAAATGATACTGAACATCAATGTGCTTTGTCTTTGAATGATATGTCGGGTTCTTTGCCAAGAAAATTTCACTTTGGATGTCACAGTCTATCCTTATAGCTCCCTGTACTAACCCCATACTTGAATACAATCTCTGCAACCAAATTGCTTCCTTACTTGCATGAGTGGCTACCATGTATTCTATCTCTGTAGTTGATAGTGCCACTATAGATTGTTTCTTACTCATCCAACTGACTGCACCTCCAAATAGGTTAAACACATACCCACTTGTAGATCTTCTCTGATCCAGATCTCTAGCCCAATCTACATCAACAAAGCCATGAATATCCAACACTCTGTCCAATCCTGGTCTTCTTTGGTAGAACAAACCCTAATCACTAGTGCCACGCAAATACCTTAAAACCCGCTTCACTGCTGTCCAGTGCTCCTTCCCTAGTTTTGACATAAACCTGCTCAATACTCCACTACATCTGCAATGTATGGTCTAGTACAGACCATCGTATACATTAGGCTACCTACTGCACTTGCATATGGAACATGGGACATGTCCTCTTCCTCTTCTTGTGCCTTGGGACACTGTTCAGCAAATAACTTTACACCTCCAGGAGTAGGAACCTTCACAAGTTTACTATCCTGCATATTAAACCTCTGCAATGTTTTCTCGACATACTTCCTATAGTTTAACCAGAGCTTCCTATTTGTCCAATGTCTTTTAATTTCCATGCCCAAAATATAGTTTGCAGAACCAAGAGCTTTCATGTCAAATTTAGAGGACAAATGGGTCTTCAAATCCTGGATAATTTCTTTTTCATTTTCAACCAGCAATATATCATCCACATACAAGACCAAATAAATAACACGGTCACCAATTAATTTAAAATACACACAGTGATCTGCTTTGCTTCTGGTGAAGCCAAGTCCCCATATAAATGTATCAAATTTCTGATACCACATCCTTGGTGACTATTTTAACCCATATAGAGACTTCTTTAACTTGCATACCAGTTCTTTCTTACCCTTCACCGCAAAGCCTTCAGGTTTCTTCATGTAGATCTCCTCTTCCAGATCCCCATGAAGAAATGTTGTCTTCACATCCATCTGTTCTACCTCAAAATCAAAAGCAACAACAACAGATAAAAGTAATCTATTAGAAGTTACCCTGGAAACAGGAGAAAAAATATCACCAAAATCAATTCCCAACACCTGGGAATAACCTTTTACTACCAACCGAGCTTTTTATTTCTCCACCTTTCCTTATGCATTTATCTTCTTATTGAACACCTATTTGCTACCAATGGGTTTCCTTCCATTTGGCAACTCCACCAGATCCCAAGCCTCATTTTTGTGCAAAGATGCCATTTCAACAACCATGGCCTCTTTCCATATTTTTCCATCCTCTGAATCTACTACTTCCTTCACAGTTCTAGGATCATCATCAGTAATAGATAAAGAAAAAATTGAACAGAAAGCAGATGGACTATACCTTTCTAGTTGCCTTTTTTCTTGAACTGATCTTCTCACACCCGGAGTTTGTGGCTCTTCATCTTCTGATTCCTCCTCTACTGTAAAGTCTAATTCTTCCCCCTTTAGCTCAAACTCTATCTTCTCATGTTCCTTTGGTTGGACTTCATATTTAATAACATCTTTCACCTCTCTGAACACCACATCTCGACTATACACAACCTTCCTTGTTACTGGGTTCCAAAGCTTATAACCCTTTAAACCATCCTTATACCCAATAAAGATGCACTTTTCAGATTTACTATCCAACTTGGTTCGTTTCTCCTTTGGAACATGTACATATGCATCACATCCAAATACCCTCAGATGTGAAAGAGAGGGTTTCTTACCAGTCCATGCCTCTTGTGGAGTCTTATCCTCTAATGCTGATGAAGGTGATCTATTGACCAGGTAACATATTTTCTCCACCACCTCTGCCTAGAATTCTTGTCCTAACCTGGCACCATTGAGCATGCTTCTTGCCCTTTCCATCAATGTCTTGTTCATTCTTTCTACAAATCCATTTTGCTGAGGTGTATATGAAGTAGTCTTCTACCGTGCTATACCACACTTCTTACAAAATTCTTCAAATTCCTTACTGTAAAACTCTCCACCATTATCTGTCCTCAACACCTTTATCTTCTTCTCTATCTGGTTTTCCACCAGAGCCTTAAATTCTTTAAACTTGTCAAAGACTTTAGATTTCTTCTTAAGGAAATATATCCATGTATTCCTTGAGAAGTCATCTATAAAGGATACATAGTACATAGACTTACCCAGTGATGGAACCTTCACAGGTCCAAACACATCATTGTGCACAATTCTAATATCTGTTTCACCCTCTTACCACCACAGGGGAAACTCACCTGATTCTTCTTCCCATATACACAATTTTCACAGAAATCAAAATCCAGAGAGCTATTACTCATACCTTATACCATACCTTTACTATGAAGTACTCAAAGGCCCTTCTCTCCAATATGTCCAAGCCTTTGATGCCACAACATGGTCTTCTCTCCAGAGACCACTAGATTTTTTGCTCCACTTTCAGGAACCACAAAACTGTTGCACCCATCAACAATAGTTCTACCTTGCAGCTTGTACAGATTTCCAATTCAAACTCCTAGCATCAATACTAGTGCCCCCTAAACCATCTTGCAAGTATCCTTCTCGAACACTATTTTTGCACCTACATAATCCAACTTGCTCACATAAATTAGATTTCTCGCTAATGCAGGAATATGCAGAACACTCAGAAGTGTTCTAACCCTTCCACCTTGCAATTTCAACTTTACTTTTCCGCGACCAATGATTCTAACCTTCCTTCCATCCCCCAAGAAGACATCACCGCCATCATATTTCTCATACTTGCATAACCACTCTCTGTGGGGAGTGAAGTGAAAGGGTGCACCTGAGTCAATCAACCATGCCTCGTGATCTACATGTGTACTTGAAGAACCAACTACACATCCCCACCTTCATCTGAGGTGGTTTTCACCTCTGTAGAAGGAGCATCATCATATCCCTTTCCTTTATCAGGAGATTTAGATTTATAGTCCCTTTTGTAGTGCCCTTCCTTTCTGCATGATCCAGGTGGATATTGGTGGCCACCTGCCAAGTCCACCTGGACCCCCACCATTGTCTTTCTCAGCATTTTCAGTTTCCTTAATTGTAGCACAACTTACTATTTTTAGCAGTTTTTCGGGTCCTGAACTTCCAGAGCTGTTTTGAGGCCCTAAACGACATTTTTTGGGGAATCCAGGGGCAACATGGGTCCATGGAATGGACCGATGTTTCCCGTTCCAACAATGATAGTGCTCGGATAGATCTTTCTAATGAGCTATTGTACGCGTCAAACGGAGATCATATGCCAAAGTTACAACCCCGGGAAGTTGATGTACCAATTTACCCCAAACGGGGCCCACAGTTTGGCGTTTCATCTCCTAGGGTTAGGTTTTGCAATGTTAAGGGTTTTCCATTGTTTCTCAACAATAAATAGGCCTTCGAGCCTCATTGTAACACAGTTCAGAGGCATGTAGCCATCACATCTCTTCTCAGAGATAAGCTACCATCACCCTAGCTGGTTTATTTCCATTTCTGGTTGTAAGCATATTTCAGTATTTTCCATTAATGAAATGAAGTATTATTTCCGCTGCATCTTTGTGTATATGGTTATCTCTGTAATTTGTTGCGTTCCTGTTTAAATCTGGATCAGTGGTATCAGAGCAGTCTGCTTTTTCTCTATTTTTCTTTGCATGTCCCCAACAAGGTCGGGATATAAGGAGTTAGGGCTTGAACTGGTTGAACCTTTGCAAGACTAGCCTCGCAAATCCCGACGGCCTCCCATGGCGGACGAGAAGAAAGACGAGGGGGCAGGAGATCCCATCAAAATCTTGCTCGAAGAAGCCCTCGAGCGACAACAGAACGCGATGATGGACATCTTTGCCCAGATCCTTCAGTGGCTACCCAGAAGCAACGCATTGGCTTCCAGCACCTACTCTGGAAACGCCACACCCTTTAAGGTACAAGTTAATTTTGAAATCCCCATATTCGAGGGTCAGATAGACGCAGATGCCGTAGATAAATGGTTAAATCTGCTAGGGGGTTATTTTTCTGTTCATGAATTTTCGAGTCGGGAAAAGATTGTTTTTGCTCTTGTCAAAGCAGCCCCCCACGTCAAGGACTGGTTGGAAACCTACTGCGAGTAGAAGGATGAAAGTACTGGCTCACTATTTTCAGCCGCACCCACCTGGGATTCGTTCCGAGATGCCATCAAGGAGCAGTACTACCCTGTCGGAAGCTATGAGGATGAATACATAAAGTGGACCACGCTGCGGCAGGGAAGGGACCAAGACGTGTCAGAGTTCACCAATCTTTTCCATACCCTTCGCACAAAGTTGGGTATCAAGGATTCGGAGCAACATTTGATACTCAAATACTGTGGCTGCCTGCACAAGTACATCTAGGAAGAAATACAATTCCTAAACATTGTTGTGGGGAAAAATGCCTATTTAGGACGATCCTATCCACCTAAGGTGTGACAGCGCCTTAGCAACAAACGAATACAGCTATTATGATTTCGTCCTTTATGAAATGTGAAAGAGGGGAGATTGGCAGACTTACCGTTGTCTTGCGGTTGTCCCTCGATCTAGATCCTCTTCCCTTTGTGTGTCTACAGCTACTCGCCTCCTCGCTTGCTCAAGAGAACAGCTACTTGAATCCCACGAGGTCACAAGAGAACAGCTACCTGTGACAAGAGAACAGTTACTTGCGACAAGAGAAGAACACAATACAAAGGAAAATGTACATATTCATAAATGATTCAGGATTAGAAGTAAATCAAATACACTAATGCAATCATACCAAGTACACCAGCATATAGGAAAGAATCAAGATAGCTTTATTGAAAGTAACAGGGTTCAGGAAGAGATACAACCCGTGGGGCTCCAATCCAGCATCTCCTTCCCAGCAGAATGGAATTCCCTCTTCAGCTCCCTTCAAAGCATAAACACCCAATGTATCCAGCCACAAACCAACAACAATTCTTTGCATTCACAAAATTCAAGCCTCTAGATCCCATGGAGGAGAGATCTATATATAGTTATTTGGGGAGAGGATGAGTCAGCTTGAGATCTGACTAGTGTCCCCTCCCTCTATCAGTTCTTGAGTCCACTTGGAGGTTCTTGCTTCCACTTGGAGATTTGGAACCTCTTACTCATCACCAGTCGAATTCCCTGATACAAGTGTCATTTTGGAAGCTTCATGGGCATTGACACCTTGAGAAATGAGCCTGCCACTTGTCCAGTTACGCTCAGCGCAGGTAGCCTTTGTTGCAGTTGACATTCAACGCAGGTAGACAGTGGAGCAGTTGAAATTCAGCGCAGATGCTCGGTGGAGCAGTTGACATGATCCAGAATTGGCTTGTTTTTGAGTGTTTTCAGGTGGAGAACTTCTGTGAATTGCTGTGGTTAGTTGGCCTTGTTCCTCTAGGGGTAGGAACAACATGTTTAGGGACTTTGGATCCCTTGATTATCGACATTTCATGCTCAGTGATGCAAGGCACAAAAATTTCTATAACAGTTGCCCCCTAAAGTATGAGGCCGTTTATCGGGTGAAATGCTTTATCCAGGAGGGTCCGAAGTTCATCCATCTGCTGGGAGGAGACCTGTACTAAAATACAATACAATACATTATGATTCATTCTGCTTTCATGATCTAGCTGAGGCGTGCATTCTCATGCTCAGCTTTATAAATTCATTTTTGTACATAGAACAAACGATCGTCTGATGGTAGAATGATAATTTTGGTGAAATTATCATCCTTTGAGTAGGATGATCATCTGCGGCAATGATGTACATGTCAAATGTCTTTATCTTTCCTGAATATATATCGCAGCCTGGATGGATGAAACTAGATCCGGGGTCTTCAAACTCGTTCAATCTTCACTCTAAGTACAAGTCGATCCATGTGAGAATTGCGCTGAAGTCGAACATGGAAAGACATCGCTTGATTACCGGTTAATGATGTAAACCGTTAACAAGCGCGAGAGGAATCACCAATAATGATAATGACCCTCAAGGTACTGCAGTACAATTCACGTGGTGTGAATAAGGGACTTGGCGTCGAACACCACGCAAAATCTTCTGGTCGAAGGTCATTGATGTATACCTGTCGCCGGAAGTGAGAAACTTGCCATTGAGGCATGCAAGCTTCAAAGTACTGAAGGGGTTGTTCCTAGACCAACTTCTTGGATAATGAGCTGATGTCGACAAGAAGCGATCCGTCACAGGAGGGCCTTAATGAATCCCACATCAGTGACACAGAACGAAGCTAATGACTTTAATGGAGGTGAAAACGATATGTGACATATGATTCAGGGTGGCGGTCATGAATGGATGAAGGATAATGTATGGCAGTGGATGGGACCCGGTTGACTCTTTCTGAACGACTTCTCTTGAACATATGGCGACACTGATGCGATGGATCGGTAGCATTACCCCAAATATGGATGGTATGGTGAGACCATGGTGATGTGACTGGTGAATGAAACAACCCAACCCGAATGTGGTACGAAGGAAAAGTGTCATGTTCAAGAGCGACCTGCTACCATCAAAGTTTTCTTGATTTTTCCCAATTTTTCCCCAGTCATTGCTGACCAGTACCTCTTTATTTTTGTCAAGCTTGAGGAGGATAACATATGCTTGTTCTATAACCTGCCCTTCGGGCAAGCCCATCGCTATGTTTTAACGAGCCTAGCGATAGGGAAACTCGTTCTCGTCTAAAGACAAGTTTGTCGCTATTTAACAATTTTAACGAGTCTAACGACAAGGATAACTCGGTCCTTTTCATTTTTAGAGAGTCTGAAAAGGTACATAAAGTTAACTCCAAAATTCCTTTTTCGTCATCTAATCCCTTAAGTTCGAAAAAGTATAAAACAATACAGAAGGGATGAGTTTTCGATACTTTTAACGAGCCGAATAAAACAAGCGCTCGACCTTTTTGTGCAATAATCCCTCAGTTCCAAAAAGATTAAAATCTAGAGGAGGGATAGCTCTTCCTGTCCTTTAACGAGCTGGAAGGCCAAAACTCGGCAATCTTTTCATATTTTACGAGTCAATTGAAAAGAGCTTAAAGAAGACTCGTCTTTTGAGGAACGAGTGATAAACAGGGATAGCAACTGATTCCAGGTACAGGTTGGAATTTTCCAATCACGGCAGTGTCACAAGGATGGCTAGGTGAAATCACTCTTCGCAGCTATTCCTCAAAATGGGTAAACAATCATATGGGGGTGAACGATCGGCCAAATGAAAAGTGGAGGTGGCAGGTGCAAACACGACCAAGGTTTTTATGGCTGATAAATTTATGATCACAGTGGTTATTTACCGGGATAGGTTCATTTTTTAGTTAAAAATGAGCTTAAACACTGGAGGAAACTCTGCTCACTTCTTATATTTATTTTTTAACGAGCATGAAGACCGCGTTAAAACTGCTCGGATCTTGCGTTTATTTTTTAACAAGCATGAACTTTATGCTAAAACTGCTCGATAAGTTTGCATGCCCCCAACATAATAACGCAAATCGAGGTGCATGCCCCCCAAGCTTCATTGCATTCAACTCGGTGGTTGGAATGAAGGTTTACCTTTGAGATTTGAAAAGGGGATTTGTTTCATTTTTAATGAGGTTGACACAGTAAAAGAACTATCCTCATGACTCCTTGTTTCATTTTTTAACGAGGTTGACACGAGATAAGAACCGTCCTCGGAGCCCACTGTATTTACAGTATTTCTATTAGGGCGATGATCCACGCTGACAAAATGTTTAGGAATCTTCCAAATCCATTAGATATAGAAGATTTCACATTGTAGGTTTCCACTGTGGCCACTTCCGCCAGATTACTTGCAGGCGGTAGGGCAAAAGTACCCATTAAGGCAGGGTCTTTTAGGAGACCTACTCCAATATTTTGAAGCGAATGATTGCTTCCATGGATCATTGGAATGCTTCCCGTAACTTGTGAACTGTCGGGGAGGAAAGTTTGTTGGTCGACGACTGTAATTCCTCCTTGAAAGGGAAATGCAATCTTCCTGAAGTAGGTCGACACAACTGCAGCCATGGCATATATCCAGGGCCTTCCCAGTAGGATGTTGTAATCGAGGTTTCCATCAATTACTTCAACATCAATTCCTACTGTTTTGCCCCCTAGTTCAACTTGCAAGTTACTTAAAATCCCGTATGGAGTGTATGATCGTCCATCAAATGCTTTTAACGTCGTTGACGATCTCGACAAGGGTGGTGATCCTAAATTCTTCCAGCAACTCATCGACATAATACACGTAGATGCCCCTTCATCAATAATTGTTCGATGAACAGTTTTTTTGAGGGCTTTCACTTGAATAAGGAAAGCTAGTTGAGCTGGTAACTGAGGGTCATATCCTTTATGATCAAAGGCCACAAGATTGGAATCCCTTGGGCCAACCCCACCTATTGCTGATAATAAAGCTTGCTCTTGGGAGAGGCAATTTTGCGGTACCTCAAGCGTCGACATAGCGGACGGCGATTGGGCCAGGTCCTCTACTATATTATAATTCTGTGCTACTTTGGCACGAGGATTAAATGTCGATTTGTGTACTCCTCCCTTTGGCGACTTTATCATTGGTTCAGGAATGATGGGTGGCACAACTTCGGTCAAAGTTGTCGTCGAACTATTAGGTTGTTCATTAGCCTTGTTATTCGACAGCTGTGGATTCCCGTAATATTTATTCCTTGTCAAAGCATCATTTTGCTGCTTTGAGACAGACAACATAAGCACTTGGGATCGGGAAGTATTTTGATTAGCAACTAGTTTGGTACCCGAGCTTGGAAACGGATCAGTCAATACTGCTGAGGGTTTTGAACTCTTAAAGAGTTTCTTAACTTCAGCTATATGTGGACAATCTCTCGTCCAATGATCCTCATCGCATATATGACACCCTGCAGGGGGTTTCCTTTTTCTCCCTTTCTTTTTCTTCTTGCCCCCCGGTTGCTTCAGTTGTTTGCCCTTGTCGGTCGACACGGCATTTACTTCCGAGGCAAGAAGTTCCTCATTTGCATTTTGACTGGAAATCTTACAGGCTTTTTTAGATGTAGCCTTTGTCAATTTCGTGTCTGTCGCGCCAATCACGCCATCGCCGGCGTGAGAGTCATTGTTTGATTTAGGAGGAGGAGGAATTGAGAATTCCGGTCTAGGGACGTCGGGTATTTTGTCGTAGAGCGTACCAGACTGAGTATAGACCAAGTCTAGATATTGCGCACGAGCGATAACTTGCTCTTCCGTTACGACTCCTCCCTTTGCCACATCTTCTGTTATAGCGGGAAGTAACGACTTGATAAACCATTCAGCTAATAGCTGATCGGGAATGTACGTTTTTACCATCCTTCGACGACGTCGCCACTCATGTATACGATCAGATATGTGAGTGGCGGTTGTCTGTTTGAAGTTGGTAAGGAGTTCTGTTCCCGTTTCATACCTTATCGGTAATTGAAAATGGGTTAAAATGGTTGTGGCTAAGGTACTGAAGTTGTCAAACGAAGCTCTAGGCAATTCAATATACCATTTTGCCGCTGGACCCGTTAACGTCCTCTGAAAAAGGCGAAGTCTTATCGAATCATCATTCAGGGTGTTTGATGAACACCACAGATGAAATGTCATCACATGATTCGACGGATCTTCACCCGGATTTCCATTAAATTTAGGAATATCTGACGGAAGTTTATGCGGAATCGCTGGCCACCAAGGGGCATAAGCAATTGGATCATTCGTCAGCCGGTTTAGATCTGGTAATTCTAGAGTTGCTACAAAGGGCAACTGTTGATTCAGGTTAGGTGAAGCATACCCAGGATAAGATGGAATCGCCTGAGCAGTGGGTCTTTGCATACCAGCATAATGCTGGCAACTTTGACAAGGTTGATGGGCATAACCACTATAATATGGTTGCCCATTACTTACAAAGACTTGTTGCTCAGGTCCTTGATATGATTGCTAGAATGGCGGTTGTTGAGATTGAACCAGCCCTGGTTGTTGGACCATTTGTTGTTGTCCAATACTGGATGATTGACCAAGATGAGGAGTCATAGTACTTGTTTGAGCCTGAGTCGCTCCAGATAAGGAGGCACTAACCGGAGGTTGTGATTGAGTTGTCGAGACAAGAGGTTGTTGTATTGCAACCTGAGAAACTTGGGGTTGACATACAACAGGTAGTGCTTGTACTTGCGACGCAATCACCATACCAGGTATAGTGGGAATATTCGACACAGGGTGGACTGGTTGCATTGAATATGCAACCCTTGGTTGCTGAGGCAGTATTGGTACCCAACCGCTGGATGTAATTCCAGTTTGACCTGAACTTTGTTGTAAACTCCCATATGGTTGTTCTCCGGGAGGGAACAATGAAAAGGCATACTGCCCTCCATATGGTGGCAATCCAGTACTTAAAGGGTAGATTGGCCTTTGAAGACACATTGGATCAATTTGTTGAGTTTCAACATAAGAAATACCAGATGATAATCCGGATGAAGAAATAGGAACTAACCATGTCGTCGAAACAGTCTCTGATTGGACTCCAGCTTGTTGTTGACAATTTGCCGGGACAGATGGTATACCAGAAAACATCGTTGGAGTAGTAGCAGGAGGCTCTGCCGCTGCTGTGTCAGATGACACAGTCCTGGATGTCGACGGTTGTTCAGACATATTTCGTCTATCCAAAAGATTTTCTAGCGATTCTACAAGAACTTTGTGATGAAGGTAGACTAACTTCGAAGATCAACAAGGGAAAGGCGATGATTATTCCGTTTAAAATAAATTTTTAACGACGCTTAGACACAACTTGCTTTTTCAATTTTAAAGAGTCGAGAAAAAGCTAAAGATGACTCTAGTCTCCTTCGATGTTTTAACGAGCCCGAAGTGACAAATGCTCGGATGGACTTTTTCTGTTATAGAGTCTGAAAAAGGCCAAAAGGAACTACTCTGGAGTTCTAGGTAGAGGGTGTGCCAAACTTTTCGCAAAACCGCAGAATACTTTTTAAGGTACGGGCGGTCGATCTTCGTGAATGTTGTGTTCACTGCATTGCGATCAGTAGGGCGGCCGACACGGCTTCCTAAGGATAAAGGATATATGCCTATAGGGGTCTCCCAATATATACGCGACGGTACGTGGGAGCACAATCCGTACTAGCGCTATCGTCCCTCAGGAGGAATCACCCACCTTCCACGAGATCGACAGTCACTAGGCTTAACGACGCCGGAACACGTCTCTAGCCTAGACCTCTATGTTGTGCGTTATGTTGCAAAGCGTTGTTAGGTTCATTCAGCTTATTTTAAGTTGATCTTTTTTAGAAGTTTGCCTTTCAGGATCACCACGAGATGTATGGTACAATTCCTAAATGCAGTCTAAGATGATAAGCAAGCTTTATTATCTTTTCAACTTTGAAAATCCTAGCTACTAAGGGAAAAGAAAGACACTATCTTTTCTCAAAGAGCAATCAGCACACTCTAATGCACTCTTTCCTAAATCAATCATGCAAACTTATCAAAATGCAAATGCAAAATGGAGGTGTTTGTTTTCCACTTTCTTAGTATAAATGCCTACAAAGAAAGCTTTTTGCACAACTTCGAATTTGCTTTTAAAATGATCAATACAAACAAGTTCACTCTTTCGAAAACAACAAGGGTAGAAGAGATTACAATCACTTTGCGATTTTCGAAATAAAGACTTGTTTTGACACTTAAAAGACACAAATTCAAACCAATAAGCAAAAGTAAATCTATAATCAATCTGTAAACAGCCAATGAACTCTCTTCTAAGATCACAATCAAATCTGAATCAAAGGCTACAGGATGACTACTTTACTCATGCAAAGGAAGACTGTAAATGACACCACAAACACATAAAAACATTCACAATCTTTTTGTACAAAAATGAGGCGGAATCAAGCAAAGAAAAGCTTATCAGACTGGTACCTATGCTGGTTAAAGGCTGCAAAAACAGAGATCAAAACAGGGCAACAAAGGACAAAGAACCCCAGCTGCACAAGGCCACACTGGTTCAGCACAGGTCTAACACTGTCAGTTTGACATTCAACGCAGGTAGCCCCTTCGGGACCTGCGTTGAAATGCAGACTGCCTTCACAGTGTCTGCGCTGAAAGGGAAAACTCTCGTTTCCCTTGGTTTCTGGGTCACAAAATGCTCAAAAATCAACTGTTTCAGGCCAAATCAGAAACACAAGCAAGGTATGAACAGAGGGATACTTTGATAGGGTACTAAATACTATCACAAGGATCATCAAACCATTTGTGGATCTAGTTTAGATCATAGACAAGTCCAACAACTGGATCAAAGCAGCAACTTTCTACTTTGCATCCGGGAAAGATGCAGTTCAAAGTTGTTGTCAAGTCTATGAAGTAAACAAATGACGGAAACACAAATGAAATGAATAAACAAATTCTTCCCCAGCGGAGTCGCCAATTTGTTGTGGGGAAAAATGCCTATTTAGGACGATCCTATCCACCTAAGGTGTGACAGTGCCTTAGCAACAAACGAATACAACTATTATGATTTCTTCCTTTCTGAAATGTGAAAGAGGGGAGATTGGCAGACTTACTGTTGTCTTGCGGTTGTCCCTCGATCTAGATCTTCTTCCCTTTGTGTGTCTACAGCTACTCGCCTCCTCGCTTGCTCAAGAGAACAACTACTTGAATCCCACAAGGTCACAAGAGAACAGCTACCTGTGACAAGAGAACAGCTACTTGCAACAAGAGAAGAACACAATACAAAGGCAAATGTACATATTCATAAATGATTCAGGATTAGAAGTAAATCAAATACGCTAATGCAATCATACCAAGTACACCAGCATATAGGAAAGAATCAATATAGCTTTATTGAAAGTAACAGGGTTCAGGAAGAGATACAACCCATGGGGCTCCAATCCAGCATCTCCTTCCCAGCAGAATGGAATTCCCTCTTCAGCTCCCTTCAAAGCATAAACACCCAATGTATCCAGCCACAAACCAACAGCAAGTCTTTGCATTCACAAAATTCCAGCCTCTAGATCCCATGGAGGAGAGATCTATATATAGTTATTTGGGGAGAGGATGAGTCAGCTTGAGATCTGACTAGTGTCCCCTCCCTCTATCAGTTCTTGAGTCCACTTGGAGGTTCTTGCTTCCACTTGGAGATTTGGAACCTCTTACTCATCACCAGTCGAATTCCCTGATACAAGTGTCATTTTGGAAGCTTCCTGGGCATTGACACCTTGAGAAATGAGCCTGCCACTTGTCCAGTTACGCTCAGCGCAGGTAGCCTTTGTTGCAGTTGACATTCAACGCAGGTAGACAGTGGAGCAGTTGACATTCAGCGCAGATGCTCAGTGGAGCAGTTGACATGATCCAGAATTGGCTTGTTTTTGAGTGTTTTCAGGTGGAGAACTTTTGTGAATTGCTGTGGTTAGTTGGCCTTGTTCCTCTAGGGGTAGGAACATGTTTAGGGACTTTGGATCCCTTGATTATCGACATTTCATGCTCAGTGATGCAAGGCACAAAAATATCTATAACAAACATCCCCTCGCTCGGCGCAGCATACCGATATGTCGTCAAGGTCGAGCAGAAGTTTAAACAAAAGAAGCGAGACTTTGGATCTGCGAATCCAAAGCAAGGGAAAGGTGCCCCTAAACCACAGAACAAAGGAAAAAGCCAAGGCGGGACAACCCAAGACAACCACCCGAAGCTGCAAGCAAAGAACAACGCCGCGAAGCCGAGAAAGGACACTGGAAAATGGTGCGAGTTCCATAAGAGCTCCACTCACAACACAAGTGAGTGTCGGGCCAAGCAGTCACTGGTGGATGAGCTAAAGGTTTCAGAATCAGATGCATGTTCCGACTCTAAGTCAGAACCCGATAAGGGGTATGAAAAAGGGAAGCACCATTGATGCGGATCCCAGCGCCACTGTTGCTACCGCAAAGATCCAGAAAAATGAACCCGAAGATCCAGAGGAGGAGGAGCGTCTCTTCCACTCCCAGATGTGGGTAAAGGGCTCCCGATACAGTTCATTGTTGATAGCGGGAGTCAAAAGAACCTCATTTCGGCAGAGGTCGTGAAGCGGTTGGGCTTACCGACCACAGCACATCCACAACCATACACCATTGGGTGGCTTCACCAAGGACGAGATCTTCGCGTGAGCCAGCAGTGTCGCCTTCCATACAACATCAAGCCCTTCACGGATGAGGTATTGTGTGACATTGCTCCCCTTGATGTTTTTGATGTATTACTAGGACAACCATACTTGTGGAAGCGACATGCTGTGTATGAATCAAGGCCCCGTGTTGTTATTATTACATTGGGAAATAAGTTGTTCAAGATACCAGAGGTAGCACCACCTGCCGCCATCTCCTTGATTACTGCAAAACAATGCAGTAAGATCATTTCCAAAACCAGGAAATTTGTTTTCCTGATGATACGCCCTCAAGGAAAGAAGAAGATAGTGGCCGCGGCCTCCAAACGGGGTCCCTCTGCACGACAACTACAGATGGACAAGGTTGTGGAGGAGTACGAGGACATCTTCACCTCCCCGGCAGGGGTTCCTCTACACTGTCAAGTCAAGCACTCCATCGATCTGACCCCAGGTGCGCCGCTACCTAATGGACCAATTTATCGGCGCTCTGTTCTGGAGAACGATGAAATCAAGAGGCAGATTCAGGAGCTCCTCCAGAAAGGTCACATCCGTCCGAGTTCATCGCCCTGTGGGAGCCCGATCGTGTTGGTACAGAAGAAGGATGGGACGTGGAGACTTTGTATTGACTATCGGGCGCTGAACAAGATCACTGTCCGTAATAGGTACCTGAGCCCGCAGATTGATGACCTCCTAGACCAACTAAAGGGGGAGAAATATTTCAGCAAGATCGATCTGAAGTCAGGATATCACCAGGTACCAATCGAACCCTCCGATGTGTGGAAGACTGCTTTCAAATCCAAGGAGGGCCTCTTTGAATGGTTGGTCATGCCTTTCGGATTGACAAATGCTCCTGCAACCTTTATGAGGCTAATGGATGACATCTTGCGGCCATTCACCAACTCCTTTGTAGTAGTATACTTGGATGACATTCTGATCTTCAGCCAGAGTTGGGAAGAGCACCTCCACCACATCCGACAGGTTCTCCAAACACTGCGGCAACACAAGCTATGTGCCAATTTGGAGAAGTGCACTTTTGGCATGACCCAGGTTCAGTATCTGGGATACATCATTGATGAACAGGGGGTGCATGTCGATCCAGCCAAGATCCAAGTCATTCGGGATTGGCCCTCTCCAACCACTCTAACAGAGCTCTGCAGCTTTCTAGGTCTTGCCAACTTCTACCGCAGGTTTGTGTTGGGGTTTTCTCATATTTCTTGGCCCTTGAGTCAAGTCACCAAGGGCGGGGCGAAAGAAAAATTCTTTTGGTCTGAATCTCAACAGAAGGCATTCAGGGAGTTGAAGGATCGCCTCTGCACAGCACCAGTGCTCGCGTTACCAGATTTACAACAACCATTTGAGGTCGAGACAGATGCCTCTGACTATGCTATTGGGGCAGTCCTTAGTCAACATGGACATCCAGTGGCATATCACAGTGAAACACTTTCAGAAACAGTCCGGAAGTACCCCACTTATGATAAAGAGATGTATTCCATTATACAGGCCTGCCGACAATGGAAGCATTACATTTTGGGGAAGGAAACGGTCATCCACACCGACCACCGACCTCTGCAGTTCATACAGACCCAAGGGAAATTGCAGAATGATCACCATCAGAAGTGGTCTACATACCTGCAACAGTTTCACTTGAACATCAAGTATAAAAAGGGCAGCACCAATAATGTTGCAGATTGCCTCAGTCGGCCACTGATCATGGCGCTAACCACCGTGCTCAACTCTTGTGGGCACGAGACTTCTGATTGGCCACTTCTCTACAAAAGCGACCCAGAATTTGGCCACACATACCAGACACTCTTGGAGGGTCGGCATGTTGCAGATTTTCACCTCCAGGATGCCCTATTATGCCACCTCGGTCACCTTTGTGTTCCTTCAAGCGAGCGTGCCAAGATGATTTGGGAAGCACACTACAGTCGGGCTGCTGGGCATTTCGGGGTCGAGAAAACAGTGGCAGTACTGCAAAATTATTTCTATTGGTCGAATCTTCGACAGGATGTTGGGAAGTACATCCGATCATGTACTGCCTGTGCCATTGCCAAACCGACCATTAAGAAGCACGGCCTCTATACCCCGTTGCCTACCCCTAGTCGACCTTGGGAATCCATCTCCATGGATTACATGTCAGGCCTTCCTTCCACTAAGCATGGAAATGACTGTGTTTTTGTGGTCGTCGATAGGTTCTCGAAGATGGCCATTATGGTGGCCTGCAAGAAGAATATCACAGCAGAAGCCACTGCTAAACTCTTCTTTGAACGAGTGTGGGTGCACTTTGGGATCCCACAGTCTATCATCTCAGATCGGGACAGTCGGTTTCTCAGCACATTTTGGTCCAATCTCTGGTCAATGCTGGACACCAAACTCACGAAGTCCATAGCCTTCCATCCTCAAACTGATGGCCAGACAGAGGTTGTCAACAGGATGATTGTGCACATTCTGCGCATGTATAACTCAAAACATCCACGCACATGGGACAAGAGCCTCCCCTATGTTCAGCATAGCTACAACCGAGCTCTTCACAGCTCCACTGGCCATAGCCCTTTTCAGGTGGGTTTGGGATTCCAGCCACTATGCCCCATTGATGTGGCCATGCCACTTGCAGCTACTCACATGAATTCAGCTCATGTCCAGTCCGAAACAGATAAGGCCACCAGCTTCATTGAGCGCATCCAACATATTCGCCAGCAGGTCCATGACATTCTTGAGAAATCAAATGCCAAGTACAAGCAGCGACATGATCAACACCGGGTGCCACACAAGTTTCAGGTGGGCGACAAAGTCTGGTTGCATTTGCAAAAGGAACGCCTTACTGGAGCCTATCGGAAATTGAGACCACTCCGATATGGTCCTTACACCATTACTAAGGCTATGGGAGACAATTCATTTGAGCTCAGCATTCCCCCATTCCTTGGCCTACACCCAGTGTTCAATGTGGACCGCCTTCGGCCATACTTTCCACCATTGCTAGACACACCCGACATTGCAGAACAGCTCAAACCCACAGAATTAAATCCAGATTGCATGGAACAAGCTGCAACTGATCGGATCATGGACACACAGATCAAGAACACTCGCCAACAGAATATCCAACTGTATCGAGTTGTCAAAGCAGGCCAACTCCTTCAGCAGGGCAAGTGGCTCACCAGGGAACAAGTTCAGCAGAAGTTTCCTCATCTCATGGAGGAGCTCAACGCAATGGGGACCATTGCTTCCTAAGGGGGGAGGAATGATCCAGGTGGATATTGGTGGCCACCTGCCAAGTCCACATGGACCCCCACCATTGTCTTTCTCAGCATTTTCAGTTTCCTTAATTGTAGCACAACTTACTATTTTTAGCAGTTTTTCGGGTCCTGAACTTCCAGAGCCGTTTTGAGGCCCTAAACGACGTTTTTTGGGGAATCCGGGGGCAACATAGGTCCATGGAATGGACTGATGTTTTCTGTTCCAACAATGATAGTGCTCGGATAGATCTTTCTAATGAGCTATTGTACGCGTCAAATGGAGATCATATGCCAAAGTTACGACCCCGGGAAGTTGATGTACCAACTTACCCCAAACGGGGCCCACAGTTTGGCGTTTCATCTCCTAGGGTTAGGTTTTGCAATGTTAAGGGTTTTCCATTGTTTCTCAACAATAAATAGGCCTTCGAGCCTCATTGTAACACAGTTCAGAGGCATGTAGCCATCACATCTCTTCTCAGAGATAAGCTACCATCACCCTAGCTGTTTTATTTCCATTTCTGGTTGTAAGCATATTTCAGTATTTTCCATTAATGAAATGAAGTATTATTTCCACTGCATCTTTGTGTATATGGTTATCTCTGTAATTTGTTGCATTCCTGTTTAAATCTGGATCACTGCATTTCCAGCACATTACCTTTACAGATTTTCCTGGAGATTTAGATCTCCCTCTAGATTTAGACCTCCCACTCGATGACTTATTTTTGTTTCTGTTCTAGGACCATCCATTTACAAACAAGGAATCAACATTCTATCTCTCCATATTTTTCCATCTCATCTCCTCCGTTAGCAAGGATGAGACTACTTCATCAAACTGCAAGGCAGTTGCATTGCTACTGTTACACAGTAATTTGTCACCATCCCTGTTACTCCTCTTGTCGTACCTTGGAGGACCCGTCCCGGGAGTTATAAGAAGTGACAAAGTCTAAAAACACTTGCATTATGTTCCCCTGAGTATGTACTCCATGTTCCCTGAAGATACCTTCTGCAGATCATCCCTAAAAAGTGCTCTTTTTCCATTGGCGCAAGTCCACAATATCTTACCCGCGCCAATGATGGAGATCCTCAAAAGGGGGCGCGACCATTGGTGCTCTGTCTTAGAGCAACAGTCGCGCCAACCAAATTTAGTCGTGCTTTTTGCCTTAATGCACATCCGACTGTTGTTTCCTTCATTACATGGAGCTTTTCTGAGGATAGAAAATCAGTCTTTTGTCGAGCTTTATCCATCTTTATGGCTTTTGCTAATCCGCGAAAGGTGTCCAGGTTCATTGCATCCTCCTCCCTTCTCCATCTATATAAGCTTGTCATTATGCATTGGACAAGCTAGAGTGTTGGTGTTAGTGTTATGCTAGTGATTTGGTGATTGAGTTATAGTAGTGATGATTATTGGTCATGGAGTGTTAGATGTTGAGTTCTTGGAGGAATGCTAATGAGTGCTAGAGAGGTTATGCTGCCGGAGAGGAGATGAATGTCAAGACACATATAGTTACTCACCCAACCAGGAGAAGGGTCGACGTCAGAACAATGGTTGTAACTTTTCCTGTTTATTAATTGATGAGCGACTGCTATTATAGTTCCAATCTCATTATCTGTCATGGTGATATGTTGATTTATTTCCTTTTTGACTGAAATATAGTTGTGCCTTGGTAGTTTCTATGTTGGTATCTGTCTCTTCCTTTGCATGTGCAGGTGTTCGTTTATGATCTGTTGGAGCAAGGGAGCGAGGATATCAACTCTGCTTCAATCATAGCATTGGACTCCAGGTTAGTCTTCTTGATTCACCCTTGATGCATAACTAGGAACTTGCGTAGCAGCGTGGTTTGTTTGTGGCTAGTTCTGTGATAGGCTAGTGGGATCGCCTCTGTCCGCAGAGGGGATTTACCTTACCAACAAATTGGCGACTCCGCTGGGGAGTAACTCTTTGATTTCTGTCTTGCATGTTAATTTTCTTCTGCTTGCTTGAGTGCATGAGCTTCCTGAGTCAGTTTTGAGTTGATTCTTTACTGTTTCACCCATCTGAGCACTGTCAACCCGACCTGAGGTCGTATCTTTTATCTTTTTAGTTGGCAAGCTTAATTGGCGCTGTTATTTCTATGACAGTCGCGCCAGTTGGCGCACGTTGCTCAAAAGCAACTCGCGCCAATTCTGTGGTAGCGCAAGTTGCAGGCTAACAGTCGCGCCAGCTCTGTAAATTTTGCCTGTGTGTGGGTGGAAAGCTCATTCAGTCTCTTTATATATCTCTTTCAGCCTCTGGAACTGTGTTGAACCTCTGCTTGACTGGTCTTAGCCTGTATCCCTCAGCTGTTTGCTTATTTCCAGTGACTTTGCATGTCTAGCCTTCTGTGGGAAGTTTCGGTCTCTTGATCATCCAGTCAGCTTGTTGATTGTTCTACACTTATCTAGTGATTTGTTAAAGCTTGATCTTCTATACTCTGAATACTTCACTTCTAGCTTCTTTGGATTTCACTAGTCTTTGTGTTTTTCCTTGCTTGCATGGTTCATTTTGTGTTTTAGGATTGGTTCTATTTCATTGACTGAACTTGGATTGTGCATATCTCTTAGAATTTGTTTACGTGCATCATGCCATCTTAAAGGAAAGAAAAACAAAAAATCTCTTGCATCATAGTAGTTAGCATTTATTGTTATTTGTTGCTATTAAAAAGAAAAAGACAAAATTTCGTTTCTTGTTATTAGCTGCATTAGGATCTTTGTTGAAGTGATCGTTTCGTTTGTGAAAAAGATCTCAACCCTCCTGTAGATAGAATTCATCGAATCAAATGATTTAATTTCGGCATATAGTTTGCATGTAAAAAGTTTTCGAGATATCACATACGGTAGGACCAAAAAACTAAAACATAATCAAAGATAAACTTTAAAATGAACCAAATGAACATAACAACGCATTGGAACATAACGCAAACACTCTAGAGGTCTAGGTTAGAGACGTGTTCCGGCGTCTTTAAACCTGGTAGTTTATCGTCGAGTGGTTGGGTGATTCCTCCATGGTGAAACGATAGGTGCCAATACGGACTGTGCTCCCACGTACCGTCGAGTATATATTGGGAGACCCCTATAGGAATAAAGCCTTTATCCATAGGAAGCCGTGTCAGCCGCCCTACGATTCGCAATGCAGTGAACACAACATTCACGAAGATCGACCACCTGTACCCTAAAAAGTATTCTATGGTTTTGCGAAAAGTTTGGCACACCCTCTACCTAGAATTCCAGAGCAGTCACTTTTGATCCTTTTCGGACTCCCTAAACGAAAAGGTGCCTGTGAGCGTCTTGTCACTTCGTGCTCATTAAATATTCGAAGGAGACTAGAGTCATCTTTTATCCTTTTCTCGACTCTTCAAAAATGAAAAGGTTAAGTTCAGTGTCTTAAAAAATATTGGCCACGATAACATTACCCAATTAGATTTTGTTTGCGTTAGCTTGAGTAGGGTTATTTCTCGTTCAATGGCAGCCTTTCCGGTGCCCACCGGCCAAGGTGTTCCTCCTGATGGGAACCCTCACCCATTTCCTTCTGTCGGAAATGTTGGCGTTCAGTATATCGCAACATTGTCTTTGCCTGGGTTGACCATTGGTTTACCCGTATGGTTGTTTTCAAACTCGGTGGTCTCAAGTGTGATGACTCCTGTCCCACCACCACCTCCTCCACCTGAACAACACCATGTTGATTCTAAGGTGGACCCCTTCCCTTCTTCGCCTATTGCTGCGTCCTCATCTTCTACTTCGCCTGGTGAAACCTTGGATTTCACTAACCAGGTGGCTAAGAAGAAGAAGAAGAAGACCAAAAAGAAGAAGTCTCCTAAGGGAAAGGTCGTATCTACCACGAAACTATCAGAAATGGAACCACCTTCTGCTCCTCCGCGGAAGCTTCGGTCTCCTTTTCGATTATGCAAAGGGGACCATTTTCTTTCTGATTGTCCTGGCATTCCCAGGATCCTAGATATATGGTCCCGTGACCCGACTCGCCCCTTGCTGTCGCAAATTGACGATACCTTACTAGTTGGTAACAGAAAAGGGAAGGTTCGTTTCCCTTGTCGGCTTTGTGAAGGTAATCATCTCCTTCGCCTTTGTCCACTTATGGATGAAGCTTCCCGTCTTTTGGCAAGTCTGTCGGGTTCCTTACCCCAATTACCCGCTGGATATCAACGTCTTTTTACACCTGCAGAGCGTCTCTCCACTAACCAAGTGATCAAACATGATTCCTCTTTGGTCCAACTTTCTCTTCCTGAACCTATCTGTGCTCCGCCTGCTCCAGACTAGTCCCTGGTTGGAACAAGTGATTTATATTCATCATCTACGCACCACTTGATCATCAAAGATGAACCCCCTGAGTCCAAACCAACCGAAAGTCCACAGTTCCAGCTTACAAGTAACCCGGTCTTTCAAAAGGTCCAGCTTACAAGTGACCCGGTTTTGCCTACAGAAGTTCCATCTTTAGCTGCTCTTACATCTGAATCTAAACCAGACGAAAGTCAAAAGGTCCGGCTTACAAGTGACCCGGTTTTGCTTTCAGAACTTCCACCCCTAGATGATCCTACATCTGAATCCAAACCAGACAACAGTCAAACGGTCCGGATTACAAGTGACCCGGTTTCGCCTTCAGAAGTTACCTCCTCAGATGATGTTATCACTGCCAAGAATGACGAACCCACCGTCCAAATTCTATTCATTGACATAGACGTTAATGATCAAGTGAGCATCCCTCTCATTTCTTCACAACAGGAAGAAATTCCATTAGAGGCATATCCGGCTGTCTATCCAGTCCCACCTCCGAGCAACCTAGTTATTTCCTTTAATTGGGATCAACTAGTCAATCCTCGGTTACCAGCCTCCATACCATTTCGAATTATAGTTCAAGTCTATCGCTTGGTTATGGCTGGTACAATTATTGATGAAGGATCTCCTGTGAGTATCATTTCTTCAACAGCTTGGGAAGCACTTGGTTCCCCACTGCTTCTGCCTGAGATGAGAAGCCTTGTAGGTTTCCATCGAGAAATCACTCGACCTTTAGGAATTCTTCCCAATGTACCTATCACGTTAGAAGGGAAGACTATCCAAATGGGTCTCATGGTAGTCCAAGGTCCGTTAGATTACAATTTACTCCTTGGATGAGACTATATTTATCGCATACGTGCTATTGTGTCCTCACTCTTCAGAGTGATGTGTTTTCCGCATGAAGGAAGAACGATCAAAGTCGTAGACCAACTTTCATTCCCCGGTTCACACTTCACATATAGCCATTTGCCATTCCTAAATGGTCTTATCTCCACAGGAAATGCCCCAGCACCCACCCCGTCATTCTGATGACGACAGCTCACCCGGGCGCGTGACTGAAGCCCGGGGGCATCCTCCAATCGAGTCTTTCCAAGTAAACCTTCATTCCATCCACTCCGTGAATGCCATGAAGCTTGGGGGGCATGTACCTCGATTGGTATAATCATGCTGGGGGCATGAATTTTTTTTTTTTTTTTTTTTTTTTAACAAGCAAAGTTCTCCATGGTTCAAGCTTGTGTAAAAATGAACCCATTTACATCCCGTGATTGCCTTTTATCCGCTAAAATTCTGCTAGATGAGCCTTGGTTGTTTCATTCCATCGCTACCATCTTTTTGGCCGATCATATGCTTTCACTTGGTTGTTTCTCCTTTCCTGAGGAACCGCAGCGATGAGTGGTCTTATTAGCCAGCCTCTTAACCTTTACGTGTTTCAAGTGAGTTCCACCATTACCGGAACCAGTTGCTATCCCTTATACCACTCGTTCCTTCAGGACGAGTCGCCTTTACGCTCTTTTCTGACTCGTAAAATATGAAAAGATTGCCGAGTATTTTTCCCTTTTTAACTCGTTAAAGAAAATAAAAATGGAGGTCCGCTTTTAGCTCTTTTCTGACCATTTAAAGAGGAAAAGATTGCCGAGTCCCTCCTCTTGACTCGTTAAATGGTGATAAGGGGTGGTCATTTTTGTCGACCGTTAAAACATAAAAAGATTACCGAGTTTTTGTCGTTTCAAACTCGTTAGTGGTTACGAAACGACGTGGTTTTGACCGCTTTTTTACTTTTTCAGGTCAAAGTCACTAATCATGAAAAGTACTCCTCGATCGTAATGATCAGGCGGTTCTTTTGGGTATTATTTTATACTTTTTCGGGCCCGAGAGACACAACTTTACGAAAAAAGACATCCCTGGAGTTTCCTTTTCTGCTGTCTTTTCAAACTCTCTAAACATGAAAAGACGTCGAGTTCTTCCTTTGTCAGACTCGTTAAAACTTAATGACATCGGATTTTATCACAATACAAGCATATGCTATCCCCATCAAGCTTGTTAAAAATAACTGGGGGACTCGCCAGAAATGGCGGGGGGAAAAGAAAATTTTGAACCATAATTATTACCGTAAAGGCAGTATGTCGCTCTTGAACATGGCACTTTTTGTTTTCGTGTCCAGGGTGGGGATATTTCATCTCATATCTTTCACTTGCTTCCATGGATTTGGGTACCCTATTTGACCTCTCATTCACTCATTGCCTCGTCATCATGACCTTTGATACCTTGATGTCAAATACTGCCAATTCCGTTAATGTGCCGCCGATATGTTCAAGAGAAGTTGACCTCTGCAAATAAACAACCTCCCTCTGATAGTTCGTACAATCTTGATTCACGACATTATCTCTCTGTCTCGTGTCGATGATGTGGGAAACATTATGGCCCACCTTCGATCAAGGTCACTCCCTGTCGACTTCAGCTCATTATCCAGGAAGTTGACCTAGAGACTCCCTTCCGGTGCCTTGGAGCCTGCATGCCTCAATGGCAGGTTCTTCGTGTTCGACGTGAGGTTTTCATCATTGGCCTCTGATCGAATGATTCTATGGGTGTTCGACTTCAGATCATTGATTCACATGCCGTAGATTGTACCTATAGTACCTTGAGGGCCATTGTCATTATTGGTGGTACCTCGCGTCTGTTAACAGTTCCCACCATTGACTGGTAATCAGACGATGTTCATGCATGTTCGACTTCAGCTCATAAATTCACATGCTTGAACTTGTACTCTTGTTCTGGTCGAGATGGAGCGCAAGACCTTGGATTGTGTCTGTTGTAATCCAGGCGTGATTCTTGATACTTGACTCATTCACTGGATGGCTGCGACCATACCTGAGTCAGTTCATTGATCCTAACCAGATGGCTGCGTCCATACTATGGATCTAGATTATTTATGTACTCTCTTATGGATGGCTGCGACCATACCATGTACATCATGTAATTGAACTATCAGTCATGTCTCTTAATACAGCTCCTCGGTGGCAGTAACTATATGTGCTCTTGTGTGCTCTTATGTGTGTGTTTTTGTAAAGCATTTCACCCCTCTCCACCTCTCGGGCTTCATGCTTTAGGGGGCATCTGTTACACAGTAATTTGTCACCATCCCTGTTACTCCTCTTGTCGTACCTTGGAGGACCCGTCCCGGGAGTTATAAGAAGTGACAAAGTCTAAAAACACTTGCATTATGTTCCCCTGAGTATGTACTCCATGTTCCCTGAAGACACCTTCTGCAGATCATCCCTAAAAAGTGCTCTTTTTCCATTGGCGCAAGTCCACAATATCTTACCCGCGCCAATGATGGAGATCCTCAAAAGGGGGCGCGACCATTGGCGCTCTGTCTTAGAGCAACAGTCGCGCCAACCAAATTTAGTCGTGCTTTTTGCCTTAATGCACGTCCGACTGTTGTTTCCTTCATTACATGGAGCTTTTCTGAGGATAGAAAATCAATCTTTTGTCGAGCTTTATCCATCTTTATGGATTTTGCTAATCCGCGAAAGGTGTCTAGGTTCATTGCATCCTCCTCCCTTCTCCATCTATATAAGCTTGTCATTATGCATTGGACAAGCTAGAGTGTTGGTGTTAGTGTTATGCTAGTGATTTGGTGATTGAGTTATAGTAGTGATGATTATTGGTCATGGAGTGTTAGATGTTGAGTTCTTGGAGGAATGCTAATGAGTGCTAGAGAGGTTATGCTGCCGGAGAGGAGATGCATGTCAAGACACATATAGTTACTCACCCAGCCAGGAGAAGGGTCGACGTCAGAACAATGGTTGTAACTTTTCCTGTTTATTAATTGATGAGCGACTGCTATTATAGTTCCAATCTCATTATCTGTCATGGTGATATGTTGATTTATTTCCTTTCTGACTGAAATATAGTTGTGCCTTGGTAGTTTCTATGTTGGTATCTGTCTCTTCCTTTGCATGTGCAGGTGTTCGTTTATGATCTGTTGGAGCAAGGGAGCGAGGATATCAACTCTGCTTCAATCATAGCGTTGGACTCCAGGTTAGTCTTCTTGATTCACCCTTGATGCATAACTAGGAACTTGCGTAGCAGCGTGGTTTGTTTGTGGCTAGTTCTGTGATAGGCTAGTGGGATCGCCTCTGTCCGCAGAGGGGATTTACCTTACCAACAGCTACCTATTGCAATAACCATACTATCCCACGAATCTGGTAGAGAACACAACAAACTAATGCACTTATCTTCATCTAAAATTTTGATATCAACAGATGATAACTGACTTGCCACAGTATTAAACACATTCAGATGCTCTGTCACCTAGTCTCCATCTTTCATTCTTAGGTTATACAACTTTTTCCATAGGAACAGTTTATTCACTAGAGACTTAGATTGGTACAAAGTCCCTAACTTGTCCCACAAAGCCTTCGCTGTAGCTTCCCTTGATAGATTCAGCAATACTAAATCTAAGACACACAATCGTATTGTGCTCTTTGTCTTCCGATCCAACTTCTTCCATTCTTCATCAGACACTCTCATTGGTTTAGTACCCAGAACTACCGCAATCCACTATTCTTTATCCACCAACAGTTCCTCCATCTTGAGTTTCTACAATTCAAAACTTTGACCATTAAATTTCTCAATCTCTATCTTTCCACTACTCGCCATCTTCTTTCACCACCAGAATCGATCTTGCATATCTCCCACTGAGCGGGGTCTACCATAGACCTGAGCGAAATCCCTCGGCAACAAAGACATCCCCTTGAAGCCAAAACAACTCTGATAACACATGTAGGTTTTAACCCCATACAGAAATTACCTACATATGAATTCTAAAACATAGAAAATAAACAATGCAAGAGCATAACACATAAAACACATATACACAGAGATTTTCACCTGGATCCCAAAACCGGGACTACCAAATTGATTTTTCATTATGTTCCTTTCAATGTTACAATACATATTTATACATGTTGAAGCGTCCAAAACCATGGACCGAAAACAATCGCGTCCAAAACCATGTGTTAAAAACATGCACAAAACCATAGGTAGGTCCGCCCAACTTAATATAGGGTCCAAAACCAAAATTTTCTGGGCGCTGCCACAGACCCCATAGAGTGGGGTTACCTGCACCCCTCAAACCCCTATGATCCCCCCCACTACGCAATCAGTGCAACGAAGGGGGGGCACTTCCCCCCTTCTAACCCCCGCGGTTAACTACGAGGGCTAGTCGTAGAAAGAATATAACACAACCCA
This sequence comes from Pinus tabuliformis, assembly GCA_031772625.1. Taxonomy (NCBI): domain Eukaryota; kingdom Viridiplantae; phylum Streptophyta; class Pinopsida; order Pinales; family Pinaceae; genus Pinus; species Pinus tabuliformis. The sequence goes on from CM062817.1 coordinate 127,318,744, forward strand.
ACAATATTAAAGATTTTTGCCAGTTTTTCTGAGTTTGATCAATGGTTCGTTCAATAATTCTTATGAGATTTTTGTTTGTAGATTCAGCCAAGCCATTTCCATGAGGATAATATTAGCAGAGTATTTAAGTTTAAAACCTCTTTTAAGAGAAAATTTTGTTATAGAATTGCCTATAAAATAAGGTGCATTATCAAACATGAGAGCAGATGTCAAACCAAAACTGGTAATAATAAAATGATCAATAAATTCAATGATGTTTTCATAATTGGCTACCTTAAGTGGAATTTCTTCCACCCATTTTGTGAAGTAATCAGTTGTTGTAAGGATATATTTATGCTTCTTTGAAGAGTGAGGAATGATCTCACCTATTATATCTAGTCCCCATTGTTCAAATGGTTGTTCAATGTTGACTAGCTGCAATGGTAATGTGGGTTTCCTTTGTCTCCTAGCAGTTGTTTGACAAACTTTACATTTCCTTACATAATCGTGTGCATCTCTAAATAATGTTGGCCAATAATAGCCAATATGCAGGATTTTATGTGCGGTTGTGTCCCGTCCAAAATGTCCACCAACTGATCCATCATGAAGTTCATGCAAAATCTTTTCTGCCTCAGATTTTTCAAGAAACCTAAGTAAAATAGAATCAAATCCCTTTTTCTTTTGTAACTTAGTTGCATAGGGGCATATCCATTTTTCAAATAAAAAATGATATCAACATATTTGGATTTAGTGTCGTTGAGGCTTACCTCATATACTTATATATCATCACCTTAATATTGTAGTGCTTGTAAGTTGGATTCTCTTGCTAACATTCTACAAAAACCTTGGCCTTTTACAATTTTGGCTGGTCTAATCTCAATGTCATATTCTTGTAGTGTTGTTACCCAATTTTCCCTTTTCTCACCTACATCTCTTTGTATTAATAGATTTCTCACTGTTGAGAACAGGACTACTACCTTGGTGTGGGTTTTGAGGAGAAAGGGTATGAAATGCTTTATTGATTTGAAAACAACGAAAGCTTATTTTTCAACATCTGAGTATTTTAATTCAGTCCCCCTGTAAATTGGAGCTAAAGAAAGAAATCGGTGCTTCGGCTTTATCATCATTGACCTGTGTTAATATAGCTGGATATGATTTCTCGGAAGCAAAGGTATATAAAATGAAATGATTAGAAAAATTCAGGGTTTCTAGTGAGGGAGCATTCTAGATTGCTTGTTTAATCAGATCAAAGGCTTCATGCTCAGTATGTCCCCATTTAAAAAGAGAATTTTTATTAATCATAGATTGGATAGGTAAAACAATTCATGAATAATCAGGGACAAATCCTTTGACAAAATTTATCTGACTTAGGAAAGATTGCATGGATTTCTTGTTATGAGATAAAGGGATTCCAGAAATTGCTCTTAACCTATCAGGATCAATGTGAATCCCTTCTTTGGATATAATAAATCCAAGGAGCTTTCCTTCACTTAGAGCAAATAAATAATTCTTAGGATTGAGATAAATTCCATACCTCTGACAATGCTCAAAGATTTGTTTTAAATCCTTCAAATGATTACCACTCCTTTTTGAGTACACAGTTATGTCATCTAAATATATTACCATTGATTTATTAACCAAGCCTTTGAAATCTATGTCCATGGCTCTCTAAAATGTGGCACCAGCATTGATTAACCCAAATGGCATCTTTTGATAAGCGTAGGTGCCCCATTTGGTTCGAAATGTAGTTTTCAGCCGGTCATCTGGATGTACTAGAATCTGATTGTAACCTAAGAATCCATCTAGAAAAGACATTAGTTCTGAGCCTGAACTGATTGTCGTATATGTTCCATAGGAGGTAATGGGAAATTGTCCTTCTAACAAGCTTTGTTAAGATTGTGAAAGTCTATACATATTCAAATATCACAATTCTTTTTTATGATAGGAACAAGGTTAGAAACCCACCTTGAGTGCTTGATAGGAAAGATAATTTTGGCTTTGAGCAACTTATTCAATTCAGATTTAATCTTATTTTCTAAATTCGGATGGATTTTCCTTAGCTTTTGTTGTACGGTTTTTTCATTAGATATCATGGGGATGGTATGTTGAATTATAGAAGTTTCATATGTCTTAAGGTATTCATAATTCCAAGCAAAGGCATTCTTGTATTTCTTCACCAAATGAATGAAGGCTGATTTTTCATCAAGTGTAAGACCAAGTCCTAGATTGATGTTCTGAGGTTTAAGGTCAGTTCCAAGATTAACTAGCTCAAACCTCAAAGTTGAACTTTGGAGTTTCGAATTAGTGGGTTTTTTGAATCTGTACTTGAGATCATATATGTCCTCCATCTTAACCACAGACTTAGGTATGGAATTCAGAATTGTTTCTTTCTTAAGTTGGGAGTCATGTTGATCTTCATCTATTATCTAGTCATCATAAGAGCCTTCATATGTTAGAAAACGTATGATATCCAGATCATTATTAAAGACTCGCTAACTAGTGATATTGTCAGGAATAGAATGCCTAAAAATCAATTCAATATAAAAGCGACCAGGGCTATAATCTTCTGGTGGAATGAGCTTAGATGTAACATTAGCCAGCAGATCAACACTTTCATTTTGGATTCTTGGGATAGGGGAAATATTAAACATTGTAAAGTGAGAAGTGAGGTCCTGGACTAATAATTGATAATGCTTCAAATGTCCAGACAAACAATGTATATTATTTCTTACCTGTTTTATCACAATTTCCGAATCTCTAAACACTTGAAGGTGTTTGATATTAAGGTCGATAGCCTTATACAACCCTTGAACCAATGTTTCATATTCAACAGTGTTTGTGCATTTGAATTCAAGCCAGCATGCTAGCATAGTTTTTCTCCTTTTGGGCTAACTAATATGCATCCTGCTCCAGCTCCATTATTAGATTTGGATCCGTAAAAAATAATTTCCAAAATAATGAACTAACTATAGGTTTATCTACAAAAGTTATACACTTAGAAGTATCTATTTGAGAAAAAATTTCAACTTGCGATATAAAAATTTTCTAAGAAGGGTGAAGTATTTGCATTAAAATTTCCCAGAAATGTTTCAACTAAATAATTTCTGATGATATTGCTACTATATGTGATTGGCTTATTCTATCCCTCTAGTTCTGTAAGGATGTACTTTTGATGTTTTTTGCAGTCAACCCTTATTTGAATTGGCTTGCCATTATAGGGAAGCCACATGTGGGACTAGTTAGTTGCAAAATAGCCATGAAGTTGTTCTGACTAGTCTCTGCTAAGGGATAAACCGTAGAACTCGGGGATATCAGCCACAAGAATGTCAATGACTTGACACACTTTAGGGTTTGATGAGAGTCTAATAGTGACTTGATTGAGCTCTCCTATAACTTGGACTTGGGATTGGTCTAACTGCACAATGCGCAGAGCAGATTTTTGGAGCTCAACATTCAATTTTGCACAAACTATTTGTGGTAGAATGTTAGATGAAGCTCCCAAATAAAGAAAACAATTGTGTAGATTCTTGTTGAAAACTTCAAAAGTCAAAAGGAATGGAGGAGTATGTGATTTGGATCTTCCTTCTATCAGAGCAATATCGGTAGGACCGATTCTATCTAATGAGGTATTAGGAGGTCTTCCCATTTCTTAGGCAGCTTGCAAGATTATAGCAGCGGGAAGCAGAGAAGTAGGGATTGGTTTTAGATATTTGAGCAGTAGCTTATGTTGATATTTCAACTTGCTAAGCTCATGAAAGGTTGTTGGGAATGGGTCCCCTAGGGGTTAATTTTGGGGTTAAAAACTCAAGTTTTGGGGCAGAAGGCCCGAAGTTTATATAAAAGAAATGTAAAGTCTCTGCATTTTGTGGTCGTGGAGCGTGAAGATATCTAAAGTCAAAGAGGTTTTTCTGCCCTCAGTCTAGATAGGTTGTGTCGGTTTTGGAGATCTGCCCTTGGTCTGTGAGCCATGGGATTGCATAAAAAGGAGAGTCTTAGAGAGTCTAAAGAAGTTCAATAGTGATGAGTCATTGATGTAATAGGTTTGTGAGAGCTAAGAGCGAAAGTCTTAGCGGAGGAAGAGGCTTTGCAGCTGAGTGTGCAGAGGCCTAGGGTAGAAGTCCACATCTAAGTGCACAGACCCCTGCAGCTGTGTGTGTAGGGTGGTTAGAGTCTGTACTGGAAATCTGAATCATCAATAAAGAGAAGTGTTCTAAACTTACTGTGTACTTTCCATCTGTGTAAGCATTCTTTTACTTCTATTATAAATGTTGCGATTATGCTATGATGAATGTTGGGTTTAAGATATAATCTTAAGTTGACGCGTGAAAATATATGTTTCCATCTGTTACATGAACATAAGTAATAATATATGTTTACGTGAGGATAATATTAATTTCATGGTAAAGTTGGATAATACTTAAAACAACGTAAACTTTGAAATGGGAACTGATATTGTTACCCGTTTCGTAGAGAGAGCAAAAAATTGACCTGATTTTGAAAAGGGGCGATGCAGAACACATATTTTTTTTAGACCATAGTTTCTGGCACTTTAAATAACCGATATGATTACCCGTTTCGTAGGGGTAGTAAAAACGTGACCCGATTTTGAAAAGTGGTGATGCAAAATACACTTCTTTTTTTCGGGAGCATATTTTTGACACTTTAAGTTTTCTTATGTATCAAATATAAATATTTGTTTTTAAATGTTAGCAATTTTCATGCTAATTTTGAAATGTGTTGATACAGCATACCTTTTTTTTAGAGGAATTATTTTTCACACTTTAAAATTTATTATGTCCAATTTTTTTTTTTAAATTATGATTACTTGACGATTTTTCAAGTTGTTTTATTTTTATTTTTTTTAAATGTTGATTACTTAAAAAAAACAAATATATATATATATATATATATATATATATATATATATATATATATAAATGACAAAAAAATGTTTAAAAAAAATATTATATCATAAACCCAAAATTTAAAAAGAAATATATAAAATTAAGTAAGTAAAAATAGAAAAATTAAAAAAAACATTAACGAAAACTAGAAAAAAAAATTAAATAAAAGGCTAGTAAAATTAATATTAAAAAAATTAAAAATAAACTAAAAACACAAAAATAAACTCAAATTATAGAAAAAAAAATATGAAAATTTTAAAAATATATATTTCTTTTCAAAAAATAAAAATAAAAATAAAAAAATAAAAACATTTAAAGTTTATAACAAATATGTATATATATATATAAACCCAAAATTTAAAAAGAAATATATAAAATTAAGTAAGTAAAAATAGAAAAATTAAAAAAAACATTAACAAAAACTAGAAAAAAAAATTAAATAAAAGGCTAGTAAAATTAATATTTAAAAAATTAAAAATAAACTAAAAACACAAAAATAAACTCAAATTATAGAAAAAAAAATATGAAAATTTTCAAAATATATATTTATTTTCAAAAAATAAAAATAAAAATAAAAACATTTAAAGTTTATATATATATATATATATATATATATATATATATATATATATATATATATATATATATATATAGATATTAAAAAAAAAAATTAGCAATATTTTTTTTATTAAAAAGTAAAAAATTACCACCTGCCCACCGCGTGTGGTGGCGCAGCCCTAGGTGGAAGGGCGATTCTGGGAATCACCCCTTTGCGCGCCCGCGGCTATATTCCAAAAAAAAAATGTTAAAAAAAGTTTCAAAATTTTTTAATAATTTGTTTTTTTTTAAATAAAAAAAATTGTTTAAAATAATTTTTTAAATTTTCTTAAAAAAAAAATGTTTATAAAAATAATTTAATTTTTCAATAATTTTTTAAAATAAAAACAAAATTTTGTTTAAAAAAGAATTAAATTTTTTTAATTAAAAAAAAGTGTTTAAAAAGAAAATTAAATTTTAAAATTTTTAATTGTTTTGTTCTTAAATTAAAAATATAAGTTGAATATTGTTTTTTTTTCAATCAAAAATACATATTTATTTATAAACTTTAAATGTTTTTTTTTTTTTTTAATTTGAAAAGACATATTTTTTTTAAATTTTCATAATTTTATTATTATTATTATTTTCTTTTTTTTTTTCCTTTTTCTTTTTTTAATTTGACTTTATTTTTGTTTTTTTTTTTTTTTTTTTTTTTTATGTTTGTCATACTAATTTTACTAGTTTTTATTTTTTTGGTTAATTTTCTATTTTTTTTAATCTAGTTTGTTTTAAATTTTTTTTTCCTTGTTAATGTGTTTTTTTATTATTCTATTTTTACTTATATATATATATATATATATATATATATATATATATATATATTATTTTGTTTTTTTTTTTTCCAATTTCTTTTATGGTTTATAAGATAATTTTTTTTTAACATTTTTTTTTGGTCTTTTTATATATATTTTTATATTTGTTCTTTTAAGTAATCAACATTTTAATCTTAATTTTAGTAGTTTTTAATTTTTTTGGTTAATTTTCTATTTTTTTTTTTAAATCTAGTTTGTTTTTAATTTTCATTTTTTTTTTGGGTTAATGTCTTTTAAATTTTTCTATGTTTACCTACTTAATTTTATAGTTTTTTTTTTCTTTTTCATATTTTTGTTTTTTTTTCTTTTGCCAATTTTTTTTTAAAAAGATATTTTTTTTTTCCATTTTTTTTAATATTTTTTTTTTACTATTTATTTGTTTATTATATATATATATATATATATATATATATATATATATATATATATATATATATAATTCTTATCTTTTATAGGTTAATTTTGGTTTTTTTTACATTTTTATGATTGATTTTTTTTTATGTTTGATTTTTTTTTGCCTTTTATATATATATATATATATATATATATATATTTGTTTTTTATTTTTATTTTATGTTTTGTTTTTAGTATATATTTTAATTTATGTTTTGTTATTTTTTTTAACTTTTTTTGTTTTGTGTTTTTCCATTTTTTTAATTTTTAATTTTATTTTATGTTTTCATTATTTTTTAAAATTTTAATGTTTTTTGGGGTCATGATAAAATATTTTATGCCATTATTTCGAAATGTTGAAATTTTACCCTTGAGAAAAAAGTGTTATCCCAACATCAACACTTTTTGTTTTGAGGGTTTCTTTGCACAAAATTTACCATTAAAAAAAAAAATTGTTATTCGAACATCAATACTTCATTTTGAGGGTGTTTTTTGGACAATTTTTGCACAAAAAATTGGTTTTCACCGCCATTTTCAAAACATGTTGAAAATGTACCCTAGAAAAAGAAAGGTGTTATTCTAGCATCAACACTTTTCGTTTTTAGCACTGTTTTTTATGTTTTTACGGGGATTTTTGGCCAGAGTTCCCATTTTGAGTTTATAGTTCCTGTTTCAAAGTTTACATTGTTTTAAGATAATTTGGGAAACAAGACAATAACCTAGTTACAGAGGTGTTTAAGTGCCTTAATCATTGCCTAGGGTTGCACGAAGGACAGATAGATACCTTCGTGGAGGTTCTGAAAGACGGAAGGAGAAATACATCGATAAGCCCTAAAGTCTTATTGGTCTACGCGAAGACAGGAGTTAGGGTATAAGATCGACATCACGACCATCTCAGGGTGCGGAAACTTGGTTCCTTCTTCCCCCCATACTGCTTCGGGTGAGACTTTAGTCTGTGCTTCTTAACGCTAAACTTGGGTCAAGGTCCATCAAGCTAACAAATTGTTCCGTTTCCAAGACCAGGATCTATGTAATGAGATGTGTGATGTCGTATCATTGGAATCCAATTAAGAAAGAGATCAAAAACTGGTTGGATAGAAAGATCCACGAATTCACGGCACAAGAAAACAAGAATCCGTGATTGACTAAAGAATAGTGGTTGGATAGATAACTTTACACAGAAATACACAAAATATTTTTCTGCTCCTTCCCGGTTGAGTTATACGAGTGGATCGCGAAGTTGGAAGATGGCCAAGGAAGGTGGAGGCTTGAAAATCCGATTGCTTAGACACCAGAGTTAGTACGAAGATTAGAAACCTTTGAAGATAAGGTCGCGCTCGTTGTCAACCATTGGCTTGACCGCATCATATGAGGATTTGTGACCGAGTTCGCAGTCGATACTTCTGTCAGTTACAGAGAAGCAGAGCGCCGCTTCTTTAAAGGACCTTGAGGTAAGTATTTGAAGTCACCAAATACTTGGATTAAGATGCTCTTGTGTGAAAATTGGGTCATGCAGTTACCTTGATGTTTGGAGCTATGCAAAGCAAAAAGTCTTTCAAGGATGGAGGAAGAAAAGGTCCTAAGTATAGCCCGCTGATTGAGCCTCCTTTGAGTGATGACGAAGGAGCAATGCAATTTTCTCCATTAAGCGAATTTTAGCTGATAATACAAGGGTTCCCGCGAATACCTACATCGCCCCCACCCTCGTCCCATCCATCCTCACCTCCACTGCTCACCCCATCACCCACACCACTGCCACCTCCACCACTATTCACCATGGCGAACTACCTATATCCAAGGGCATAGGAAATGAAGATCCGGACCAGTTTTGGTTCGTCACGAAGGCTATATGGGAAGCTCAGGGTATCACGGATGACCAAATGAAGAAATCCACACTAGTTAGTGCTTTGTAGGACCGCGCACTAATGTGGTAAATTAAGTACAATACTGATAACCCAATGTCCATGTTGTCAGATATCCAGGCTGCGCTGAGTAGAGAATTCAGTAGACCTAAGTCTCAAGCGTAGTCGATTGTGGGATTCAAGGAGATCATGATGAAGCCTAGGGAGATGCCCTGGGATTTGGATCAAAGATTGAAGTGTACAATCCATGAAGCCAACATGAACCTAACTGATGGGTAGCACTGTGAATGGTTCATGGCCTCGCTCCTGCCCCACCTAAGGGTTACGCTATCACAACAGAAGATTGGGACTCAGGCAGAAGCCCTAGATATCGCGATGAGACTGCATGAGACACTAATGCAGGATGCTAATTTGGGGTTCAACAGATTCATGCGCAGTTGCAAACCTTTGCCTTGAAATGAAAAGTCTAAAGAAGGAAAGAACAGCTCGGCGAGAGGCACGTGAAGAAGTTTGGTGCCTAAAATGCAAAGGTCAGGGGCATGAATGGGATCATTGTCAATCTTTGTGAACTATGTTGCAATAGGGGGACCAATGCCTCTACAGCCGGAGGCTACGAAAGGGTCAAGTGCAGGGCTCGCACTATGGTGCACTATATTGTTGGGCATGGAATCCCCCAAGGCATGTTTTGGGGCTTAAAGCCCAATTTTTGACCAAATCTTGTTATAAAAGCTCCACGAATTGTGGGCACGTGGCACGAAAGTATGATAGAGTCATAGGGTTGTCCACCCTAATTTTGTAATGTAATGTTAGCTGGATAGACCTACCCATGGTCCGTGGACCATGGGATTGTATAAATAGAGCGAGGCTCTAAGTGTAAAAAGAAAAGGAGAGATAGATGAGCATGAGAAGTCTAAGTGGTGGAGTCAAAGTGTAGAGTGTGTCTGTGGGTCATAGAGTAGGAGAAGGCTATGCAGCTCTGTGCGCATAGGCCTAGTAGTCCGCAGTTGAGTGCGCGGACCCCTGCAGCTGAGTGCGCAGGGCAAGTCGAGTCTGTAACCATGGAAGGAATCAATAAAGAGAAGTTTGCTATAATTCTGTGTATCTGTTATTAGGTTAATACATGATTGATATAACTTGCAAATATATTGTTTATTTACTGCACGCACCTATATGAAGGTTCTATGTTGTTAAGTATAACTTAAAGCACTCAAGTAGGCAAAGATAATTAACTAATATTGGAATATAAGCAAGGTTTTGGGTAATAATGAAGAGCACGGTGCACAGCCCCTAGGTAGGGGTACACGAAGGCAGTATATCAAGCGGAAAGATGCGGAGCAACCTGCGCACAGGGACAAACTACAGACCAGCCAAACTCATCAGACATCTCCAAGGTGCGGAAACCTGGTTCTAGAACCCTCCCATACTACTTTGAGTGAGACCTCAGTCTGCGCTCCACGGACTGTTGCCAAAAGGGCTAGTAGTACCAGGATTTGTTTGGCTAAGTAACTCTGAACCTGGGTCAGGCCCCAACAAGCCAACAAATGGTTTCGTTACCGGGACTGGGATCTGCATAGAGGTGTCTGATATCGTATCATTGGAATCCGACCAAGAAAGGAATTGAAGAGTGGTTGGATAGAAAGATTCATGAGTTCGCAGTGTAGGAAAACAGGAATCCGTGACTGTCAAAGGAAGAGTGATTAGATTGCTACTTGTATACGAAGATCCATGAAATTTTCTTTACATCCTTCCCTACTGAGTTATATGAGTGGATCACGAATCTAGCAAATAGCCAAGGAAGGTGTAAGCTCGACAAACCTATTGTGTCAACTCTAGAATTGGTGCACAGAATGAAAGCATCAGAAGATAAGATCGTGTGCGTTGTTGATCACTGATTGGATCAAATCATTGGAGGTTTCATCACCAAATTCGTGGTAGATACTCTGGCCAGCTATAGCGAGGCAGAATGACGCTTCCTCAAGGGACCGCGAGGTAAGTACTTAAATCTTTGAACACTTGGATTAAAATGCAACTATGTGAAAAGCGGGTTACGCGAATAAATTGATGTTTGGGGCTACACGGAGTGGGAGGATCTACATAAAAGAAGGGGTTGCAGAACTAAAAACTATCCCCTTGATTTCATCACCGCGAGGAGGTGAAGAGGAGCTCACGAAGGTTTCACCAAGAAGAGAGATCAATCTAATATAGCAGAGAATTCCGCGCATACCACCCCCACCCACACCACCACTAGTTTCACCATCTTCACCCTTGAATTCGCCCATACCACCACCGCGAAGCAGTATGGCTAGGGCGATAAAGCTACCAGTGTTCAAGGGAGTAGGGAATGAAGGTCCGGACCAATTTTGGTTCATGGTAAAAGCTGTATGGGAAGCACAAGGCATCACAGACAACAATATAAAGAAGGTGACATTGGTCAGCGCTCTGCAGGATCGCGCATTGACCTGGTACATTAAGCATTCCAATGACAATCTGAATGCGGGGATAGCGGATATTCAAAGTGCACTAAACAAATAATTTAGCAGGCCAAAATTAGAGGCACAATTAATCATTGGATTCAAGGAAATCACAATGCTACCAGGCGAAACCTTGTGGGAGTTGGATCAAAGACTGAAGTGCACAATTCGCGAAGCGAACATGACCTTAATAGATGGGCAACACCAAGAATGGTTTATATAGCCTCGTTAACACCGCATCTACGGAACGCGTTGTCGCAACAAAGGATAACCACTTAGGCTGAGGCTTTGGAGGTTGCGATGAGATTGCACGAGACGTCGATACAAGATCCTAACCTAGGAGTCTAATAGATTCACACGCAGTTGAAAAACTTGTGCCTGGAGATGCAGAGTTTGAAACAAGATAGGATGGCTGGTCCAGAAGTGCGCAACGAGATATGTTGTGTAAAGTGCAAGGGTCAGGGGCATGACAAGTACCATTGTCCGGTGTTCGTGAATTACCTCACGGGAGGAGGACCAATGCCATTGAGACCGAAGGCACAAGTAGGACCAAGCGTGGCGCCTGCATTATGGTGCGTGATTTGTCAAATATGAGGAAAACATGCTACATATAACTTCCATCTACTACAGAATTATACACAGAATTCCTAGCAATTGTTCTATAATTTCTGCAGGTCAGTAGGACATGATGAGCACACTTGTATAAGTTATGAACTGATGATGGATTGGACTTGTTGGCTTGATTGGGCCTGACCCAAGTTCAGAAGTGATTTAGCCAAACAAATCTGGAAACTATCGGCCCTTTCAGCTATAGTCCGCGAGGCGCGAACTGAAGTCTCACCCGAGGTAGTATGGGAGGGTGTTGGAACTAGGTTTCCACACCCTAGGGATGTCTTGATGAGATCTGGTACAGTCACTGACTATTCCTACGCACTAGTGCAGCTCCGCGCAACTCTCTAATCTTTGGGTAACTCTATACCAGATGCGAAGGGGTGCTACCTAGATCCTCTAGCTTTACTGGGTTATTATTACAGATTTGACTTAATTTTGTGGGTCCAATAATATTTATCAATTATTCAGTGCGCGCAATCATAAACTTGTAAAGAAATGCATCAATATATACCAGAAGCATAAAAAACAGATCTATGAAAAGAGGCACAATATTTCAGAATCCACTTAGCTTTTATTAACTTTCCATTCCAATACAATCCAAATCCGCCCTGCGCACTCAGCTGCAAGGGTCCATGCACACAACTGCGAACTCTACTAGGCCTATGTGCACACAGCTGCAGAGCCTCTTCTACTACTACAACCCACGACTCAGAATTACAAACCCAGAGTAATTATCGCATCTATACACTTTAGATCCAACCAAGGCTTCTCCAAAAAAACTACCTTCTACACTTAGAGCCTTGCACTATTTATAAATTCCCTTGGTCCGCGAATGGGCAGGCTGACTCACTTTCTATTATCTTACATTATTTTTGGGCGAACAACCCTTTGACTTGACCTATTACAACTCATGCTCCTTTCACTTCGCGGAGCCTTTACAATAATATTACCCAAAATTGTGGGCTTTAAGCCCTAAAACTATTACGTGGGGGATCTATTGCCCAACAGGCCCCCAACACAAACATCGTGACTCGTCATGAGTGACTTGGCCAGTGCAGTGATTTTCACACGAAGTTCATTCAACAACCTCTGCACTTCCCGAATGTCTACCACACATTCCTCTGCTGTCTGCTATGTCAATTGTGTGCGACTCTCTGAGGCATCATTATTTGAGGCACCTTCTTTCCTTTTCACATATATATCCTACATCTGGGCCAGCTTCCTCTCGATCATGGTGGTGACCGTGAACGCTTCTTCAAGCCAAGGTTGGATGTGTGCTTTAAGCCCTGCTTCTTTCTGGCGTGCAACATCCACCTATTCTTTCAGAGTCTGGGCTTCCCTCATCTTGGCCAATCACTGGGTAAGGGCGACTATCTGTGCAGTCCCCTGAACATTGTCATAGGCCTACTGCAATTCACGTGCTTCTGTCTCTAGCTATTGTAGCGTTGGGTCCTCCTGTAATGAAGTGAGTGTGAAAAGTGATTGGTCCAACAATCCTGTGCAGTTCTGTACAACGTTCTCTATCGCTTTCAACCCCGATTGAATGTCACGTTGGCGCTACTCTCTGACTTCCAGGGGTGTAGAGGACTACTCCTTCAGTCATAGTCTGCGAGCTACAAGTTCAACTCCAACTGAACCTTCATGGCCTCCTCCTGGGTCTTGCGGACTCCAACTACCAGATGATGAATTTTTTTCGTGGTGGGGAGTGCTGCCAGCATGGCCAACTCCGAAATGGTGCTACAGGCCTCCTCCATGGCCTATTCTAATCCATGGTTTTGGGCAACTAGGTTGTCACGCTGTAGGCTGAGCTTTTCTAAGTTTACCTTTTGCTCACTCAAGACTTGGGGAGGGCAGCCCTCCTTAGCACGAAGCTCGCCAGTTACTCCATCTTGCAGCTGGTAGAGGGTTTCTCTAGGAAGGGTGGCCAAATTCAATCCCCAACCCCTCATGTCACCTATGGCTTCTATGAAGACGATGCCCTCTGGTAACACCACGATGTTCGTTATGCATGTGTGCACCATCTGCTCAACTTCGGCTATATCTTCCACGAGGTGCAGTGTCCTCACTCACTAGGGGTTGCACCTGTAATGCCTACAGCTACTCTCTGAGTGCTCCCAACATAGTTTTCTACTCTATCATCAATTCTTCCAGAGCATCCTTAGTGACATTACGAACTAGTTTTCTACTATCAATAAGGTCTCCCTCCACAGGCTTCGTTGTCTTTGTCTTTTTGCATGCAGGTGACTGCTCCTGGGTGCGCGGCCTCTTGAGTTGGGTCACTTTTGTTGTAAGGTCCATGCATTCCTGTGTCTCTACCTCCCCCTGTATGTCCTACTCTATGGACATTTCCTGACCTTCCTCGGTCTACTTAGTGAGCGAGGTTGTGGTTTGTTCCATCTACTCTATTTCTGTTGCCTCATCCGCCTTCTGTTGCATGGCCGCTTCCTGTTCCTGATGCTTACTTTCTGCCAGCTTCACGATGCGCAGCTTGGTCTCCCTCTTCTTCTGCTGTGCTGCGATCTTTTCCAGTTCCTTCAAGTCCAGGGTGTGCCACTCTAGAGACCATGACGCCATTACTTCTAAGATTGCATCATCTATGGAAATGAATGGTAACTTTACCCACTCTCGGGCTACATCCTTGTGCACCCAGATATACAAGTTATGCATATCCGCCTTGAATTTTGCTGTGTTTTGTAAACTTTTATATACTGTCGAGGACAAGCGCGACCTACGATTTATCCATGTTTGTAATTTCACCTCTACGAATGCCCAAAACACTTTTATCTACCAAATCCTTGTTGCATCTTTCGTTGCCCAGAGCAAGGTGTACCTCATGGCCTCGGGTAGGTTCTTCTCAACGATGGGAAATTGTTTGTCCACCGGTAGCTCCCTGACAACCAATAGTATGGATAAGAGCAACCATGTGTAGTGGAACATCTTACCCTGCTCCTGGGCATCCCTACAATTCGTCAAAAATTCATCGCAAAGAAACTGCGCCCAGTTGAACTGGACCCCTTGTACACACTACTTCGCCAACACAATTATAGATGCTGGCACTTCATCTACGTGGCATTTCCTCATGAGCTTGCCAGCCAACAGCTGGGTGGCGATGCACACCCCTCATTCCTTGATGCTTGCTATTACATACCCTCACTTTCTTTTCTCTAGCTTATATTTGGCCTTCATAGCTTCTGCGAGGCCCAAGTCGCTGCTCTTTCCTGCAATGTCTGTGGGATTGCTTCCTTTGATGGGCAGTCAAAAAATTCGATGAATTAGGTTGGTCGTGATGGGAATTGGCTCCTCTATCCAAAGATACCCATCATGTACTAGGCACAGTAGCTGCCAGATGAAAAAATTTGTGATGCACGCGTAGTGGTAGTGGGGTATCCACCACAAAGGGAGTAACCTAGCCTTCTCCACACCGCGCAACCATTTCCGTTGTAGTAATTTCTCTGTAGACAACTATGGGAACTTCTCACTATCCACAAGGTCCTAGTCTTCAAATTTTATATTCAGTACCTGTCCCAGTGGCGGACCGTCAAACCTTATGTCATCCAAAAGAAGCGACGTCTGGAGTGCACTCTTCGTCGCCTCTAGGTCCTTCGATATCTTGGCTACCCCTTTCCACGGGGGAATGTAGGGGGGTAACTCTATTGCTGAAGGTACTTGGGAGACATTCTCCACCTTGTCATCATGTGCCTCAATTTGGGCAATCAAGGCTTGCAAATTGTCCTCCTCCTCCTCTATTTCAATGGTGACAGCTTTGCCCTTCTCTGTCATTAACAATTTACTGACTCTTGGGTTTCATGGTGATACCCGGACTGGCCCCATTGGCTATTTGTTTTTCTGTGGTCGTGGCGTGCATGGGACTTCAGGACCTTCGATGCACCTGCTACCTCTCCATGTTCCTCCTAGGTCACCCGGGGCTCTAGGGTAACTTCCATGAATCGCACTCTTGTTCTTGACATCGTGTCTATACTAGATTCGTTTGGTCGCATACTCACGGGTGGCAAGGTAGCTGGGTGCTCACTGTTCTGTACTGACTCTAATATCAAACAACAAACTGTTGCTGCGTAGCTACCCCATGGAATTTTATAGTAACCTTTAGATTTGAACTCGGTCATTCCCTCCATATCTGAGTCAGCAGTACCTTCTTGGCGGCAGATCATCCCGAATCTAGCTCTTAATTCTTGTCTTAATGGCCTACCGCCCGCTCCTTTCTACCTTAAATTAGACCTCTTTTTAGGAACAATGACATCAATGGTCACCTCCCAGCCTAACTACACAGCAGCATAGCCCCTTATGCACGACCACGATCCCTGTGACAGGTTGGCCCTGCGGAAAACCTCCTTTCTGTGTAGCTCTCCTACAGACTTGTTTATAGTCCCGCGCCTTCTTTCAACTACTCAAAGTGCTGAGACTGTGCTTCCTAAAAATAGTCAGGTGGTCGCACCCCTAGTGCGAGGCTTCGATTCTCCTGCTAGCCTGGGCTGTGGGCACCTTTCAAATACCCTTGCGTCTAGTAGTGTGTCATGTTCTTCTTTGTGTGATACACTCCCTTGTTCAGTAAGGTGCAGTTGCGGCCATGATAGCAGGGTCACAACTCTTTCTAATGCAGTAGTAGGGCTGACTAGACTTGATCCCGACATGCTTAGTTTCTCGTGGCCCGCTTGTGCTATTTTGGTTTTCATTTTGCTGAATTCTTCGTCCAATGTCACACTTCTCTTCCTCAACCATGCCCACTCGTCATCGAGTTCACGAAGTTTCCTACGCCCTCACCCAAGGTCTTCTTGCAACTACCTAATCCCTTTACCTAGGTCCTCATGTCCTGTCCCTACTATGGTGTAGGGATTCTTCTCTGTCCTCCTAGTTTCCTCTCTTTGTGACACTGTTGAGGTCATTTCTGCGCTCTGGTTCCTGCTTATGGTCCTATATGCCCATCGAACTGCTGGTACACGCAGGTCCCCATCTATTTGTCCCGCCTAGTAAACTTTATTCATGATTCTGCGTAGCTCTATGAATGCTCCATCACGGGGTATTTGTGGTGTGTGTCTCTTTTCCGACTGCTATGTTAGGTTCTGACTTTTTATCCTTAGCCGGTTATGTGTTTGCCTGACATTTGTCAGCACCCATCGACACAAGTGGCCACGCAAACTGCTTCGCCCTGGCTACCCGGCTCGTGTTCGATGCTGTGGACTGCCAACCCATAAGGGCATCCATCTTCTGCATTCACACCAACTCCTAATATTCTTTTGGTGTGTCTTCCACCATCTTGCGGGTGTGCGCAATGCCCATTCCATTGCACCATACCATTGTTGTTTTGGTACTGACCTTTCAAATTTTTCTAAGAATTCATCCGCACCTATTTCCCCATCATATGTTGGCGGTTCCCTTGCTTCGGTCCTCATGCACCACAGTGATCTAATCATCATGTTGTAATTTAGCGTTGTTACTTCGTGCAACCAATTATGCCAACGTTCTATTTCTTCATCTGAATCCGAAGTACAGGAATTCTCATGCTCCCATGAGATTCTACCATCTTCAGCCGGGTTCACTCGATCCTGGTCGTGTGCTGTTATCTGATAGATGTAGTCCAACTCATCATCTCTTTCATCCTCGTGCACAGGCTTAGTGTAACGCACCCCTTCGACCAAATCGAGCGGAACTATTACGCTTAGGGACTTTTCCTCGAAAATCATTTTCCGCTTCTTCAGGTTGATGACTCCATTGATATTTATGGCCCAATCTATCCCTAACAACATAGGGTAAGGGTTACTATCATCCACAATCTCTATTACCTCAAAGTCCATCTATGTGCTCGCACCCTCGATATCCACTGTTACCCCTTGTAGTCTTCCCATGGGCATGATCTTTTGTTGGTTCGACATCCATAATTGGATAGGAGACCACTGTAACATAGGCCTACCCATGAATTCCTATGTCTGCTTTGGTAACACATTCACGTCTGAGCCTAGGTCTAGGATGACCTGATCCATCTCATATTCACCAATTTTCACTGTCAACCGCATTTCCCTTCCGGTGCGCAATGCATGCTTTCCCAGCTTCCAGACTACACATAGTTCCCCTGGCCCTGTGTACCTAGTTTAATTATTGTCGCATAGCAGCTTCATGCATGTCTCTAATAAGGTAGTAAGCATAGATGGATCCATTCCTAGCTCTGGTTAATCCTTACCACCTGAAGTAGAGGCCTCCATGAAGCTCTTCTTAGCTTCCATAAACGTTTCCCTTGTGCGCTCCAAGTCAAACTCAGGTTCTTTTGTAGGAGCCTTGTGAACCCAAGTATCTTCCTCGGGTTACTTTCCCTTATCTTCCCCTGTGGTCACGCCACTTCTAAGCACCATGTTCATGTTTGGGTTTTCTTCGCGTGGTTTAGACCTCATCATTTGAATATTCTGCGTCGCAGTAGGCTGGAGTACCCCTTTCTCACACATTTGTGCGATCAATGTCGAAAAATCTACTGCTTCATGATCAAACTGATAACAATATGGGAAACATGTTCTGGTCAGGTTTGTACAGTCACGCGCATAGTGCCAGGTCCTCCGCAATTATAGCAAATTAACTGTCTGTGCCCTCGTTCGGGTCCCATTCCTCCTCGCCCTCATCTGCATCCTTCGAATCCACTGCATGCTATTGTTGTGGTTGGATCCTGACCTCGCGCCTCGATCTGCATCCTGTAGGTAGGTGTTCAATCCATCAACAACTCATAACTCCGACAGTTTCACTCATTGTGGCCCACTGATCTACATAAATTGCAAAATAGCTATTGCGGAGTCTGTGTATACTTCTGCAATAGGTGACAGTTGTCCATAGTGTGCTTCCCCCCCACCTGACAGATTTCACACTAGAGAATGGGTGCTGCACTTGGCCCTACCTGAGCCTTTGGTCTCAATGGCATGGGTCCCCCTCTTTCCAAATAGTTTGCGAATACTAGACAGTTATCCTTAACGTTGCCCTAACCTTTACATTTTATGCACCATACTTCTTCGCACACTTCAGGCCAGGGTGCCCTATCCTGCTTCAAACTTTGTATCTCCAAGCATAGGTTTTGTAGTTGTGCATGAATTTGTTGGACTCCCAACCCTGGATCTGAGATCAGTGTTTCATGCAACCTCATCGCTATTTCCAAAGCTTCTACCTGGGTAGAGAGCTTCTGTTGTGACAACTCTATCCTCAGGTGTGGTGTCAAAAATGCCACAAATCGTGCTCGGTGCTGCACATATGTTAGTGTCATATTAGCCTCACAGATCGTACTTTTCAGCCTCTAATCCAGATCCTAGGTGGTTTCACCTGGAAGCATCACGATCTACTTAAATCCGATGATCAACTGCATCTCTGACTTCAGTCAACTAACTCTTTGTTCAACACAATCTGGATCTCCACTATTCCTGCATTTGGATTATCATTTGAGTGCTTGATATACCATGTCAGTGCATGATCCTACATCACGCTTACCAGTGTGGCCTTCTTAATGTTTTCATTCACAACCCCGTGTGCTTCCCACATTGCTCTTACTACAAACCAAAACTGATTTGGATCTTCGTTCCCTACTCCTTTGAATACAGGCAGCTTGATTGCGCTTACCATGATGAACGACAAGTTTGGTGGAGGTGGTGTGGGTGAAGATGGAGGTGAAGGAGGTGACATGAGTGGTGGCATAAGTGGGGATGGTAGCTGCAGAATGCGTTGCCTTATCAAGCTAACTTCACTCCTCGGAGAAACGCAAGCACGCACTTCCTCTTTCTCTTGCGGAGGTGAAATTAAAGGATTGTTTCCTAACCCTTCGATACCTTTGTAGACCTTTCCACTCTACGCCGTTCCACTCATTAATGTATTATCATCACCCTTTTTTCACATAATAGCATCTTAATCCAGGTATTCAAGGATTTGATGTACTTACCTCGCGGTCCCTGGAGAAAACATCTTTCTGCTTCGTTGTAGCCTACAGTCATGTCTATCGCAAATTCAGTGATAAACCCTCCTATTATCTGATCGAGCCAGTGGTCTACGGCCCGCGCGATCTTATCTTCTGATGCCTCTAGCCTATGCACTAGCTCTGGAGTCCACACTATGGGTTTATCGAGCTTATACCTTCCCTGGATATCAGCTAACTTCACGATCCAATAATACAGTTCTGAAGAGAAGGACACAAAGAATATTTCATCGATTTCCGTATATACGTAGTGATCCAACCACCTTTTCTCAGATATCTACGGGGTTTTGTTTTCCTGTATCACGAACTCATGAAGCTTCTGATCCAACCAGTCTTTAATTTCCTTCTTCGTAGGATTCCAGTGTTCCGACATTAGACATCCCTTAGGCAGATCTCGGTATCGGCAACCGAACCATTTGTTGGCTTGATAGGGCCTGACCCAAGTTCAGAAGTGATTTAGCCAAACAAATCTAGACACTACCAGCCCTTTCGGAAACAGTCCATGGGGCGCAGACTGAAGTCTCACTCGAGGTAGTATGGGAGGGTGCTGGAACCATGTTTCCTCACCCTAGGGATGTCTTGATGAGATCTGGAATGGTCACTAACCACTCCTATGCACTAGTACAACTCTGTGCAGCTGTCTGATCTTCAGATAACTCTATATCGGATGCGAAGGGGTGCTACCTAGATCCTCTAGCTTTACTGGGTTATTATTATAGATCTGACTTAATTTTGTGGGTCGAGTAATCATTATCAATTATTCAACACACGCAATCATAAACTTGTAAAGAAATGCTTCAATATATATCAGAGGCATAAACAACAAATCTATGAAAAGAGGCACAATATTTCAGAACCCACCTAGATTTTATTAATTTTCCATTCCAATACAATCCAAATCCACCCTACGCACTCAGCTGCAGACTCTACCAAGCCTCTCCGCACATAGCTGCAGAGCCTCTTCTACTACTACAACCCACGAATCAGACTTATAGACCCAGAGTAACTATCACATCTATACACTTTAGATCCAACCAAGGCTTCTCCAAAAAAACTGCCTTCTACACTTAGAGCCTTGCACTATTTATACATTCCCATGGTCTGCGGACCATGAGCAAGCCAACTCATTTTCTATTATCTTACATTATTTTTGGACGGACAACCCTTAGACTTGACCTATTACAACTCATTTTCCTTGCACTTTGCGGAGCCTTTACATTAATATTACCCAAAATTGTGGGCTTTAAGCCCTAAAACCGTTACGCGGGGGATCTACTGCCAACAGGACTCCGACCTACAAAGTTTAGGTTGAAACACAGCCCCTTGATCAAAATGCAGGAATGGTGCATACTGGATTTCAGGGGCATGGATGAGGCCGAGGTGGAATGGGACCCGGAAGAGGACACAGACAACTGATATGTTACAATTATGGAGGGTCGGGGCATTATGTCCATGATTGTACAATTCCAATGATACCATCATGCTTATATTGTACACAATTTTATCATGAGACTGAGGACTTTCCCACACTGCTATCGAGGTTGCGCGATAAAGGAGCACTCCAACCTCCCCTGACTCAGAACCTGCAAATGATGAGGTCTGAGCCGCGCGAGGAAGACCCCAATGTAAATGTCATGCTCTGAAGTGGTATTACGTTAGGGGATGACAAAGGAAAGTAACCTGAAGAAAGATCCTGGGTTCGCCAAGCCCCAACAAAGGAACTAGAATTTGATTTGGAGCGTGCTAAGGAGACCTTCATGGAAGCTAAGAGGAGCATCACAGATGCCTCCACTTCAGGAAGTAAAGATAGACTGGAGCCGAAAATGGACCCATCAATGCTCACTATGTTCTTAGAGACATGCATGAAGCTATTATGCGATAACAAGGCTATGAATGGGCTGCAAGAACTCATAACTAGATGTGCTAGGGCTGAGCCAGGAGAACCGCACGTCGTCCAGAAGCTCAGGAAGCACACGACGTGAACAGGAAGGGAGATGAGATTGACCACACAGATTGGGAATATGAGATGGACTACGTGATTCTGGACCTAGGGTCAGACACGAACGTCCTGCCAAAGCAGACATGAGAACACATGGGCAGGCCTGCGTTGCAATAATATCCTATCCAACTTCAAATGTCGAGCCAAAAAAAGATCCTACCTATGAGGAGATTGCAGGGAATCACAGTAGATATCGAAGGAGCAAGCATGCTAGCAAATTTCAAAGTGATAGAGATTGTTGATGACAACAATCCCTATCCCGTGCTACTAGGAATAGATTGGGCCACTGACATGAATGGAGTGATAAATCTAAAGCGCAAGATGATTTTTGAGAAAAAGTCACTGCGCATAGTGGTACCTTTAGACCCTATGGAAGGATCATGCTACACAAAGCTAGTGCCCAACTATGACAACGATGAGGATCTAGACTATATCTACAAGATAACTGCGTGCGAGCAAGACTGGGTAAATCCAACCGCGGATGGCCGAATCCCGTGGGAGCGCGAAAGCTCCTGTACATCAGATTCTAACAAAGAGATAGAATGATGGAAGAACCGGTTACACGAGGTAACCATGCTCAACTGTAACATGATGACAAGGTCACTGCGTTGCGTAGCAATAGAGGTAAGAGATCTTCCTACGTATGATGGGTTGGGTGAGGTGGATGATTTCCTGAACAAATTTGAAAAAGAAGTGTCGCAACATTAGCGTTTCAATGCTCTAAAATGGGTACTAAGAGCTATGCCCACAAGATGGTGGGGTACACACCAAAGAAGTTTCGAGGACTGGCGCGAATGTAGAAGGATGATGCTCATGCTGTTTTGGAAGCTTTAGGTGCAATTGAAAGATAAGTATGTTAGAAGAACCGGCCCATGCACTCACCTTTCTAGGTGGATACAAGCATATGGTGCAGAGCTTGTAGGAATGCACACAGTACTCGCGGTAGGAAACATGAGCAGTAAGCAGCTGTGGGCAAGGTAATGGCGTGAATGACCTCTACGGTTGGGACCAGAAATTATGGAAAGACCAAGTGCACAGAAGAATATCCACGTAGAAACATTTAAAAAAGTACGCGAAGCACTGAACAAGGTCCACAAGGTGAAGTAGACTGAGTGGGACCTGCGCGTACCAACAGTTCTTTAGGCTTATAGGACCGTGTGCAAAAAATTGACCGCGTAGGCACCGCCAAGGCTGGAGTATGAAGCAACCACAGTAAGCCCTATAGTACTTCGGGAATTTAGACCACGCCCAAAAGCCCTGATAGATATGACGGTTCATGGAACCTTGGAAGTAGAAATCCAACAAGGAAATCTTAGACTCCAAGAACTTGAAGAAGAAAGGCTACGGTTAAGGAATAAAAGTGCTCTAGTGGACACAGAAGTCCGAAAGATGGAGGATGAGATAAAGGAATATTTTCTCAGCAAAAAGAACAGGTTGGAAAGGCCAAATGCATACGATCGCAATGATAGGTTTAAGGCCTATTTCCGCAAATTGATCAGTCTAATTCCTTGGCTTGGACCGCACATTGTTAAGCATATCAACCAGGGTAGTGCGTTGAAGAAGTTAAAGTGCGTGAGGGCGATTGTAACAATAAAAGGTGGGTATTCTACAGGAAACATGATGGATGATAGGATGAAACTTTTCACAGGTGGTGTGACCACCTGACTAGCCGAAGGAAGGAGAGTCTTAGCACTCTAGGTAGTTGAAAGGGAGCATAGGACTATAAACTACTCTTTTCGGGAGCTGCGTGATGTTGGAGTTGCGTGTAGAAGCAAAGATTCACAAGGTTTGCGACCACAAATGAGGGGTTGTGCTACCATGTGGGTTGGCCAGAAAGTGACCGTTGAAGTCACTATTCATGATGGGATGCTCGACTTGAGGCCAAATGGACTGAGTGGTAGGCATTTAAGATGCAATTTATGGGCAAGGTTTGGAAAAATCTGCCACCAAGGAAGCGTTAATGAGTCAGATTTGGGGGGAACAGTCAAATTCAAATTCAAAAAGTGCCATAAAATACAAAGGGTTGTCCAGAAAACAACACTTGGTCATTTGCGAATTGAGCGATTGAGCAGAGCCCTAATTGTTATGAGCTGATCGTTGATTGAGCCCCTGAGTTTGCGAGTCCTATCTTTCTGGACGAATACGATGGCAACAACTAAGCACATTATGGAGATAACCGAAATGACCACTGGAGAGGCTGCGTAGGCGCTGGCTGTGGGAGATGCTCCGGAAGGAGTCAGGGTTGTGGTAGAAATCTCAAAATCACCACACACGCCAAGACCCAAGAAGGAAAAACAAGCAATGGTTCCCATATGTGTGTCCCCGTGGAACACTCTGTGCACCAAGTTGTCAATGGAGGAGAAGGGGAAAGCTGTCAGCATAGAGGCGGATGAAGAAGAAGAAGATCTAGAGATCTTATCATCGTAAAGGATGAGGATGAAGGCATGGAGGAGGAAATTCAGCCTACACACCCTGTGACAAAATTGCCCGTCTATGTCCCCCCACGAAAAGGCAAGGCGAAAGTACCCAAGGACCTTGACGAGACTAAGAGTTCGCTCTAGACCCCGCTCCTCCCAGACAACATTATTTTTTAGGGTACGCACCTAGAGTGGGTGTTGAGCCTAAAATTTGAAGATTGGTACCTCGCTGACCATGAGAATTTCCCTCACCTTGAGACAAGGAACCTCATGAAGCCCAAGCAAAATACCATACGCAGGGGTGACAGAATTAGAGCCACAGAAGTGGTTGCACGAAGTGGAAAAGGCTGGGCTACTGAACCTGCTCTAGGTGTTGCACTTCCACCGTGCCCCAATAACCATTTTTGTCATCAGGAAGCTGCTCTACCTGGTGCATGATGGGTGTTTGTGGCTGGAGGAGCCCATCCCCATCACAGTAGAGTTGATTCATCGCGTCTCCCAGCTTCCATGTAAAGGAGAGGACCCCGCGTACATATCGGAAGGGAAATGCAGTGACTTGGCCATCGTGGAGGCCATGAAGAAAAAGTACAAGCTAGAAAAGAAGAAGAGGGGTTACGCCATCTCCAGCATCAAGGATAAAGCAGTACACATGGTGACCCAAATCTTGGCATGAAATGTCATGTGCAAGTGCCACGTGGATGAAGTATTCACGTTAGTGGTAGCACTGGCTGAGCAGTGCGTGGAGGGGGTCTAGTTTAATTGGTCCGATTTCCTCTGCAAGGAGTTTTTAGAAAATTTCCACGAAGCTTAGGAATAGGGAAAAACATTCCACTATGCATGGCTTTTGTTGTCCATAGTGCTTGTGGCTGGGGAATTGCTGGAGGATAGTCAATTCCCAATAATTGATAGGGATTTACTGGAGTCCGTGAAGTACGCTTTGCTATGGGAAACAAAGGATGCTAAGAGGATCCATGATAGTAAAACCTTCTGGGTGTTCATGGAGATGAACCTCAGAATGGGGATCAACCGTAAGCCATGGTTGTCACCCACTATTTACAACAGTCTGCAGAGTTTTGTAGAATTCAAAGTGGACATGCATAACATTTATATAAGAGCACGCAAGGACTCGACTAAACAGTGGACAAAGCTACCTTTTGTAGCCACAAATGACATCATTTTCAATGTACTGGAGGCATGGTCACTGGAGTGGTGCGCCCCATACATCGCATAGATCGAGAAGTTAGCGGTGCAAAGAAAGAAAGATTAAGCCAAGCTGCACATCGCACAGTTGGCCGAAAAGAAAAAGAAGGAAGCAGCAATAGCAAAAGTGTGGGCAGCGCAGGATGCAACACAAAAAAAATCTAAGCAGTAAAAGGCCACAGTAGTAGCAATAGCACAAGAGGCAGCCGTGAAGGCAAGCGAGGGCAAAATGACGCCTTCGCAGGGGCCGGAAGTAGAGGAAGTAGAGACAGAAGAGGGAGGTGCGGACCCACAAACTACGTCGATACAACTAAAGTTCCAACACCCAACAGAGCAAGCAAGGTCATGTAAGAAGGTCAAGGCATTGAAATTGTCTATTGACCCGATCACCCTAACCGAGGGTGATCTATATGACATCGGCGAGACAGTGTGCGATGTCACCAATGAGGCTCTCCAAGATTTCATGTAGGAGAACCAGATTGTGTTGGAGACCCTCAGAGTGCAGTTATAGGAATTATAGGCACACTTTCCTCAAGTTGGTACCCATTTTTCTATCCTTGTAGTCAGCTCAACAATAGCAGAGCAGATGTTGCGCGTGCAGATGACGAATACCATAGTGCTACCGGGAGGAGCACTAGTGACATCAAATGAGGTTGACAGGCCTATGATTAGCACATTGAAAGGTCTTGGTCTCAATAGCTACACTTCCGCGAGAGACCTTATATGATTTACAGGATGGGATAACTATAGAGTTGCGTGCTAGTGAGAGCTGGGCGCTGCAAGTCCTCAGTGAGCAGAAAATAAATATGGAACAACTGAGCTTGCAGCATGACAAAGTGGTGTCACAAAATCAACAACTAGTATAGGTGATAGACAACGCATGCCAAAGCGTCCCGGAGCTGGCCATCCCAGCAGACATACTAGCAGAAGTGTGGATCCACAGGTTAACATTAGGGGTTTGTGAGGTAAGGGAAGAAATGACAAAGGTTCAGCTGGAGCTAAACCTTCAAATCGCCGAGTTACAGTTGAAGGCACAACTGTCCACCCCTCCAGAAGTCAGAGAATAGCGTTCTAATTCTATGACAATGCCACTGGATGATATTGGAGGCGCAATGTGAGACTGTACCAGTATGTTGGATGAATCACCTGAGGTCCTCTCAAACCTGAAGGAGGACCCCAACATCCAGCGCTTAGAGACAGAGGCGCGAGAACTCCAACAGTAGTATGATAGTGTCTGAGGAACTGTGCAGATGGTGGTCCTCACTCAGAGGCTTGTGTGGATGCAGTAGGCTAAAGTGTTGAAGGAGCAAGTGGACGTGGCATGACATAAGGAAGTAGTCTTGAAGGTGCGCATTCAGCCTTGGATCGACGAGCCCTTCACCATCATGGCAAAAATCAAAGGCAATCTCACACACATGCAGGTGATGCACGTACTGATGCAGAGAAGCACTCCTGACACAAAGGTCTTGGAACAGCATAGGCAGTAGATCCAACAAACAGAAGCTCAATGCACCACTGACCTCCGCGTAGTTCGAGAACAGTTGGAGGGAATCCACACAAAGATCATCGCACTGATAGAGTGACTTGAGGGCAAGTCACGATGTTTGTGTTGGGGGTCTGTTGGGCATGGAATCCCCCCAAGGCATGTTTTAAGGCTTAAAGCCCAAGTTTTGACCAAATCTTGTTGTAAAAGCTCCACGAATTATGGGCGCGGGGTGCGAAAGTATGATAAAGTCACAGGGTTGTCCGCCCTAGTTTTGTAATGTAATGTCGACTAGATAGACCTACCCATGGTCCACGGACCATGGGATTGTATAAATAGAGTGAGGCTCTAAGTCTAAAAAGAAAAAGAGAGATAGATGAGCATGAGAAGTCTAAGTGGTGGAGTCAAAGTGTAGAGTGTTTCTATGAGTCGTAGAGTAGGACAAGGCTCTGCAACTGTGTGCGTAGAGGCCTAGTAGTCTGCAGCTGAGTGTGTGGACCCCTGCAGCTGAGTGTGCAGGGCGAGTAGAGTCTGTAACCATGGAAAGAATCAATAAAGAGAAGTTTTGATATAATTTTGTGTATCTGTTCTTGGGTTAATACATGATTGATATAATTTGCAAATATATCATTTATTTACTACGTGCACCTGTATGAAGGTTCTACGTTGTTAAGTATAACTTAAAGCACCCAAGTAGGCAAAGATAATTAACTAATATTGGAATATACGCAAGGTTTTTGGTAATAACGCAGAGTACGGCGCATAGCCCCTAGGTAGGGATGTGCAAAGGCAGTATATTAGGCCGTGAGGAATGGGAAAGTGCACAAAGAAACCTACGCACAGGGACAAACTGCGGACCAACCAAACTCATCAGACATCTCCAGGGTGTAGAAACCTGGTTCTAGCACCCTCCCATACTACTTCGGGTGAGACGAAGCGCGGACTATTTCCGAAAGGGCCAGTAGTACCGGGATTTGTTTGGCTAAGTAACTCTGAACTTGGGTCAAGCCCAACAAGCCAACATATATTCCAAGTGGTTGGGAAACATGTGACTGACAATTGCCATTTGTTGCAAAAATTCATACAGACACCACAAGAGCTCTTCTACAATTTCTGTCAATCAGTAGGTCATGACGAGTGCAATTTCTGAATTATAGTTGAAGGCCCAGCCTTCGACGCCACCAGAAGTCAAGGAATAGTGCGTGACTGCTATAATAGAGGAAATAGCGGCAATAGAAAGTGTAGTGGAAGACTACACAATGCTTTTCGAACAGTCATTTGAAGTACTAACCAGCCTACAAGAAGACCCTACTATGTAGATGCTGGAAACAGAGGTGCGAGAGCTGTAGCAACACTACAATGAGGTAAAATGGAAAAAGCATTCTATTTTCCTCACACAGAGACTTGTGAAGCTGCAAGAGGCCAAGGCATTGAAGGAACAGGGAGATGCAACTCAGAACAAAGAGGCAGTGTTGAATGCGCTCTTGAAGCCTTGGTTGGACAAGACCTACTTAATCATAGCCTCCATTGAAGGCAAGCTGGCTAGTCTAGAGCAGACTCAGCAGAAGCTTCAAGCTAACATTGCAGGGCCAACAACAAAGCAGTTGGTTGAGGAGATAAATCAGGAAACGACACAATGCACTACCGAGGTAGTAGTCAGATAGGTCGAGCTGGGGGGTCTTCGCGCTAATATCCTTTTGCCCACAAAGTGACTTGAGGGTGAGTCATCATGTTTGTGTTGGGGGCCTGTTGGGAACAGGTTCCCCCAAGAGGTAATTTTGGGGTTAAAAGCCCATGTTTTGGGACGAAAAGCCCAAATTTTGTAATAAAGATGTAAAGTCTCCACATTTTGTGGTCGTGGAGCACGAAGATGTTAAGAGTCATAAAGGGTTAACTGCCCTTGTTTTGTAAAGTCTCATTTTGGCTATAAATATCTACCCATGGTCCGTGGACCGTGGGATCGTATAAAAAGGGAGTCTTAGAAGAGTCTAAGGCAGTTAAGGAGTAAGAAAAGAAAGAGTTTTTGGGTAAGAAGTTCTAAGTGTTCTGGGGTCTTAACATAGGTAGAGGCTCTACAGCTGAGTGCGCAGAGGCCTAGGGTGGAAGTCAGTAGTTGAGTGTGCGGACCCCTGCAACTGTGTGGGTAGGGTGGATAGAGTCTGCACTGAACTTGAGATATCAATAAAGAGAAGTATTATGCAAATCACTGTTTATTTTGTCTCTGTTTAATGCATCTGTTTATATTATGATACGATCTGGGTTTACATTATAATGCTTATTTGATGTGCAAATGTATTTGGTTATATATGTTAAGTGAATGCAAGCAAGAGTCTAGGTTTATGCGAAGATAACTATAAATGAATGGTAGAGTAGGTAACACTTAATATAACTTGGTAACTTATATAGTAACGTAGCCATAGAGGCACATAAGTGCCCAGACCTCTGGTTAAGGCTGTGCAAAGATCATTCGGGTACCTTCGCGGAGGTACTGAAGGACCATCGATAAGCCCTAAAGGCTTATCGATCTATACAAAGGCAGGATCAGGAAGTGCAGATCAACATCAAAAGGTGCCGAAACTTGGTTCCTTCATCCCCCCATACTGCTTCGGGTCATACTTCAGTCCACGCTCTACGGGCTGATGTCGAAAGGGTGAGTAGTGTAGGGATTTTCTTGGTTGACTAACGTTGAACCTGGGTCAGGGCCCATCAAGCCAAAAAATGGTTCCGTTGCGAGGATCAAGATCTGCATGAGAGATGTGTGATGTCATATCATTGGAATCGAACTAAGAAAGAAATCGAAACTTGGTTGGATAGAAAGATCCACGAATTCATGGTGCAAGAAACAAGAATCCACGATTGACAAAAGAACAGTGGTTGGAGAGATACCTGCACACAGAAATACACGAAATCTTCTTTTGTTCCTTCCTAGTTGAGTTATACGAGTGGATCAGGAAGTTGGCAAACAACCAAGGAAGGTGGAGGCTTGACAAGCCAATTGTTTGGATGTCGGAGCTAGTAAGGAGGTTGGAATCTTCTGAAGATAAGATCATGTGCACTGTCGACCATTGGCTCGACCACATCATAGTAGGATTTGTGACAGAGTTCATGGTCAATACCTCTATCAGTTATAGCGAAGTAGAGCACCGCTTCTTCAAAGGATCGCGAGGTAAGTACTTAAAATCACTAAATACTTGGATTAAGGTGCTCTTGTGTGAATAGCGGGTTATGCAGTTACCTTGATGTTTGGAGCTACACGAAGTGGAAAAAATTTCAGGGATGGAGGAAGAAAAGGTCTTGAGCATAGCCCGTTGATCGAACCTCCTTTAAGTGACGATGAAGGAGCACTGCAAACTTCTCCCCTGAGCACTAGTTAGTTGATAAGACAAGGGTTCCTATGAATACCTACACCACCTCCACCCTCATCCCATCCATCCACACTGCCTCCATCCTCGCCTCCACCACTCACCCCATCACCTACACCATCACCACCTCCACTGTCCAATATGGCAAACTCCGTAAAACTACCTGTATTCAAGGGCATAGGGAATGAGGACCTGGACCAATTTTGGTTCGTCATAAAGGTTTTGTGGGAAGCTTAGGGCATCGCAGATGATCACATGAAGAATACGATGTTGGTTAGTTCTTTGCAGGATCGCGCGCTAACCTGGTATGTCAAGTACTCTAATGATAACCAGGCAACTACGTTGGTAGAAATTTAGACCATGCTGAATAAAGAATTCAGTAGGCCTAAGTCAGAAGTGCAATCGATTGTGGGATTCAAGGAAATCGCAATGAAACCATGTGAGACCCCTTGGGAGTTGGATCAGAGATTGAAGTGTAAAATGTGCGAAGCTAATATGAATTTAACAGATGGGTAGCACCGCGAATGGTTCGTGGCGTCACTCCTACCTCACCTAAGGGTTGCGTTGTCACAACAAACGATTACAACTCAGGCATAAGCCTTGGGAATTGAAATAAGACTACATGAAACATTGATGCAAGATCTGAATCTGGGGGTTCAACAAATTAATGCGCAGTTGCAAAACCTTTGTCTCAAGGTGCAAAGTATGAAGTAGGACAAAACAGCTCTGCTAGAGGCACGTGAAGAAGTTTTGTGCATAAAATGCAAGGGTCAAGAGCATGACAAGGATCACTTCCAAATCTTCGTGAAATATGTTGCAGCAGGAGGACCAATGCCTCTATGACCGGATGTCGTGGCAAGGCCAAGCGCAGGGCCTATGCTATGGTGTGTTATATGTTAGGTAGCAGGGAAACATATGACTGATAATTGCTATTTGTTGCAGAAATTTGTACAAACACTGCAACAACTATTCTGTAACTTATGTCAATCAATAGGACATGACAAGTGTAATTGTCGAAGTTACAAATTGATGATGGACAGGACACCTGCATACAGGGTGAAGATAGAAATGTGGCCTCTAGACCAAGGTGTTGGGGGAACAAGAGGTGAGTATTAGGGGCGTGGCTGAGGCCGAGGTGGAGGAGGGCCTGGGAGAGGCCACAGGCAGCTGATTTGTTACAACTGTGGAGGCCCAGGACACTACGCGAGGGACTGTCCAAATCCAACGTGATTGTCATGTCATTACTATACTCAGTTTGACCATGTGACTAAGGATTACCCATTATTATTGGTTAAGATTCGTGAAAAGGGCAGCCTCCGCAGCTGACATAGAACCTCCAGATGATGAGGGCTAAGCCCCATGAGGAAGACCCTAAGGTAAACATTATGCTTCGAAGTGGAACTACAACGGGGGAGGATAAAGGCCAATGACCTACAGAAGGCGAATGGCTCTGCAAAGCATGAGAAAAGGAGACTAGGTTTGATTTGGAGGTCACAAAAGAAACATTTATGGAAGCAAATAAAAGCTTCATTGCGACCTCTACCTCAGGAAGTCAGGAGAAACCAGTTGAAGAAATGGACCCATCCATGATTACCACGTTCTTGGAGACCTGCATGAAGCTACTCCATGATAGTAAGGTTGTGAAGGGCCCATAGGAACTGATCAATCAGTGCGTTGGTAAGGATGGTGATACTGGTGAATCATGCATGGTTAGGAAGCTTGGAAAGCACAAGGCAAGGACCGGGCAGGAGATGATACTCACGTCAAAAGCAGAGGAATACGATATGGACCAAGTTATCCTAAATCTAGGGTCCGACGTGAGTGTTTTGACAAAATAGACCTGGGAAAGAATGGGGAGACCTGCGCTCCAATGGTCTCCGATATAGTTAAGAATGGTGAATCAATAGAAAAATATCCCAATGGGGAGGCTGCAAGGGGTCACAATTGACATCGAGGGTGCAAGCGCACTGGTAGATTTTGAGGTAATAGTGATTATGGATGATAGAAATCCCTATCCTGTGCTCCTTGGAATCGATTGGGCCATTGACATGAATGGGGTAATCAACCTAAAGAACTGGAATATGATATTTGTAAAGAAGTCACTCTGCGTAGTGGTGCCGCTGGATCCCGCGGAGGGACCGCGCTATACAGATTCAGTCCGAGATTATGAAAGTGATCATGATCTAGACCAGATTTACAAGATAACGATGTGAGACCAGGATTGGGTGAATCTAATAATGGACCGATGTATTGCATGGGATCGTGAAAGCTCTTGCACGTAATATTCAGATGAAGAATTGGAGCATTGGAAGAACTGACTGCATGAAGTATCTACGTTGCATTGTAATATGATGACCAATTTGTTACGCTATGTGTCATCTGAAGTTAAGGATCTACCTCATTATGATGGGTTAATTGATGTTGATTTCTTTTTGGATGCATTTGAAAGAGAAGTGTCAAAGAAACATTGCTTCCAGGCCTTGGATTGGGTACTATGTGCTACGCCTGCAAGATGGTGTGGGGTACGCACAAGGATAGTTTCAGCGGATGGCATGACAATAGGAGGAGGATGAGAATACATTTTGGGTAGCATAAATTGTAGATGACAGATAAGTATGATGGACGGGATGACCCACGTGATCACCTGGCTAAATGGAATAAGGCTTATGGTGCGGAGCCCTAGCCTGAATGGGTGCATCTCTTTTGTCATACCCAGGGCATCATACCAATGAATTAGTACTTAGAAAGTGAGATCTACCATGGCACTGAAGAGTGGGACATCTTGCACTAGGGATTTTTAATGGCGTTCAACTTTGAGGATGGGTTTGACTGCATTGACATGGTGCTATAGGAGGTTAAAGCAGTGATCTTTAAGATACCACAAGATCCTTTGGACCTGATCCAACCTGATTGGACTACCCAGCTGAGCCATGCACTAGAATGCTATAACGTGACCATTGAAGAAGAAGACGAGGATCCCCAAAAGATTAATATTCTGGAAACTGAAGGTCACCGCGAGGTTAAAGGACCACAGATGGAGGATCCTAACATAACCACACTGCTGAAAACCAGGCAGGTCAACATTGGCACAAAGGCGGAACCAAAATTTGGAAAGATTGGGGACTATTGGGATGATGTGACAATAGACAAGGTCGCTGAGCTCCTCTGCGAATATCAAGATTTGTTCCCCACAAAGTTTTCTTATTTAAAAGGGATAATAGGAGATATGGGTGTCATGAAGATCACCTTGAAACTAGGCACAAAGCCCGTAAAGAAAATACCTTACTGCCTTAATCCTAAGTATAAGGAAAGGGTTCGTTCTGAGTTAGATAAGATGCTCGTGGCAGGAATTATTGAACCAGTAGGAGAATCTGATTGGGTAAGCTCGATAGTGGTTCAGGAAAAGAAATAGAAAGAAGAAATAAGGATATGCATGGATCGCTGGAAGCTGAATGATTCTTGCGTGCATGATCCCTTCCCAACCTCGTTCACTGACGAGGTATTGGATAATGTAGGTGGCCAAGAAACATACTCTTTCATTGATGGGTTCTCTGGGTATCATCAGATCAAAATAGTGCCTGAGGATAGAAGCAATATGACCGTTGTGACGAAATGTGGATTTTTTCAGTATACTGTAATGCCTTTTGGGTTGAAGAATGCGCCAACAATATTTTTGCATGTAGTCATTACGGCATTCAAAGAATTTATTCATAAGTTCCTGGAGGTGTACTTTGACGATTGGATAGTGTTTGGATTGGTCAAGCATCATGTGGCAAGTCTGTGCTTAATGTTAGATACATGTCAGAGTTATCACATCACGCTCAATCTAAAGAAGTGTCTATTTTGTGTCCCTTTCAGGATCCTGCTGGGGCATGCGGTATGCAGAAACAGATTAATGGCAGACCCCATGAAGATCACGTTGATAATAACTTGGAGGCAACAAGGAATGTGAAATAGTTGTGTGCAACTCTAGAGCATACTAGGTACTATAGGAAGTTCATCAGAAGTTATGCCCAAATCACCATGCCCATGGATAAATTGTTGAAAAAGGATGCTACGTTCTGTTGGAGTGATGAATGCCAGAAGAGCTTGGACATGCTGAAAGAGAAAATGGTCACCGCACCAATCCTAGTCTTCCCAAACTAGAAGAAGGAATTTCATTTGCATGTGGACACCTCATGTATTGCATTGGGGGTCGTGTTGACACAGGCGAGTGAGGGGGAATTGGACCATCCTATAGAATTCGCGAGCATGAAGTTGTCTAAGGCTGAGAAGAACTATTCCACTACAGAGCGTGAAGGACTATCCATGGTATACGTGCTCCAAACGTTCAGGCACTATTTGTTGGGTGGACATTTTAATATGTACACAGATCATTCTACGTTGGAATACATAGTCAATAAGCCTGTGTTGAGGGGGAAGATCTGCATATGGTTGTTGTTGTTCTAGGAGTATGATTTTGAAGTTATTATGAAGCTTGGACGATTGAACGCGAAACCAAATCATCTATCGCGCATCGAGACGGGAGAGGAGCCCACTAATTTGGAGGAAGGACTGCCTGATGCACAACACTTTGCAATGCGCATTGCAGATAGTCACTTTGAATATATCATACATTTCCTGACAACAGGGATTGCTCTAGAAGGGTATACAAGCCAACAAAAGAAGGAGTTAGTAGTACGCTCAATAGACTTCTCCGTCATTATAGGACACTTGTACAAAATGGGGTTAGATGAGATATTACAACGTTATGTACCTAAAGTTGAGTGAATCAGCATCCTCGCAGAGGCTCATGTAGGAGCTGCAGGAGGACATTATGCAGGAAAAGCAACAACGCAAAAGGTTCTACATGTTGGATTGTGGTGTCCAACTCTGCATAAGGATGTGAAAGCATATTATAGGGCATGTGACGCATGTCAAAGGACTAGTGGGCCATTATGGAGGGATGAACTACCTTTGATGCCGCAGGTGACGTTACAACTGTTCGAGAAATGGGTTGTCAACTTTGTGGGCCCAATTCAGCCTCCGGGAAAGAAGACATGTGTGCGGTACATCATCACCACGATTGAGTACTTGACCAGGTGGACAGAGGCACAGCCTGTGAAGGACTATAGGTGCAACAACAACAAATTTTCTTTTTGAATACATATTGACAATATTTGGTTGTCCAAATATCTTGATGAGAGATCACAGTACGCACTTTCTTAATGAAACAATCAATGGGTTGACAGAAGAATTTCAAGTGTATCATCAAAAGAGCATGCTTTATCACGTGTAGGCTAATGGGATGGTGGAAGCCTTCAATAAGATATTGGATAATGCACTAGAAAAGTTCTATAATTCTCAAAGAAGTGAGTGGGATGTTCGCGTACCAACAATGCTATGGGCATACAGAATGACTTGCAAGAAGTTGACTAGGAAAATACCTTTCAGACTCTTGTATGGCATAGAAGTTGTGATGCTAATGGAATACATTGTACCTAGTTTGCGCATAATGGCATTCACAGGAATGGTAGACTGTGGAGCCCTGGAAGAGAGACTCGTGCAACTAGCAGAGCTTGAGGAGGACCAATTTCTAGCTGGATTTCTGTTGTGGGGAAAAGTATCCGACTCGGAATGACCCTATCCCTACTCTAAGGGTGATAGTTCCTTAGCAACAACTGAAAGTAAAGCTTTGATATTTTTCCTTTATGAAAGTATAGAGAAGGAAGAAAAGATTGACCAACCGATGTCTTTCGCTTTTGTCGATCCTGTCTTCTCTCTTTGCCTCTTGTTCCCAGCTCCCTGCTCCTTTTGCCGGCCCAGCTACACAAAGATCCTGCAAAAACAAGAGAGGGAAACTACAAGAAACATGTGCTCATAACTGATGCATGGATTAGAATGAATCAAATATACAGATAAAAACAATACATCATTGCAATACAAGTATATAGGAGAACATCAAAGCTTTATTGATAGAAGAAAAAGGTTCTGAGAAGGTTACAACCATAAATGGCTCCAATCCAACAGCACCTCCCCAGCAGCAAGAAATCTCCTCTTCCCCTCTATAAAAGCAATCACCCAATAGCTCTAACTGTGAACCAACAGCACTTCCTTGCTTTGCACAAAATTCCAGCCTCCTTAGACCTCATTGAAGAGCTCTATATATAGGATATTTGGAGAAAAGATGAGTCAGCTTGAGGCTGGCATAAAGCTGACTAGTGTCCTCTCCCACTTTAGTTAAACTTCAGTTCTTGAGTCCACTTGGAGATCCTTGCTTACACATGGAGATCAAGTACCTCTTACTCATCACAGGGTGAATCCCTTGAACCAAGTGTCAGTTTGGAAGCTTCCTGGGCAATTGACACCTTGCAAAATGACTGTGCCACTTGGCCAATCTCGCCCAGCGCAGGTAGCCTTCATTAGATTTGACTTTCAGCGCAGGTACAAGGAGGAGCAGTTGCATTCCAGCGCAGATGCTCAGTGGGGCAGCTGACATGATCCAAAAATAGCCTGTTTTTGAGTGTTTTCAGGTGGAGAACTGATGGGAAGTGCTGTGGTTTGCTGACCTTGTCCTTCTAGGGGTAAGAGCAACATGTTTAGGGACTGAGGATCCCTGTAATTATTGACATTTCATGCTCCATGCTGCGAGGCACAAAAATGTCTATAACAGTTGCCCCCTAAAGTATGAGGCCGTTTATCGGGTGAAATGCTTTATCTAGAGGGTCCGAAGTTCATTCCAGTGCTGAGGAGGCGCCCTGTAATACAATACAATACAATACATTATTTTTCATTTTATTTTCATGATCTAGCTGAGGCGGGCATTCCCATGCTCAGCTTTATAAATACATTTTGGTACATAGAACAGACGATCGTCTAATGGTAGACTGATAATTCTCTGCTGAAATTATCATCCTTTGAGTAGGATGATCATCTGCTGCAATGATGTACATGACAAATGCTTTTATATTTCCTGAATATGTATCGCAACCCGGATGGATGAAACTAGATCCGGGGTCTTCAAACTCGTTCGATCTTCACTCTAAGTACAAGTCGATCCATGTGAGAATTTCGCTGAAGTCGAACATGGAAAGACATCGCTTGATTACCGGTCAATGATGAAAACCGTTAACAAGCGCGAGAGGAATCACCGATAATGATAATGACCCTCAAGGTACTGCAGTACAATTCACGTGGCGTGAATAAAGGACTTGGTGTCGAACGCCACGCAAAATCTTCTGGTCGAAGGTCATTGATGTATACCTGTCGCCGGAAGTGAGAAACTTGCCATTGAGGCATGCAAGCTTCAAAGTACTGAGGGGGTTGTTCCTAGATCAACTTCTTGGATAATGAGCTGAAGTCGACAAGAAGCGATCCGTCAAAGGAGGGCCTTAATGAATCCCACATCAATGACACGGAACGGAGCTAATGATTTTAGTGGAGGTGAAAACAAACTGTGACACATGATTCAGGGTGGCGATCATGAATGGATGAAGGATAATGTATGGTAGTGGATGGGACACGGTTGACACTTTCAGAATGACCTCTCTTGAACATATAATGACACTGATGCGATGGATAGGTAGCATTACCCCAAAATGTGGATGGTTTGGCGAAGACCATGGTGATGAGACCGGTGAATGAAACAACCCAACCTGATGTGGAACGGAGGAAAAGTGTCATGTTCAAGAGCGACTTGCTACCATTAAGCTTTGATGTTCTTCCAATTTTTCCCCAGTCATTTCTGACCAGTACCTCTTTATTTTTGTCAAGCTTGAGGAGGATAACATATGCTTGTTCTATAACCTGCCCTTCGGGCAAGCCCATCGCTATGATTTAACGAGCTTAGCGATAGGGAAACTCGTTCTCGTCTAAAGACAAGTTTGTCGCTATTTAATGAATTTAACGAGTCTAACGACAAGGATAACTCGGTCCTTTTCATTTTTAGAGAGTCTGAAAAGGTACAGAAAGTTAACTCCATAATTCCTTTTTCGTCATCTAATCCCTTAAGTCCGAAAAAGTATAAAACAATACAGAAGGGATGAGTCTTCGATTGCTTTAACGAGCCGAACAAAACAAGCGCTCGATCTTTTTGTGCAATAATCCCTCAGGTCCAAAAATATTAAAATCTAAATGAGGGATAGCTCTTCCGGTCGCTTTAATGAGCTGGAAGGCCAAAACTCGGCAAACTTTTCATATTTTACGAGTCAGTGAAAAGAGCTCAAAGAAGACTCGTCTTTTGAGGAACGAGTGATGAACAGGGATAGCAGCAGATTCTAGGTACAGGTTGGAATTCTCCAATCACGGCAGTGTCACAAGGATGGCTAGGTGAAATCACTCTTCGCAGATGTTCCTCAAAATGGGTAAACACACAAATGGAAGTGAATGATCGGCCAAATGACGGTGGAGGTGACGGTGCACAAACACGACCAAGGGCTTTTATGGCTGATGAATTTACGATCTCAAAAAGGGTATTTACCGGTTCATTTTTTCTGAATGAGCTTGAACTCTAAAGGAAAGCCTGCTCATGAACTTATGTTTATTTTTTAACGAGCATGAACTATGCGCTAAAACTACTCGGATCTTGCGTTTATTTTTTAACGAGCATGAACTATGTGCTAAAACTGCTCGAAATACCAGTCATAAAATAAGAATGCCTCCTCTAAGGATCCATTTTTTATAGAGCTTGCGCCTTACCACAGCTATGCTCCAACTCATCCTTCCTTTGTGTAAGTTCGGAAAACGGTTAATCTTAAAACTAGATAAATAACCGCCCCTAGCTTGCACTCCAGAAGGTTTGCATGCCCCCAGGTATAGGATAGAATTTCGAGGCTGCCCCTCCTCTCCCCCACCTCTGCTTTTCTTTGGGTGTTCACAGCTACTTGTCATCTTGCCAATCTAATGTTAACGATACTAGTCTTCTCGTTATTTTAAGGGGTCTTACGCGGTACTCAGTCTTCCCGTCGGCCCAACTTTTAATGAACAGCTATTTGTGACAAGAGAAGAACACTACTCAAAGACAAAACATTGGTATTATTGAGGGAGGCTTGTCTCTTTCTTATTATCCGAAGAGGGTTCTATTTGCTGCCGCAAATCAATCTCTTTCTTCGGCGATGTCTATCATTGGGTTACTCAAATATGGTTACCCTATATCACAACAATAGAATCTCTTTCTTTGGAGGCTGCCCCTACTTATCCTTCAAAACATTTGTTTTAATGGGTGAGGCTTGCTTTTCCCCAAAGATGGTTACTACTTGTTGCAATAAGGGAATTCCTACTTGGGCAGTGCCCACCTCTTTAGACAAAGGTGAATGACTCTTTAGCCAAACACATAACTTTAACAAAAGGATACTATTCCAGAACAACCCCTCTTCCATCCACGGACGGGGTACGGACTAGTCATATTCTTCTGCGGAAATTCTACCTTATACCCAGGGTTTCTTCTGCCCGAAGCAGACCAGGGTGCATGCCCCCTGGGTTCCAGTCTTTCTTTCCGAATCACTCGCACTCATCGGGAAGGAGGACTGGGGGCGGAGGCGAATCTTGTGTGAACAGACCATTTAGGAATGGTATTTGACTATTTGCGATGCGAGATCCCGGAAATGAAAGTTGGTCTACGAGCTTGACCATCCTTCCTTCGTGTGGAAAACACATTACTCTAAAGAGTGAGGAGACTATCGCTCCCATGCAATAAATATAGTCACGTCCAAGGAGTAGGTTATAATCCAAGGGTCCTTGGACGACCATCACGTTCAAATTAACGGTCTTCCCTTTCAATGTAACAGGCACATTGGGGAGGATTCCTAATGGTCGACTGGTTCCTTTATCAAAACCTGAGAGATTTCTTAACTCAGGTAAAAGCATTGGGGAACCCAGTGCTTTCCAAGCAACAGAGGAAAGGATACTCAAAGACGCCCCTTCATCAATGATAGTACCAGCCCTGATCATTCTATAGATCTGGACAATGATTCTGAATGGTACACTGGCTGGTAACCGGGGTCTGCCTAGTTGATTCCAATCAAAGGATACAACCAGGTTGCTTGGTGGTGGGACCGAATATACGGCCGGATATGACCCTGATGATGTTCCTTCCTGCGATAAAGGAATGGGCGCATTGCCCTGACGCTCATCAGAGTCGGTGCTGATGAAAAGAACCTGGATGGTGTCATCCTTACTCTCTTCAGTGATGGTGTCGCATGAAGATGACTCTTCGGCGACGGTGTCATTTGAAGATGAAACTTCTGAAGGTAGAACCGAGTCAACTGCCGTATCGACCTTTGGACTTTCGTCCGGTCTGGATTCAGTAGGTTCATTTTCAGTGACTGACGCTTCAGCCGACCACTTGAGTGGGCCAGCTGTATTTTCAATCAACGAAGGACTTGGCACGAGTTTTTTGTATCCAGGAGGAAGTTTTACCGGTGAAACCGGACGATCTTCCAAAACTCTCTTCTCTTCGTCTAAGAAGGGACAACGGTGGATGGCATGACTGCCTTCACACAACTTACAGGGGAATCTTACTCCCCCTTTTTGTCTCGATCCTTCACTTTCGCTGGTTGACGGAAAGCCATCAACCTGATTGTCAGAGGTTGATGCCCCCGAATTGTGCAGACGAGGGGACCAGTCCCTTAGTATCCGGGGAATACAGGGACAATCTCTGTGGAAATGGTCTCCTCTACATATGACACATGGCGATTTAGGCCCGGTCTGTGCAGTGGGTGGGTTTTCGTCAGATGTCTTTTGCTTGCCCCCAGTTGCCTTAGGCTCCTTCTTCTTCTTCTCTTTCTTCTTCCTTTCCTTCTTCTCCTTGGGAGGCTGACTTTTGCCAGCTCTACCTTGCGAAGATGAAGGATCAGAGGAAGTATTGTAAGAAGTGGAAGGCTGGTGGGTAGCTCTAGACTGGTCTAACTGTTGATTCGATTGCTCAGGATTAGTGGCGATCTGGACTACATTAGTTGAAAAGAGCCATACAGGGAGGCCGATTGTCAATCCTGGAAGTGACAATGTTGCCATATGAGGCGCACCAACATCTCCCCAAGAGGAGAAGGGATTTGGACTTCCGCCAAGGTTGCCTCCTTGGTTGGTGGGCTCCATACTTTTCAACTGAAAGATCAACGTGGGAATAACAGGTGATTTTGTTCCGCTTAAAATAAATTTTATTAACGACGCTTTTAGACACAAACTTGCTTTTTCATGTTTTAAGAGTCGAGAAAAAGCTAAAGATGACTCTAGTCGCCTTCGATGTATTAACGAGCCCGAAGTGACAAATGCTCGGTTGGACCTTTTCAGTTATAGAGTTTGAAAAGGGCCAAAAGAAACTGCTCTGGAGATCTAGGCAGAGGGTGTGCCAAACCTCTCGCGAAACCACAGAATACGTTTTACGGTACGGGTGGTCGATCTTCGTGAATGCTGTGTTCACTGCATCGCGATCAGTAGGGCGGCTGACACGGCTTCCTAAGGATAAAGGATAAATGCCTATAGGGGTCTCCCAATATACGCGACGGTACGCGGGAGCACAAGTCCGTATTAGTGCCACCGACTCTCAGGAGGAATCACCCACCTTCGTAGAGATCGACAGTCACTATGTTTAACGACGCCGGAACACGTCTCTACCTAGACCTCTAGATGTTTGCGTTATGTTACAAAGCGTTGTTATGTAAATTGGATTTATTTTAATGTTGATCTTGCTTAGCAGTTTGCCTTTAAGGATCACCACGAGATGTATATATACAACTTCCTACATGCAATCTAAGATGAGAAGCAAAACTTTTCGATCTTTCAACTTTGAAAACCTTAATCTACTGAGGGAAAAGAGGATATCAACTTTTCTCACAGATCATAGAACACACACTAAAATGCAATTTTTCCTAAATCGTCAAGCACACAGTCAAATGCAAAATGCACAATGCAGATATTTCTTTTCGTTATCCTTAATGTTGTTGTAAGACAAAAAGGAAACTGTTGTATAACTTTGAATCTAATTTCGAGCGAAAGTAAACAAGCTTGTCCAAAATCAAAAGACACCTTAAGATCGACTTGTTTAGACACTGGAAATGTATAGATTCAAACCACAAGACGAAAAACAAACAAGCTCAAACAGCCATGAACAGTAATAAAACTAGCTCTTAAGATCACAAAGACACTTTTACAGTTCAGGATCTAAGAGGTCACAGCTATACTGGTTCGCTTTTCACAATGGGAAACTGTAACTGAAACAAGAAATACTGAAAGAACAATCACAGTTTCATCACACAACTGAGGCGGAATAATGTCAAGGAAAGTTGGTTTACAGCAAGTACCATGACAAGCAATCAACAGCAAAACAACAGTGAAAACAGGGCTAAGACACAGTGGGAAACCTCAGGAAGACATAGCCTAACTGGATCAGCGCAGGCT
Source organism: Pinus tabuliformis (assembly GCA_031772625.1). Taxonomy (NCBI): domain Eukaryota; kingdom Viridiplantae; phylum Streptophyta; class Pinopsida; order Pinales; family Pinaceae; genus Pinus; species Pinus tabuliformis. The sequence goes on from CM062817.1 coordinate 127,361,158, forward strand.
CTGGTCTGTCAAATTGACTCTCAGTGCAGTTCCCGAAGGGAGTACCTGCGCTGGAATGCAGACTGCCTGTGGACAGCCTGCACTGAGACACGAGAGTTGCGTTTACAAGGATTTCCGAGTCATAAAAAGCTCAAAAATGCACTGTTTTTGCTGAAATAAAAAGCTATAGGTCAAGTACAAGCTAAGGGATGATCAAGAGGATGAAAAGCTATCACAAAGAGTACAAGAGTCTTTTGTAGATCAGCTCTTCAAATCATGAATCTGCTCAGTAAATGAGCAAGAGTAGCAGCCCCTCTACTTCGCTTTTGATATAGTCAAAAGATTTTCGATTTGGTACTCTTTGGTTCAGGAAATGAATAGCAAAGATACTACAAACACTAATAAGATACTAGGCTCCCCAGTGGAGTCGCCAGTTTGTTGTGGGGAAAAGTATCCGACTCGGAATGACCCTATCCCTACTCTAAGGGTGATAGTTCCTTAGCAACAACTGAAAGTAAAGCTTTGATATTTTTCCTTTATGAAAGTACAGAGAAGGAAGAAAAGATTGACCAACCGATGTCTTTCGCTTTTGTCGATCCTGTCTTCTCTCTTTGCCTCTTGTTCCCAGCTCCCTGCTCCTTTTGCCGGCCCAGCTACACAAAGATCCTGCAAAAACAAGAGAGGGAAACTACAAGAAACATGTGCTCATAACTGATGCATGGATTAGAATGAATCAAATATACAGATAAAAACAATACATCATTGCAATACAAGTATATAGGAGAACATCAAAGCTTTATTGATAGAAGAAAAAGGTTCTGAGAAGGTTACAACCATAAATGGCTCCAATCCAGCAGCACCTCCCCAGCAGCAATAAATCTCCTCTTCCCCTCTATAAAAGCAATCACCCAATAGCTCTAACTGTGAACCAACAGCACTTCCTTGCTTTGCACAAAATTCCAGCCTCCTTAGACCTCATTGAAGAGCTCTATATATAGGAGATTTGGAGAAAGGATGAGTCAGCTTGAGGCTGGCATAAAGCTGACTAGTGTCCTCTCCCACTTTAGTTAAACTTCAGTTCTTGAGTCCACTTGGAGATCCTTGCTTACACATGGAGATCAAGTACCTCTTACTCATCACAGGGCGAATCCCTTGAACCAAGTGTCAGTTTGGAAGCTTCCTGGGCAATTGACACCTTGCAGAATGACTGTGCCACTTGGCCAATCTCGCCCAGCGCAGGTAGCCTTCATTAGATTTGACTTTCAGCGCAGGTACAAGGAGGAGCAGTTGCATTCCAGCGCAGATGCTCAGTGGGGCAGCTGACATGATCCAAAAATAGCCTGTTTTTGAGTGTTTTCAGGTGGAGAACTGATGGGAAGTGTTGTGGTTTGCTGACCTTGTCCTTCTAGGGGTAAGAACAACATGTTTAGGGACTGAGGATCCCTGTAATTATTGACATTTTATGCTCCATGCTGCGAGGCACAAAAATGTCTATAACAATTTCACCAACAAGTCCAAAAGGAGCGTGAAAATGCATGGCATGATCAACACATTAAACTGTGCACCTTCAAGGTAAATGATCTAGTTTTGTTATATGACAGCAAGTTTGATAAATTTCTATGGAAATATAGGATGCACTGGCTAGGGCCCTATGTCATCAAAGAGATTATCGACAGTGGAGCGGTTCAATTGGTTAAGTTAAATGGGGAGCCCTTCCCAGGAAAGGTGAATGGTCACTGATTGAAGCCATACACTAGTGATTCGGCTAGGTGACCATATGAAGGTAGCATAGTCTTAGCGCTCCAGGCAGCTGAAAGGAGAAGAAGGACTATAAACTACATTGCCCGGGTTGGGGAACTGCACGATGAGGAAAATGCACAGAATGAGGAGATGTTAGAGAGACCACACAAGCATGTAGAAGGTTGCGCTACCCAAGAAAAAACTGCACAGGTTAGCCAGAAAGTGACTGTCAAAGTCACTGTTCATGATTTCACGATGAAAAAATGGCCAAATGGAGTGGGGGAGACATTTAGGATGAAATTTATGGGTAATATCCTTAAAAATATGTCACCAATCTAGCATTAATGAATCGATTTTGGGGGGAATGGCCTTATTTGAATTCAAAATGGCTTATAAATTACATGTGGCTGCCCAACGAAGAACACTTGGCATTTTGAGCATTGAGTTGTTGAGCTCTCAGATGCGTATGAACCATGAATTCTTTGAAGCTCTGATAGCGAATTCAGCATTTGATCAATTTCCAAAGGAGACACAAGAACTGTTGAGTAGCATCATGTCGACACCAAAAGAAACTGTAGATATTGGGGAAGCAGTGACAGCCGAAGGGGTTGTGCCAGAGGTTGTTATGGAAACAAAGGGAGATACTTAGGAGGTTGCATAGATACCAGCTTAAGTCCCCAAGTCACCATGGTCGCCTAGACCAAGGCCTACCCCGACCCAGGGGAGTGACAAAAGCAAGAAAGGCAAGAAAACCATGAAACTGCAGTCGATTCACATGTCGCCTAGGAGAAACCCATTGAAGGACAAACCCACCGCACAAGAAAATGGAAAAAAAATTAACCTAAAATCGGAGGAGGAAGAAATTGATGATATCCCAATGGACGATGAGGATCTTGGGATAGAAATGGAGGACATTTAATTTGAGGGGTCTAACCCCATTACTAAATTGCCTAAGTACATCCCTTCATGAAGGGGCAAGGCCAATGTTCGGCGTGGGATCTCCCTAAGGAACTTTTTAGGGCTTGAAGCCCAAGTTTTGACTAAGTCCATTATAAAGACTCCACGATTTGTGGGCGTGGAGCGTGAAGTTGTAATAGAGTCATAGGGTTGTTCGCCCTCGTATTTGTAATGTAATGTCGGTTTGAGAGATCTACCCATGGTCTGCAGACCATGGGATTGTATAAATAGATCGAGGCTCTAAGTGTAAAGATATCGAAGATAAAGGGAAGAAGGATCAAAGGAAATCAATCCATGAAGCATTGACTCGAAGTGTAGAGTCATGTCTTTGGTTCATAGAGTAGGAGAAGGATCTGCAACTGAGTGTGCAGAGGCCTAGTAGTTCGCAGTTGAGTGCACGGACCCCTGTAGCTGAGTGTGCAGGGCAGGTTGAGTCTGTAACCATTGGAAGCATTAAGAGAAGTGTTACCATATTTCTGTGTATATTTTTTTTTTTTTGCATTGAATCATATTGGGTATGAATTGCATGTTTACTATTTATTTACTGTGCAAACTTATATGAATGTGCTAAATAAGTAAATCTAATAGAAGGTATCTGTTTACACAAAGATAACTAATTTTTATAAGAAGATAAGTGATCCACGGTGTGACTTGGGGAAACAGTGCAGATCATTGCTCCTACAGTGCAAAAGCCCCACAACCCCTAGTTAGGGTTGTACGAAGGTGAATATAACAGGGCACGAAGGCCTTGCAGGCCAAGGATGGGCGTGAAGGCCTTGCAGGCCAGGGAAGGGCGCGAAGTAACTTGCGCAAAAGTATTCATAGTTGGACTAAATCAACCCCCCAGACATCTCAAGGGTGTGGAAACCTGGTTCCAGCATCCCCCCATACTGCTTCGGGTGAGAACTCAATCCACGCCCCACGGACTGTTGCTGAAAGGGCTAGTAGTATAGGGATTTGTTTAGCTAATTAACTCTTTTTAATCACTCAGAATTTTCTCTAGAAGTTATAAGAAGAAAGAAAATGACTGAGGTAACCACAAACCAACTTTTAGGCATAGGCTCTAGCCAACTTAAGTCCAGAGAGGGTTCTCTATATGATTTAGCTTTGTTTTGTTGGGATTTTAGGCTAGTTCTTAAGGTTTAGGGGGGTTTTTTATTTGTATTGAAGATTGGGTTGTGGGGTTCTTTAAACAGATGGATAGGATGATGTCTCTAGACAATTGGGCATATGGAGTCAAGAAAAGAGAAGCAGGACTAGATCAACTCATTAAAGGGAATGTTCAAAGGGCAATATAGCAGAGTAGAGTGCAGGTCATTAGGCTAGAGGGATGGAAAAGGTTTTAACCAGGGTGAGAAAGAAATTAAGAATTCTTAGACTGGGATTGAAATGAAGCACAGGGGGGTAATCAGAAACAAAGGGTAATTAAGAATCCTTTGCTATAGATTAAAGGAAACAACCTGAACTAAGGAGCAACTAAGAATTCCTTAACCTAGATTATTTGTAGAAAACATGTAATTGCCTAATTGTTATAACATAATGTAATTAAACAAATTCTGATACAATATCCCAATTATGGCATTCAGATTTAGATCAACAGTATGAAAAACTTTAAGTAACAACAACGTGAAAAAATACTTGTCTACACTTCGCTCTGCACATGAATCCTTTGAAATATATAGTCTTTATTCATCAATCCAGCTTGCTGGCTCAATCAATTCTCCAATAGCTTTTACATTCTTTTGATCAAGAAGTCTATAGAAATGTCTAAGAATCCACCCTACATACTTCAAATTGTGAAGTATTTATACAAAAATTATTACAAAATATCTCAAAACAAACTTGAGATTTAATCTTGGAAATACAAATATCTTCTTGCAAGAAGATAGAGACAGCTATTGAATTGTTTCATGTTGTCCCTTTTATTGTGGTATTGTTGGATTTTACGGCTGGATTTGTAGGCCTTTGTGATGGCTTGATATTGTGGTCTTTTATGCTAGAATCTTCTTTAACTTTTGTCTTTCACCTGATACTCTTTGACCCAGATACTCTTTAACTATGCTGACCTATTTTCATATGTTTACCTGGCTATTCTACTTTTACTATGTAGTAACCTTTTTTCTGTAAATTTCTTATAGTAAATTTGTCATGTTTTCCCACCATTCAGCATCAGGTATTTTGAAATTCATCATCCGCCTATATATATCATCAACCTCAGTATATTTGGAAAAAATGGGCTTGGTGATGAACAAGTGTTTTTATCTCATGCTCGAGAAAAAACAAGTTCTCAAATGTATTATAGAAAAATTTGCCTGTTAGCAATGCTTTTATTGCTGAAGTGCTAGATTTTTCTTTAGACAACTATCTGAGTCTATTATCATAGTCCAGCTGTGTCATAAGTTTTTCATTAATGACCAAGGGACTGGGCAATCCTTTCTCCCTCAAAATTTGGAATTTAGCCATGAATCTATCAATGGCTACCTGCATGTTCTGACACTTTTCTTCCAAGTTCAGCATTAGGTTTCTCTTGGAAAGGACCTGATCCAGGTGGATATTGGTGGCCACCTACCAAGTCCACTTGGACCCCCACCATTGTTTCTCTCAGCATTTTCAGTTTCCTTAATTGTAGCACAAGTTACTATTTTTAGCAGTTTTTCAAGCCCTGAACTTCCGGAGCCATTTTGAGGCCTTAAATGACATTTTTTGGGAAATATGGGGGCAACATGGATCCATGGACGAATTTTTCCCTTCCCAAAGTGGTAGTGCTCGGATATATCTTTCTAACGAGCTATTGTACACATCAAATGGAGATCGTATGCCAAAGTTATGACCTTGGGAAGTTGATGTACCAATTTACCCAAACAGGGCCCACAGTTTGACGTTTCATCTTCTAGGGTTAGGTTTTGGAATGTTAAGAGTTTTCCATTGTTTCTCAACAATAAATAGGCCTTCGAACCTCATTGTAACATAGTTCAGAGGCATGTAGCCACCACATCTCTTCTCAAAGATAAGCTACCATCGCCCTAGCTGGTTTATTTCCATTACTGTTTGTAAGCATATTTCAGTGTTTTACATTAATGAAATGAAGTATTATTTCCACTGCATATATGTGTTTATGGTTATCTCTGTAATTTGTTGCATTCCTATTTAAGTCTGGATTAGTGGTATTAGAGCGATCTGCTTTTCCTCTGTTTTTCTTTATATGTCCCCAACGAGGTCAGGATATAAGGAGTTAGGGCTTGAACTGGTCGAACCTTTGCAAGACTAGCCTCACAAATCCCGATGGCCTCCCATGGTGGATGAGAAGAAAGATGAGGGGGCAGGAGATCCTATCAAAATCTTGCTCGAAGAAGCCCTCGAGCGACAATGGAATGCGATGATGGACAACTTTTCCCAGATCCTTCAGCGGCTACCCAGAAGCGACGCATCAGCTTCCAGCAGCTACTCTGGAAACGCCACGCCCTTTAAGGTACAAGTTAATTTTCAAATCCCCATATTCAAGGGTCAAATAGACGCAGATGCCGTAGATAAATGGTTAAATCTGCTAGAGGGTTATTTTTCTATTCATGAATTTTCGAGTCGGGAAAAGATTGTTTTCGCTCTTCCCAAAGCAGCCCCCCACGTCAAGGACCAGTGGGAAACCTACTGCGAGTAGAAGGATGAAAATACCGGCTCACTATTTTAAGCCACACCCACCTGGAATTCATTTTGAGATGCCATCAAGGAGTAGTACTACCCTGTCGGAAGCTATGACGATGAATACATAAAGTGGACCACGCTGCGGCAGGGAAGGGACCAAGACGTGCTGGAGTTCACAAATCTTTTCCATACCCTTCATACAAAGTTGGGTATCAAAGATTCAGAGCAACATTTGATACTCAAATGCCATGGCTGCCTGCACAAGTACATCCAGGAAGAAATATAATTCCTGAACATCTCCTCACTCGGCATAGCATACCGATATGCCGTCAAGGTCGAGCAGAAGTTTAAACAAAAGAAGCAAGACTTTGGATCTGTGAATCCGAAGCAAGGGAAAGGTGCCCCTAAACCATAGAACAAAGGACAAAGCCAAGGTGAGGCAACCCAAGACAACCTGCCAATACTGTAAGCAAAGAATAGCACCACGAAGCCGAAAAAGGACACAGGAAAATGGTGTGAGTTCCATAAGAGCTCCACTCAAAACACAAGTGAGTGTCAGGCCAAGCAGTCACTGGTGGCTGAGCTAAAGGTTTCAGAATCAGATGCATGTTCCAACTCTGAGTCAAAACTAGACAAGGGGAATGACAAAGGGAAGCAGATCATTAATGTAGATCCCAACGCCACTATTGCTATAGCCAAGATCTAGAAAAATGAACCCGAAGATCCAGAGGAGGAGGAGCATCTCTTCCACTCCCAGATGTGGGTAAAGGGATCCTTGCTATAGTTCATTGTCAATAGCGGGAGCCAAAAGAACCTCATTTCAGCAGAGGTTGTGAAGCGGTTGGGTTTACCGACCACAGAACATCCACAACCATACATCATCGGGTGGCTTCACCAAGGATGGATCTTCGCGTGAGCCAGCAGTGTCGCCTTCCATACAACATCAAGCCCTTCATGGATGAGGTATTGTGTGACATTGCTCCCCTTGAAGTTTGTGATGTATTATTAGGACAACCATACTTATGGAAGCGACATGCTATGTATGAATCAAGGCCCCATGATATTATTATTACATTAGGAAATAAGTTGTACAGGATACCAGAGGTAGCACTGCCTATCGCCATCTCTTTGATTATTGCAAAACAATGCAGTAAGCTCATTTTCAAAACCAGGAAATTTGTTTTCCTAATGATACGCCATCAAGGAAAGAAGAAGACGGTGGCCACGACCTCCAGACAGGGCCCCTCCACATGACAACTACAGATGGACATGGTCGTGGAGGAGTACGAGGACATCTTCACCTCCCCCGCAGGGGTTCCTCTGCACTGTCAAGTTAAGCACTCCATTGATCTGACCCCAGGTGCACCGCTACCCAATGGACAAATTTATCGGCACTCCATTCTAGAGAACGATGAAATCAAGAGGTAAATTCAGGAGCTGCTACATAAATGTCACATCCGTCCAAGTTCATTGCCTTGTGGGAGCTCGATCGTGTTGGTACAGAAGAAGGATGGGACTTGGAGACTCTGTATTGACTATCGGGCACTGAACAAGATCACTGTCCGTAATAGGTACCTGATCTCGGAGATTGATGACCTCCTGGACCAACTAAAGGGGGAAAATATTTCAGCAAGATCAATCTGAAGTCAGGATATCACCAGGTACCAATCAAACCCTATGATGTGTGGAAGACTGCCTTCAAAGCCAAGGAGGGCCTTTTCGAATGGTTGGTTATGCCTTTCGGATTGACGAATGCTCCTACAACCTTCATGAGGCTAATGGATGACATCTTGCGGCCATTCACCAACTCATTTGTAGTGGTATACTTGGATGACATTCTGATCTTCATCCATAGTTGAGAAGAGCACCTCCACCACATCCAAAAAGTTCTCCAAACACCAAAGCAACACAAGCTATGTGCCAATTTGGAGAAATGCAAATTTGGCATGACCCAGGTTCAGTATCTGGGATACATTATTGATGAACAGGGGGTGCATGTGGATCCAACCAAGATCCAAGTCATTCGAGATTGGCCATCTCCAACCACTTTAACAGAGCTCCACAGCTTTCTAGGTCTTTCCAACTTCTACCGCATGTTCGTGTTGGGGTTTTCTCATATCACGTGGCCCTTGAGTCAAGTCACCAAGGGAGGAGCGAAAGAAAAATTATTTTGGTCTGAATCTCAATAGAAGGCATTCATAGAGTTGAAATATCACCTCTGCATGGCACCAGTGCTCGCGTTACCAGATTTACAACAACCATTTGAGGTCGAGACAGATGCCTCTGACTATGCTATTGGGGCAGTCCTTCCTCAACATGGGCATCCAGTGGCATATCACAGTGAAACACTTTCAGACACAGTCTGAAAGTATCCCACTTATGATAAAGAGATGTATTCCATTATGCAAGCCTACTGATAATGGAAGCATTACATTTTGGGGAAGGAAACGGTCATCCACACAGACCACCGACCCCTGCAGTTCATACAGACCCAAGGGAAATTTCAGAATGATCGCCATCAGAAGTGGTCTACATACCTGCAAGAGTTCTATTTGAATATCAAGTATAAGAAGGGTAGCACCAAAAATGTTGTATATTGCCTCAATTGACCACCAATCATGGCATTAAACACCGTGCTCAACTCTTGTGGGCACAAGGCTTCTGATTGGCCACTTCTCTACAAAAGCAACCCAGAATTCAACCACACATACTAGACACTCTTGGAGGGTCGACATGTTCTAGATTTTCACCTCTAGGATGCTCTGTTATGCCACCTGGGTCACCTTTGTGTTCCTTCAAGCGAGCGTGCCAAGATGATTTTGGAAGCACACTACAGTCGGGTTGCTGGGCATTTCAGGGTCGAGAAAATGGTGGTAGTACTACAAAAGTATTTCTATTGGTTGAATCTTCGACAGGATGTCGGGAAGTACATCAGATCATGTACTGCATGTGCCATTGCCAAACCGACCATCAAGAAGCAAGGCCTCTATACCCCGCTGCCTACCCCTAGTTGACCTTGGGAATCCATCTCCATGGATTACATGTCAGGCCTTCCTTCCACTAAGAATGGAAATGAATGTGTTTTTGTGGTCGTCGACAAGTTCTCGAAGATGGCCATTATGGCGGCCTGCAAGAATAATATCACAACAAAAGCCACTACTAAAGTCTTCTTTGAACGAGTGTGGGTGCACTTTTGGATCCCACAGTTTATCATCTCAGATCAGGACAGTCGGCTCCTCAATACATTTTGGTCCTGTCTCTAGTCAATGCTGGTGTTACACTAAAAAATGTCACCATGACTATTTACAGTTAGTATGGCTCAATCAATAGTCATGCTACCCTCTTAGGCAAGTCTTATGCCTCTGCTATCCATCTCAAACTCAAAGAAGGGAGAAAGTCTTGTAAAAAATGTGTTTATCTCTGGGGACGCAGGTTCTCTCAAGCCTTACCTGCGGGGACACTCACAATGTTCACAAAGGCTACGTCCTTGGACGCTCTGTATATTAAGGGACAGGTGCGTCCTTCTGTAAAAGGCAAAATGCGCAAGTTTCATCTTAAAAAAGTTACTTGTGGTTACTTCTAGAACTTTCTAGAGGTCGGTTTGATGAAATGGATGCGCCTCCAGTTGGTTCATGTATCCCTATTAAGGAGGAACTTATCCCATCAATAAGGGAGCTATCCCACCCAAAGAGGGGGATTATCCCATTGATGGTGGACCTGAATAACCTCTTTACAGCACTATAAATAAAGGCATTGAACCAGAGGGAGGGGAGGTTGAAGCTATACATTTTCTTTGGGTAAATGCTGTAGGAATTAGGACTCCCATTTAGAACCTTGTGAGGAGAGATTGTCTTTGCTTGATTCTACTTGGAAGTGGGTGAGCTTTGTCAAAGTAGAGGAAAACCCTTGATGGACCCTGGGAGGAACTTGCACAACACCAAGGCCAGGTTGTAAGAGTTTCTTTGTTTCGTTATTAATACAAACTGGTTCATTTTTCTCAATAGCTTGTGTTAATGAGTTATTTCATGTGTTCCTTGGTCTGCATGTTGAATATATGTTTTATTATATGAGATGCAAGTGCTTGGTAATTGTTTGATTGTTTGTGGTTGCAGGAATTGATGTGAAGGAGGAGCTCATCCGGATCGGCAAAGACGGACTACAACAACAGCGTTTTGGAATAAGGTAAGCCTAAACACTTGTAGTTTCATGTTTTAAAAGGTGTATTTAGAGAAAGATCGCTCCATTTTGTCTTGTTTGTCGCTAGAGAGTTTAGACTCCTAGGGAGGTCAATTGTGTCCGCACAAACGACTTTTTCCGCCACGACAAATTGGCGACTCCACTGGGGAAGCCATTAATGTGAAAGTCTTTTCCTTTGTGTGAACTTTGCTCTGAGAAAATCATTTTTATTTTCTGGTTTTTGACTGTGAGAATTAGTATTTGGGTGGCTTAGCTTTAGATTTAGTTAGATTTGGTTTTTCTTAACTTTTCCAGAAGGACGCACCCTCTGAGTACTGCACAGTGCGTCTTTGGACGCGCTGTTGTCGTTTGCACAGAGCGGGCCCGCGCCTGTTCTAACGGGTTGCCTGCGTCTTCCTATAAAAATTTAGGAAAACTCCATTTTTGCTTTAATTGCTTTTAGATTTTGTTTTTTCTTAGTATTTTCTGCCCAGATCCTTTAGTACCCTGTCAAAATTTTTCACCTGAACTTGTTTCATTAGCATTCCTGCTTTTAGCTTTCATCAATTGGGTGTTTTGAGTCTCTTTTTTGAGAAATTCTTAATTTGATTTCCTTTGGTCATTACTTGGAGGTTTCTCTCAGTCTTTTCACAATTTTGCATCTTTTTGCTTTTGTTTTTGCAAAAAAATTTCCCCCTCATTCGCCGGGGGGGGGGGGGGGCTAAATTGTGTATGAGTGTTAATCGCCTTTGAGTGTTTTTATGTTTTGATCTTTGGAACTCTCACCCAATTTTCTCGACTTGCACTTGATTGGTTCTTAGATTACATTAGAATCATCTTGTGTTTGAGAATTCTCTTGCATAGATCACATTTGCATAATTAGAGTTCTCAGTTTCAGAATATGAATGAAAAATGTGCATAGATTACATTTGCATACTTTTCATGTGAATTGTGCATAGATTACAATTGCATAGTTTACATTCTGAAAAATCAATCGTAGATTTAGATCATCTTTCTTTGATTTGAATTTACACAAAAATAAAAATAAAAATTGGTTTGGAATTGATTTGCATTAGTTTTTCTTGATGAAATTAGTGCATTAGAGAATTTGTTAAATTTTCTCTTAATGATCAATTTTTTTCATTGTTGGAAGTGAATGGAAACTCTCTCCTTACTCTAGTTAGGATTCATCGAATTGAAAGGATTGCATTATCATATTCGATTGCATTCAGTTGATTCGGGTCATAACACCATTGGTTTCATCTCCATTTACCCATTTGAGTAATAACAGCCTTAATAACACAGCGCTTAATTAAAATTCATCTAGTAATTTTTACATTTCTAGGGCTCTGAAACACCAACATAGCTTAGGCTAGGGTCTTGGAGTAGGTGAGTACTTAACTCTCCAAGACTACAAAACCAAACAGATAGTTTATCTTGAGTAGAATAAATCCAATTGTTTCAATTGCACTCTGGGAAAGCTCCTCTTAAAGGAGAAGCACGAGCTCGTGTCCGAACCAGTGAGGGGATCATTCCCCCCTCGTTGGGAACGACGCCAGACAGTACGTATTACAAACGGTAAACCTCGGATTAACCATTGTCGAGGAGCCAGGGGTCACTTATCGGTAAACCTTGGATTGTTTTCAAGGAACCGGTAAGGGGATTGAGCTTGCTACTCTGCCCTTGCGTGCTGTCGGAGTTTAGACTATTCCCCCAGGTGTATTTGTTACTGTTGGTGACCTTAGTGACCATAATCTTTAGGGTTCTACCGAGGTGACGGTGGAGGGAAGGTCCCACTGTACCTGGAGCAGACGTCGGTTATACTCACTTGGATTTTCCGGGGGGTTCACTTCACTTTGAGACAGTTAAAGTGGAGGAACTTGTGCCGGTCTATTCATTAAGCAGGTTGCCGGGGTAACTGTTCCACCCACCACTTCTGTACTGAATTCGGCGATGTTGGGCTTCATCACCAACTAGTGTTTTCGGTCCGGAAGGCTACTGTTTGTGTATGGTTTGACTCCTAGATTTGATAGCACGTGTTAATTTGTTTGTTTTTACTTTTAGAGACCATAGGTGTGAATTGTGAATTTTAGTTGTTAAGTGTGAATTGTGAATTGTTAATTTTAGTTTTAAATTGTTAATAAAATTCACTGAAGTTGAAGATAATGGCAAATGTTCCGGAATTTATCAACCTAGGAACCCCTCCTAATGAGAATCCTAGTACTTTTCCTTACTTTGGAAATGTTGGTCCTCCTTATATGGCTACTTTGTCATTACCTGGATTTACAATAGGTTTACCGATATGGTTATTTTCAACTTCGTTGGCCCAAAATACTCCAATTGTTCCATCTCAACCGGATGCTTCACCTCAACAGAGTTCACCATCTCAACATCACCAACCTTCTATTGACCCTTTACCTTCTTCGCCTAATTTTTCTTCCTCCATTTCTTCCTCTTCGCCTGGTAAAAGCCTTGATGCTAGTAACCAGGAGGTTAAGAAGAAGAAGAAAGGGAAGAAGAAGAAAAAGAAGAAGAAGCAAGATAAGAAGGAAGTCAACCAACCAACCATGGCTGTAAGTGTTAGTTGTGTTGAGGAAAATTCCGACATGCATCGTAAACCCAAATACCCTTGCAGGCTTTGTAAGGGTGACCACTTCCTTGTCAATTGTCCTGGTATTCCAAAGGTCTTGGAAGTATAGTCAGAAAAATCTCATCAACTTTTCGTTGATCCATCAACCAGTGATAGTCAGGTTTCTGGGAAAAAGGGTAAAGTTAGGTTTCCTTGTAAGTTATGCAAAGGGAGCCATCAAACTCACATTTTCCCTCACATGGATGAAGCCTCAAAATTGTTGGAAAACCTTACTATTCCACAACAAGAATTTCCAACTGGTTACCGTAAACTTTCTCCCAACCTACCGTCAACTGACGAAGTGATTGATCAAATTTCAAGTAGAGTCAATCACACTCTTCCATTGTAGAGTGAAACTCATGTCACTCAGGTTGATGATCCATTAGTTGATCAAGTGGTCGATTCAATTTCACATTCGGTCGATCCCACTTTCCATCTAGAGAGTGAATTTCATACCGCTCAGGTTCTTCTTGTTACATCAGATTCTTTTATGCCGGGGGGCATTTCACCTGTTTCTACAGAACCCCCTCCAAGCACTGAGGTCTTTTCCTTTGATTGGAATAGACTGACAGAACCTCGTCTTCCTTCCTCCATCCCCTTCCAAATCATTGTCAAGGCGGGTGGTAGGGACATACATCGTACTCAGGTAGATGAAGGTGCTTCTGTTAGTATTTTATCCTCAACTGTTTGGAAAGCTTTGGGTTCCCCTCAGCTTGCGCCTATTACGCAGAATCTGAAAGCTTTTAACAGAACCATTAGTGAACCTTTAGGGATCCTTCCTAAGTTTTCTATTACCTTGGAAGGTAAGACTGTTTGTATTGATCTTATGGTAGTTCGAGGTCCCTTGGATTTCAATTTACTCCTTGGGCGAGACTATGTTTATGCAATGAAAGCTGTCGTATCGACACTCTTTCGCGTGATGTCTTTCCCTCACAATGGCAGTATTGTGACTGTAGACCAGCTTTTGTTCCCTAGTCTTGTTTCAACTACCAATAATATGACACCCCTAAATGTTCCTGATTCTAAAGTGGTATCTACCCTGCCACGGGTTAATTATGTGGCAACTGGTCCCATGTTTTCAGTTACCGATGTAAGTGAGCCTCTCACTGTTGATTTAGATACGGTAATTGACATGGAAAACTCTATGGGATTACTTGAACACGATGTTCTTATCCCTTTTGAGTCCCTTGACATGTGTTCCTTCCCAAGAAGTATTCTTCCTTCGGATGAAGACCTCTTGGAAGCCATGATCAAGGTGTGTCCATTGACATGTCTTTCCTCCAGTTGGAAGCCATGATCAATGTTACGAGGATAGTTTTTTCCTGTATCAACCTCGTTAAAAAATGAAATAGGCTAGCATGAGGACAGTTCTTTTACTGAGTCAACCTCATTAAAAAATGAATCAGCTAGATTTTAGGATATGTAGGTAGATTGTAGAAAGTAGGGTTTGAGGACAGTTCCTGTTACTGAGTCAACCTCATTAAAAAATGAATCAGGTTTGAGGACAGTTCCTGTTACTGAGTCAACCTCGTTAAAAAATGAATCAAGTACGAGGATAGTTTTTTCCTGTATCAACCTCGTTAAAAAATGAAATAGGCTAGCATGAGGACAGTTCTTTTACTGAGTCAACCTCATTAAAAAATGAATCAGCTAGATTTTAGGATATGTAGGTAGATTGTAGAAAGTAGGGTTTGAGGACAGTTCCTGTTACTGAGTCAACCTCATTAAAAAATGAATCAGGTTTGAGGACAATTCCTGTTACTGAGTCAACCTCATTAAAAAATGAATCAGGTTTGAGGATAGTTCCTGTTACTGAGTCAACCTCGTTAAAAAATGAATCAGGTATGAGGATAGTTATTTTCTTGTGTCAACCTCTTTAAAAATGAAACAACTCCCTTTTCAAGTTAAATATTGAAAGTAAACCTTCATTTCATCCAGCCGGTTGAATGCATTGAAGCCTGGGGGGCATGTACCTCGCTTTGCATCATTATGCTGGGGGCATGCGAAATTTTTGAGCATAGTTCCTTGTCTTGTGTCAAGCTCATTAAAAAATGAAACAAGGGTAGGTTAAGTAGGTAGATTGTAGAGCGTAGTCATGAGCACAGTTCCTTGTCTTGTGTCAAGCTCATTAAAAAATGAATCAAGGATTTTATGAGCGTAGTTCCTTGTCTTGTGTCAAGCTCATTAAAAAATGAATCAAGGATTTTAGAGCATAGTTCCTTGTCTTGTGTCAAGCTCGTTAAAAAATGAATCAAGGTTTTTAGAGTAAAGTTTTTGTTAGGTAGATTGTAGAGTAGTTATGAGCATAGTTCCTTATCTTGTGTCAAGCTCGTTTAAAAAATGAAACAAGGGTTTTGAGGATAGTTCTTTTCCTGTGTCAACCTCACTAAAAAAAAAAATGAAACAGCTCCCACAAGTCTTTCTAAGATCTTGAAAGTAAAGCTTCATTCCATCCACCTCATTGAATGCAATGAAGCTTGGGGGGCATGTACCTCGTTTTGCGTCATTATGCTGGGGGCATGTGAACTTATAACAAGCATAGTTTTTCGTTTCAAGCTTGCGTAAACATGAAACCGAATCCGAGCATAGTTCTTTTCCTGTGTCAAGCTCGTTAAAAAATGAAACAAATCCTCCTCTAATTGAGTCGAGAGTTTGACTAGATCTCATAGATGTTAAGTTGTGTATTTAGGTTAGTTATTTTAGTTTTTTACATAATTTTAGGTCGAGTCTTACAAATGATCTCGTAACTCAAACCTCATTTCATCCAACTGGTTGAATGAAATGAAGCTGGGGGGCATGCGCTCTAGCAGTTATGCTTAGGGGGCATCAAGCACAGTTTTTTCTCTGTTTCAAGCTTGTGTAAAAATGAAACTACTTTGAAGCATAGTTTTTCTCTGTTTCAAGCTTTTGTAAAAATGAAACCTATTTCGAGTCAATTTCAGTTATTTTCAAGACTCGTTAAACTCATGAAAATCCCGAGATTATTTTGCTATCTTTCATTCTCGTAAAACAAATGAAAATGCCGAGTTCTTTCCGTCTTTTCCTGCTCGTAAATTAAATTGAAAGTCGGCCATATGAGTACATTTTTATCCCTTTTTCGAACTCGTTAAAACTTACGAAAAAGTGAAACCTCAGAGTCATCTTTGAAGCCCTTTTCTGACTCCTAAAATATGAAAAGATTGCCGAGCGTTTCTTTTACACTCGTTAAAATGGAATTAAAAGACGGTCCCCTTTTAGCTCTTTTCTGACCGCAAAATCAGGAAAAGATTGCCGGGTTTTTGTCGTTTCAAACTCGATAAGGAAATAAAACGACGTGTCCTTGATCGCTTTTTACTTTTCAGGTCAACGACACTATTATGAAAGTACTCCTTGGTCACAAGATCAAGCAGTTCCCCCAGGTATTTTTTTATACTTTTTCGGGCTTGAGGGACACAAATATACGAAAAAGTTCAACGTGGAGTCTCCTTTTGTTTTTCAGACTCTCTAAAATTGAAAAATGCCGAGTTTCTCCTATACTGGGCTCGTTAAACTTTTACAGTAGAGGACCTGTTCAATTACAAACAGGAACGAACCACTCCTTCCTAGGGTTCGAATTTAAACTAGGTTGGACTCGTCCGAAGGATGAGCTTATAATCAAGCATATGTTATCCTCCTCAAGCTTGTTAAAAATAAAGAGGTACTTGCCAGAAATGGTGGGGGAAAAGAGAGAAGAATGAACCTGTTTGTTACCTTTTGTCTCAAAAGAAACTTTATTACCACTCTTGAACACGACACTTTTTCATTCACCTGGGTTGGGAAATCTTTTACCTCACAGTTGATCAAACCACTTTGAAAGTCTTTAACCGGGTTCCGGGATTAACTTTGAGTTATTCGTCACCAAGCCATCTGTCGTGTCGTTATGTGTTCAAGAGGTCTGCAAGCAAAACTTTCATCTGCAAAATACTTGTCATCCATTTGACCATCCCTGAGTCAGTCCTTACAGCAACATTTCTTCAACTTGAACAATGATTTCGTGTTGCGGGCTTGCCTGCAACGGGTCGCTTTCTATCGACATCAGCACATTATCTAGAGAGATGACTTAGAAATCGTCAGTACCTTGAAGTTTGCATGCATCAACGGCAGATTTCTCGCCTTTGACGTCAGTTTACATCATTGACTTTCGATCGAAGGATTCCGTGAAATGTTCGACATCAACTCATTTATTCACATCTCATGGATTGTACTGGGTACTTTGAGAACCATTGACATTACTGGTGGTCTCTCTCACGCTTGTTAACAGTTTACATCATCGACTGGTAATCAAGTGGTTTCTACCATGTTCGACATCAAATCATTTAATCACATGGCTAGAATCGTACCAATTCGGGAAGTAGAAGTGAAGACCGTGGATCTAGTTTCTACCATCCAGGCTGCGAGGAGTTTTGTATTCATTATCTATGTAGACTAATCATAAACAGATGGCTGCATCCATACTGTGTCTACAAAAGTCTATTAAAATGATGTACTGCAAGATCATTCCTATATCAGAGTAGTTAGTCCATTAGTTAAAGTTTTGAATCTGAGTATGGGAATGCCTACCTCAGTGATGATATAATCTTATACATGTATTTTGTGTTGAAAATTGCAGGTTCCAACCAGGTCATCCACAAGACAATCCTTGAAATGATAAAGCGCTTCACCCTTCCTAGAATTACAAAACCCTAAACTATTCCAGGCTTCGCACTTTAGGGGGCAATCTGTTACACTAAAAAATGTCACCATGACTATTTACAGTTAGTATGGCTCAATCAACAGTCATGCTACCCTCTTAGGCAAGTCTTATGCCTCTGCTATCCATCTCAAACTCAAAGAAGGGAGAAATTCTTGTAAAAAATGTGTTTATCTCTGGGGACGCAGGTTCTCTCAAGCCTTACCTGCGGGGACGCTCACAATGTTCACAAAGGCTGCGTCCTTGGACGCTCTGTATATTAAGGGACAGGTGCGTCCTTCTGTAAAAGGAAAAATGCGCAAGTTTCATCTTAAAAAAGTTACTTGTGGTTACTTCTAGAACTTTCTAGAGGTCGGTTTGATGAAATGGATGCGCCTCCAGTTGGTTCATGTATCCCTATTAAGGAGGAACTTATCCCATCAATAAGGGAGCTATCCCACCCAAAGAGGGGGATTATCCCATTGATGGTGGACCTGAATAACCTCTTTACAGCACTATAAATAAAGGCATTGAACCAGAGGGAGGGGAGGTTGAAGCTATACATTTTCTTTGGGTAAATGCTGCAGGAATTAGGACTCCCATTTAGAACCTTGTGAGGAGAGATTGTCTTTGCTTGATTCTACTTGGAAGTGGGTGAGCTTTGTCAAAGTAGAGGAAAACCCTTGATGGACCCTGGGAGGAACTTGCACAACACCAAGGCCAGGTTGTAAGAGTTTCTTTGTTTCGTTATTAATACAAACTGGTTCATTTTTCTCAATATCTTGTGTTAATGAGTTATTTCATGTGTTCCTTGGTCTGCATGTTGAATATATGTTTTATTATATGAGATGCAAGTGCTTGGTAATTGTTTGATTGTTTGTGGTTGCAGGAATTGATGTGAAGGAGGAGCTCATCCGGATCGGCAAAGACGGACTACAACAACAGCGTTTTGGAATAAGGTAAGCCTAAACACTTGTAGTTTTCATGTTTTAAAAGGTGTATTTAGAGAAAGATCGCTCCATTTTGTCGTGGCGGAAAAAGTCGTCAAGCTCATTAAAAAATGAATCAGGTACGAGGATAGTTTTTTCCTGTATCAACCTCGTTAAAAAATGAAATAGGCTAGCATGAGGACAGTTCTTTTACTGAGTCAACCTCATTAAAAAATGAATCAGCTAGATTTTAGGATATGTAGGTAGATTGTAGAAAGTAGGGTTTGAGGACAGTTCCTGTTACTGAGTCAACCTCATTAAAAAATGAATCAGGTATGAGGATAGTTCCTGTTACTGAGTCAACCTCGTTAAAAAATGAATCAGGTATGAGGATAGTTCTTTTCTTGTGTCAACCTCCTTAAAAATGAAACAACTCCCTTTTCAAGTTAAATATTTAAAGTAAACCTTCATTCCATCCATCTGGTTGAATGCAATGAAGCCTGGGGGGCATGTACCTCGCTTTGCATCATTATACTAGGGGACATGCGAACTTCTGGAGCATAGTTCCTTGTCTTGTGTCAAGCTCGTTAAAAAATGAAACAAGGAAGTCTTGAGCATAGTTCCTTGTCTTGTGTCAAGCTCTTTAAAAAATGAAACAAGGGTAAATTAAGTAGGTAGATTGTAGAGAGTAGTCATGAGCATAGTTCCTTGTCTTGTGTCAAGCTCATTAAAAAATGAATCAAGGATTTTAGAGCATAGTTCCTTGTCTTGTGTCAAGCTCGTTAAAAAATGAATCAGGGTTTTTAGAGTAAAGTTTTCGTTAGGTAGATTGTATAGAGTAGTTATGAGCATAGTTCCTTATCTTGTGTCAAGCTCGTTTAAAAAATGAAACAAGGGTTTTGAGGATAGTTCTTTTCCTGTGTCAACCTCACTAAAAAATGAAACAACTCCCACAAGTCTTTCCAAGATCTTGAAAGTAAAGCTTCATTCCATCCACCGCATTGAATGCAATGAAGCTTGGGGGCCATGTACCTCATTTTGCATCATTATGATGGGGGCATGTGAACTTATAACAAGCATAGTTTTTCGTTTCGAGCTTGCGTAAACATGAAACTGAATCCGAGCATAGTTCTTTTCCTGTGTCAAGCTCGTTAAAAAATGAAACAAATCCTCCTCTACTTGAGTCGAGAGATTGACTAGATCTCATAAATGTTAAGTATTTAGGTTAGTTATTTCAGTTTTTTGCATAATTTTCTTACAGTTTTAGGTCAAGTCTTTCAAATGATCTCGTTCATGAACCTTCATTTCATCCAACTGGTTGAATGAAATGAAGTTGGGGGGCATGCACTCTAGCAGTTATGCTTAGGGGGCATCAAGCACAGTTTTATCTCTGTTTCAAGCTTGTGTAAAAATGAAACTACTCTGAAGCATAGTTTTTCTCTGTTTCAAGCTTTTGTAAAAATGAAACCTATCTCGAGTCAATTTCAGTTATTTTCAAGACTCGTTAAACTCATGAAAATACCGAGATTATTTTGCTATCTTTCATTCTCGTAAAACAAATGAAAATGCCGAGATCTTTCCGTCTTTTCCTACTCGTAAATTAAATTGAAAGTCGGCCATATGAGTACATTTTTATCATTTTTTCGAACTCGTTAAAACTTACGAAAAAGTGAAAACCATGAGTACATTTTTATCCCTTTTTCGAACTCGTTAAAACTTACGAAAAAGTGAAACCTTGGAGTTCTCTTTTAAGCCCTTTTCAGACTCTTAAAACATGAAAAGATTGCCGAGCGTTTCTTTTACACTCGTTAAAACGGAATTAAAAGACGTTCCCCTTTTAGCTCTTTTCTGACCGCAAAATCAGGAAAAGATTGCCGGGTTTTTGTCGTTTCAAACTCGATAAGGAAATAAAACGACGTGTCCTTGATCGCTTTTTACTTTTCAGGTCAACGACACTATTATGAAAGTACTCCTTGGTCGCAAGATCAAGCGGTTCTCCCAAGTATTATTTTATACTTTTTCGGGCTTGGGGGACACAAATTTACGAAAAAGTTCAACCTGGAGTCTTCTTAAGTTTTTCAGACTCTCTAAAATTGAAAAACGCCGAGTTTCTCCTATACTGGGCTCGTTAAACATTTCACAGTAAAGGACCTGTTCAATTACAAACAGGAACGAACCACTCCTTCCTAGGGTTCGAATCAAAACTAGGATGGACTCATCTGAAGGATGAGCTTATAATCAAGCATATGTTATCCTCCTCAAGCTTGTTAAAAATAAAGAGGTACTTGCCAGAAATGGCGGGGGAAAAGAGAGAAGAATGAGCCTATTTGTTACCTTTTGTCTCAGAAGAAACTTTATTACCACTCTTGAACACGACACTTTTCATTCACCTGGGTTGGGAAATCTTTTACCTCACAGTTGATCAAACCACTTTGAAAGTCTTTAACCGGGTTCCGGGGATTAACTTTGAGTTATTCATCACCAAGCCATCTGTCGTGTCGTTATGTGTTCAAGAGGTCTGCAAGCAAAACTTTCATCTGCAAAATACTTGTCATCCATTTGACCATCCCTGAGTCAGTCCTTACAGCAACATGGGATAGTCCTTAAAGAGGTTATTCAGGTCCACCATCAATGGGATAATCCCCCTCTTTGGGTGGGATAGCTCCCTTATTGATGGGATAAGTTCCTCCTTAATAGGGATACATGAACCAACTGGAGGCGCATCCATTTCATCAAACCGACCTCTAGAAAGTTCTAGAAGTAACCACAAGTAACTTTTTTAAGATGAAACTTGCGCATTTTGCCTTTTACAGAAGGACGCACCTGTCCCTTAATATACAGAGCGTCCAAGGACGCAGCCTTTGTGAACATTGTGAGCGTCCCCGCAGGTAAGGCTTGAGAGAACCTGCGTCCCCAGAGATGTAAACACTTGTAGTTTTCATGTTTTAAAAGGTGTATTTAGAGAAAGATCGCTCCATTTTGTCTTGTTTGTCGCTAGAGAGTTTAGACTCCTAGGGAGGTCAGTTGTGTCCGCACAAACGACTAGGGGACATGCGAAATTTTTGAGCATAGTTCCTTGTCTTGTGTCAAGCTCGTTAACAAATGAAACAAGGGTAGGTTAAGTAGGTAGATTGTAGAGCGTAGTCATGAGCACAGTTCCTTGTCTTGTGTCAAGCTCGTTAAAAAATGAATCAGGTATGAGGATAGTTCCTGTTACTGAGTCAACCTCGTTAAAAAATGAATCAGGTATGAGGATAGTTCTTTTCTTGTGTCAACCTCCTTAAAAATGAAACAACTCCCTTTTCAAGTTAAATATTTAAAGTAAACCTTCATTTCATCCAACTGGTTGAATGAAATGAAGTTGGGGGGGCATGCGCTCTAGCAGTTATGCTTAGGGGGCATCAAGCACAGTTTTCTCTCTGTTTCAAGCTTGTGTAAAAATGAAACTACTTTGAAGCATAGTTTTTCCCTGTTTCAAGCTTTTGTAAAAATGAAACCTATTTCGAGTCAATTTCAGTTATTTTCAAGACTCGTTAAACTCATGAAAATGCCGAGTTCTTTCTGTCTTTTCCTGCTCGTAAATTAAAATTGAAAGTCGACCATATGAGTACATTTTTATCATTTTTTCAAACTCATTAAAACTTACGAAAAAGTGAAAACCATGAGTACATTTTTATCATTTTTTCGAACTCGTTAAAACTTACGAAAAAGTGAAACCTTGGAGTTCTCTTTTAAGCCCTTTTCAGACTCCTAAAACATGAAAAGATTGCCGAGCGTTTCTTTTACACTCGTTAAAATGGAATTAAAAGATGGTCCCCTTATAGCCCTTTTTTGACCGTAAAAACAGGAAAAGATTGCCGGGTTTTTGTCGTTTCAAACTCGATACTGGAAATAAAACGACGTGTCCTTGATCGCTTTTTACTTTTCAGGTCGGTGACACTAATTATGAAAGTACTCCTTGGTCGCAAGATCAAGCGGTTCCCCCAGGTATTATTTTATACTTTTTCGGGCTTGAGGGACACAAATCTACGAAAAAGTTCAACTTGGAGTCTTCTTAAGTTTTTTAGACTCTCTAAAATTGAAAAACGCCGAGTTTCTCCTATACTGGACTCGTTAAACATTTCACAGTAAAGGACCTGTTCAATTACAAACAGGAACGAACCACTCCTTCCTAGGGTTCGAATTTAAACTAGGTTGGACTCGTCCGAAGAATGAGCTTATAATCAAGCATATGTTATCCTCCTCAAGCTTGTTAAAAATAAAGAGGTACTTGCCAGAAATGGTGGGGGAAAAGAGAGAATAATGAACCTGTTTGTTACCTTTTGTCTCAAAAGAAACTTTATTACCACTCTTGAACACGACACTTTTTCATTCACCTGGGTTGGGAAATCTTTTACCTCACAATTGATCAAACCACTTTGAAAGTCTTTAAGCGGGTTCCGGGGATTAACTTTGAGTTATTCGTCACCAAGCCATCTGTCGTGTCGTTATGTGTTCAAGAGGTCTGCAAGCAAAACTTTCATCTGCAAAATACTTGTCATCCATTTGACCATCCCTGAGTCAGTCCTTACAGCAACATTTCTTCAACTTGAACAATGATTTCGTGTTGTGGGCTTGCCTGCAACGGGTCACTTTCTATCGACATCAACACATTATCTAGAGAGATGACTTAGAAATCGTCAGTGCCTTGAAGTCTGCATGCATCAATGGCAGGTTTCTCGCCTTTGACGTCAGTTTACATCATTGACTTTCGATCGAAGGATTCCGTGAAATGTTCGACATCAACTCATTCATTCACATCTCATGGATTGTACTGGGTACTTTGAGAACCATTGACATTACTGGTGGTCTCTCTCACGCTTGTTAACAGTTTACATCATCGACTGGTAATCAAGTGGTTTCTACCATGTTCGACATCGACTCATTTATTCGCATGGTTAGAATCGTACCAATTCGAGAAGTAGGAATGAATACCCTGGATCGAATCTTTACCATCCAGGCTGCGAGGAGTTTTGTATATATTATCTAAGTAGACTAACCATAAACAGATGGCTGCGCCCATACTGTGTCTACAAAAGTCTATTAAAATGATGTACTGCAAGATCATTCCTGTATCAGAGTAGTTAGTCCATTAGTTAAAGTTTTGAATCTGAGTATGGGAATGCCTACCTCAGTGATGATATAATCTTATACATGTATTTTGTGTTGAAAATTGCAGGTTCCAACCAGGTCATCCACAAGACAACCCTTGAAATGATAAAGCGCTTCACCCTTCCTAGAATTACAAAACCCTAATCTATTCCAGGCTTCGCACTTTAGGGGGCAATCTATTACACTAAAAAATGTCACCATGACTATTTACAGTTAGTATGGCTCAATCAACAGTCATGCTACCCTCTTAGGCAAGTCTTATGCCTCTGCTATCCATCTCAAACTCAAAGAAGGGAGAAAGTCTTGTAAAAAATGTGTTTATCTCTGGGGACGCAGGTTCTCTCAAGCCTTACCTGCGGGGACGCTCACAATGTTCACAAAGGCTGCGTCCTTGGACGCTCTGTATATTAAGGGACAGGTGCGTCCTTCTGTAAAAGGCAAAATGCGCAAGTTTCATCTTAAAAAAGTTACTTGTGGTTACTTCTAGAACTTTCTAGAGGTCGGTTTGATGAAATGGATGCGCCTCCAGTTGGTTCATGTATCCCTATTAAGGAGGAACTTATCCCATCAATAAGGGAGCTATCCCACCCAAAGAGGGGGATTATCCCATTGATGGTGGACCTGAATAACCTCTTTACAACACTATAAATAAAGGCATTGAACCAGAGGGAGGGGAGGTTGAAGCTATACATTTTCTAAGGGTAAATGCTGCAGGAATTAGGACTCCCATTTAGAAGCTTGCGAGGAGAGATTGCCATCTTTGCTTGTTCTATTTGGAAGTGGGTGAGCTTTGTCAAAGTAGAGGAAGACTCTTGTGGACCCTGGAAGGAGCTTGCACAACACCAAGGCTCAGGTTGTAATGGTTCCTTTTGATTACCTTTAATGCAAATTGGTCTATTCTTCTCAATAACTTGTTGTTAATGGGTTATTTCATGTACTCCTTGGTCTATATGTTGAATATGCTTTGTTTTATGTTATAATCCGATGCTATTTAATTGTTTGACTGTTGGTGATTGCAGGTTTTGGAGAAAAGGAGGAGCTCATCCAGATCAACAAAGCTTGGACTTCTACAACAGCGTTTGGACAAAGGTAAGAACGAAACACTTGATTTCTCATATCATAATGCATGTTTAGAGAAGGATAGCTCCAGTTTGTTTTGTTTCTCATTAGAATGTCTTAGACTTCTAGGAAGGTCGGTTGTGTCCGCACTTTTGAATGTACAACTCAAAGCATCCACGCACATGGGACGAGAGCCTCCCCTATGTTTAGCACAGCTACAACTGAGCTCTTCACAGCTCGACTAGCCACAACCCTTTTCAGGTGGGCTTGGGATTCCAGCGACTATGCCCGTTGATGTGGCCATGCCACTTGTAGCTACTCACATAGATTCAGCTCATGTCTAGTCTGAAACAGACAAGGAAACCAGCTTCATTGAGCACACCCAAAATATTCGCCAGTAGGTCCATGAAATTCTGGAGAAATCAAATGCCAAGTACAAGCAGCGACATGATCAGCATCGGGTGCCACACAAGTTTCAGGTGGGCGACAAAGTCTGGTTGCATTTGCAAAAGGAAGGCCTTACTGGAGCTTATCGGAAACTGAGACCAATCCGCTATGGTCCTTACACCATTACTAAGGCTATGGGAGACAATGCATTTGAGCTCAGCATTCCCCCATTCCTTGGTTTTCACCCAGTGTTCAATATGGACCACCTTCAACCATACTTTCCACCATTGCTAGACACATTCGACATTGCAGAACAGCTCACACCCACAAAATTAAATCCAGATTGCATGGAACAAGCTACAACTAATCGGATCATGGACACACAGATCAAGAACAATTTCCAATAGAATATCCAACTGTACCGAGTTGTCAAAGCAGGCCAACTCCTTCACCAGGGCAAGTGTCTCACCAGGGACCAAGTTCAGCAAAAGTTTCCTCATCTCATGGAGGAAATCAACGCAATGGTGACCATTGATTCTTAAGGGGGGAGGAATGATCCAGGTAGATATTGGTGGCCACCTGCCAAGTCCACCTGGACCCCCACCATTGTTTCTCTCAGCATTTTCAGCTTCCTTAATTGTAGCACAAGTTATTATTTTTAGCAGTTTTTCGGGTCCTGAACTTCCGGAGCCATTTTAAGGCCCTAAGCGACGTTTTTTGGGAAATATGGGGGCAACATGGGTCCATGGACCGATGTTTCCCTTCCCAAAGTAGTAGTACTCGGATAGATCTTTCTAATGAGCTATTGTATGTGTCAAACGAAGATCGTATGCCAAAGTTACGACCTCTGGAAGTTGATGTACCAATTTACCCAAACGTGGCCCACCGTTTGGCATTTCATCTTCTAGGGTTAGGTTTTGGAATGTTAAGGGTTTTCCATTGTTTCTCAACAATAAATAGGCCTTCGAGCCTCATTTTAACACAGTTCAAAGGCATGTATCCACCACATCTCTTCTCAAATATAAGCTACCATTGCCCTAGCTGGTTTATTTCCATTACTGTTTGTAAGGATATTTTAGTATTTTACATTAATGAAATGAAGTACTATTTCCGCTGCATATATGTGTTTATGGTTATCTCTGTAATTTGTTGCATTCCTATTTAAGTTTAGATCAGGACCTTCCTTATTTCTAAAATGGTTTCAGTCCTATCTTCTATATCTAACTCATGAATCTCATATCTATTTTTGTTGTTAAAGAAGTAGATGAGTCTATTGGCATCCTCAGGCATGTCACCCAATTCATCCTTGACTTTCTGAATAGCTCCTGTAGCTATATTTATCAATTCTATGTTCTCAAAAATAGCTTGAATAGATGGCCAAATATCCTTGATAGAGTCAATGATATTGGCCCATAACAGTTCCTTGGCTGGCCCAAGGGGTTTCTCCAATGTTAAATCTTTCTCGATAGCTTTGACTCTTTCACTTATTCTATTGGCCTTTTATGCCTCTTGCTTTTGCATAATTTGGGCAAGTTTGTAGTCAGTTTCTAAACTTGCCAACTTTTCCTTCAGTTTGTTCATTTTCATAGCCTAAATAGACATTTCCTCCATGGCTCTAACTAACTCTGTTGTAACTCGCAATGTTGTAGTAGGTGGAGCTGTAGGTGCTAGTGAAGCTGCCAGTGTGGAAGGGACTGCAGTAGATACTGTAGGGATGACATTTGTAAAAGTTGTGGCAATGTCAGTTTGTTTTAATTGGATCAAGCTATCCAATTCTTTCTCTGTCTCTCTTAGTTGATCATTAAGTTTTAGGACCAAGTCCATCAACTCTTCATGTCTAGTTTGGCTCTTTAAGACTTCAAGTGTTTGAGGATGTTGCAGCTGAGGTATCTTCAATTGCTTCTTAAGTGCAACAATATCATCATTTTTCTTCTTTATCAGCTGCTCAGTAGCCTTTATATCTTTGGGATCATGTCCCAATTCAATAACTAAGTCTTCCAAAGACTTAATCCTTGTATCCTTGGCCTGTGAGGAGGCCTTCTCCAACTGAAACTATGTCGAGATGTTGTTCAATGAGTTTTGTAGCTGATGGGAAGCTATGGCTTTACCTGTAAGGGTGGAGTATATCATCTCTCTAGCCTTTTTATGCAGTTCTATCTTGTCTATGGGTTGAATATCCCTTGCCAATAATTTAAAGTCAACCCTCTTAAAGTCTGAAGATGTCTTGGGCTGCTGTGTTGTAGGTTTTATAAAGGACATTTGAAGTTTTCCCTCCTTGATGTTAAAAGCTAACATCAGTCTTGTTTGATTTGTGGGAGTGAGTTTCAGATATTGTGCATAAGTCTGAGCTTTAAGCTTCTCATTCCTCATCTTGATTTCTTTATATATGTCCTTTATGTCTTGGTCTCTATCAGTAGGCCTACTGAAAGAAGACACTTCCACACTTAGATGCCTTTCCAACATCTGAGTCTGTGATGTGGATGGCTCTTGTATGTCTCTAGATGGAGTTGTGGGCTTGCTTCTGTCTACCTCTGTGTTTGTCACCTGTGCTAATTCTTCTATATCTTCCTGTTCAGAAATAGGATTGAGCCTTTGCCTTTTGCTGTGACTAGTTTTAAGCTATACATTAGATGTTTCCATTCCTGAAGTAGAAGCTCCCTCTCTATTTCTCTTGGGATTTCTTTCTTCATTTTGAGGAGTCTGCATGATAGGAGGGGTGCTCATGGCTGGCTCTTGTTGTTCAAGTACCTGCAGAAATGAGCTTTCATCAAACTGCCTTTCCAAGTCACATAAGGCATTTTCTACATCTACCTTTGTACTGTCTCTATCTACCAGATTGTTTTCCACCCACTCAAATTGATTTTCATATCTTTCTATCTCTGGTATGGGGTGGTGGATATAAGGTCCCACCTTGTCCTTTTCTCTCAATCTGGTCATGAATTATTGAGGGTCATACCTCCACATGAAACTCTGTTGGAACTTCATTTGCTTTAAAATTTGGTCTGCTTCCTTCCCTTCCTCTCTAGAATTGCAGATGAAGGGGCCTAATTGATCATTGACTCTGAATTGGGTTTTCTTCTTGGCTGAAACAAAATTTACTTCATCGGAGTTCATTATTTTCCTATAATACTCCAAATCAAATAACCTCATGGGGAGGTATTTGGGTAGTTTATATGGTGCAAACTGGCAACCATAAATCCTTATCTCTATGTGGTTTTGGTACAGATACCAATCTCCCACTTTGGTTTGTTTGGATAGCTGGAGGACTCTTTTTATCTCTAGACTTATCCTAGGTGGAGGATTTCCTGTAAGCATAGTCGTGACTAGATGTACAAAAGTTTCTATAAAATCTGAATTAGTGTATGGTGAGCCATACTTATGGAATAGTGGGGTCCAAAAAATGACAGACCTGGGCTAGCCTTTGGTATCCAGCTTTTGGAGGGGAAAAGGAAATATGTCTGGCTAATAATATAAGAACATATGGTAGAGGACATATGAGTATTTGAATAGCCTTTCATTGTTCATCCTGGTGAACTGTTCATGCATTCTCTAATCTATAAACTCGACATAATTGTACACAACGGCAGGAGGCTATCCTAGGATATAAATTGACATGATAGCAAGGAAAAGTTCATCAACAAATTCATCAGTAGAGTAGCCTAGGACACATGATATCATGGTGATGATTTTTTTTCCCCTTTCATAGAACATGGCATAGAGATATGGGGGGGGGGTATCTTTTGGAATGTGTTGCTCTTCAACAATGAAATCTTGGAACAATTGGGCCAGTCTGAAGGGACTTAGTTTGGAATATTGGTCTAACAAATCTCCAATTGAGAGAGGAGTCAAGTTTGGTCCTAGTTGGAGTTGCAACATTTCATTTATGGATTCAGCTATGATAGTAAACAACACCTTTTGGTCATGATACATTATGGTTCTATGGCTAGGGATGTAGCATGCATGGCACATATGAACAATTTCTAGGAAGATATGTACTTGGGGGAACTGATATTTGGGCAAATTTGACTCCCAAAGGCCAATATCATCAGCATGATTGAGGTATTTTTCCCTACTTTGATAATGGATTCTAAGCAAGTTGCCCTGGGTAGATGTATCTTTGATTTGAAAATCACTGTCGGCCAAGGGAAGGTGGTCGAGGTCCAAATGAGGAGTTGTGATCGGTCTAATGTCCAAGGCAATAGGGGAGGCCATAAGTTAGTTCTTATGGATTTAAATTAGGTGTTGGGGTTTTGTTCAGAGGTTTAAAACAGAAATTGGAAACTTCTTAGAGGGTTTTGGCCGCAAGTGTTCTTAAATTTAAGGTAATTTTCAATTAATTTGACTTAATGAAAATACTTAACAGGCCAAATTTTTCCAAATGTGAATAGGGAGTGGTATTATATGGTGAAATACCTGGAACTGGGCGAATTGGCTTCAAATTGATGGTTTGTGGTAGCTACAAAGGTTTGTACGATTCTGGTACGGACTGGGAGGTCAGTTGGGTTGTCTGCAGTGTCTTCTGGAGTGAATTTGGAGGTCTGTTGGTCAATTTGGCATTTGCAGGAGTCACAAAGGTTTTCACAGTTTTACAAAGAAAATGAGTGAAAAGGGTGAAAAGAGGACTTTTTGGCCTTTTATAGAAAAACGATTGCTTTTGGCAGGTTCATTTACAAATTAACAGTTGGTGGTTTTTTTGGTTAATTGTTAAGTGGTATTGGAGGGTCATCACACTGCTTTTGTGGCATGGGCGGTATTCGGGAGGGGTCACCTGATGCGCTACAGCATTTGACACATAGCATTCGGGGGGTCGGGGAAAACCGCCTTATCTGGTACGTAAAGGTCGGTGATCAAGTTCAGCCGATATGGATGTAGGTCGTTAGATGAAGCGGAAGTTGATCGAATGGTAATCGGGCAAGGGAAACGCACAGGTTATAAAGCTTGCATTTAGGGAGGGGCCCAATGCTTTAACCCTTGGCGATTTGGGATTAACTTAGGAGTTAATCTTGGGTTAAGTGATTGGGTGTCGCTTAATTGTGAGATTAGGGAATCGGGTGAGGTTAATAACGGGGTTAACTTAAGTTTACCTGGATTAGGTAAACTAAGTAATGTTATATCGGGATAAGGGGTAGTTTATATATTCTTTATTAAAACTAAGGGCTGGGGTATTTTAATTAGGGATTTAGTTTATTATATGGGAAAAAGGGTTATAATGGGATTTATATAATAATGTTAATAATTAATATGAAATGAGCGGAGTGAGGTTTTTCTTAGTAAAAAGGGTAAAAGGTATGTGTTTGTGTATTTGGCTTTATGCTTAGGGAAAAAAGACTTTTGTGGGTTTTTTGAGTGGAAAGGGATTTACATGGGGGGTTTTTACTTTTCCTAGGTAAAAGGTGTTTAAACTTAGGAAAAGGGGTTTTCTTAGGGTAATGAGGGGAAATGGATTTTATGAAAGGGGAATATTTTATGAAGGGGATTCTAGCACTTGTGTCCAGAAGTCATAAAGTTGAGGGTCCGGTCCCTCCAAAAGTCAAAGAAATGCTCTGAGCCTCTTTGACTTGTAGGGTTAAAAGTACTTAGAACATAATTGTGGATAGGAAATTAGTAAGTAAAGGAGAAAGTGAATGAGGGGGATTTAATCATATGAACTTGTAAACCTTTGTCTTTGCCTTCATAGTTGACCATACATGTTGAAAGATGTATCTAAGCATGATGCATGAGCTTTGATCCAAGTATCTTTGTAGTTCAGCTACCTTTCTTCTACTTACCCATTTCTTACCTCTAACATGTTTTCTTCATTTCTTTGGGTGCATTTAGGGTAGCAAACCCTTATTCATCTATTTTCCTTTTGGAAGGCAATCTATCTATTTTTAACCTTATATCATCCAAGGGCTCAGATTAAGCTTATGAGCTCCTTTTATTTTCTCTACCTAACTATGATCTACCAAAATTAAATTGTTTGGTTAGATTTTATTCTCTAATCTATAAACATAAAATTTAAAGCATGGAATAACCAAGATTAAATAGTTTGATTACCATGGATTGTGGCATGAATAGAAAGTTTCACACAATAATTATTATGCATAAAAGTAAATAGTAGTGGCATTTAGACTTGCACACTTTCATTGTCTTTTTGTTTTGGGGTTCATAAACTTTCATTTTTATTTTTTACCTTCTCTTCTTCTTTTTGTCCTTTGATTTTTCTTTTAGGACATACCCTTTTTACATTTGTTATTTTTTTATAATATGGAAAACATTTGCAGAAAGCAAAGGTATGTATGACTCCTATTGGTATAGGAACCTAACACTCCGAACCTGGGTCAAGCCCCAACAAGCCAACAAATGGTTCCGTTGTCGGAACCAGAATCTGCATAGAGATGTCGATGTCGTATCATTGGAATCCAACTAAGAAAGAAATTAAAGGTTGGCTAGATAGGAGGATTCATTGTTGAGTTCGTAGTAGATACTTCAGTCAACTATAGAGAGGTGGAGCGACGCTTCCTCAAAGGGTCACAAGGTAAGTATGTTAAGTCTCTAAACACTTGGATTAAAATTCTACTGTGTGAAAAGCTGATTATGTGAATACATTGATGTTCGGGGCTATGTAAAGTGGGAGAATTTATAGAAATGAAGGTAGTATAGAACTAGAAACTAGCCCCTTGATTTCACCTCCGTGAGGGGACGAGGAGGAGGTCGCGAAGGTCTCACCATGAAGTGCGATCAATTTGATAAAGCAGAGGATTCTATGCATACCACCCCCACCCACACCACCACTAGTTTCACCACCTTCACCCCCATCTTTTCCCGTACCACCTCTGCCACCACTGCGAAGCAAGATGGCAAGCGGGATAAAGATGCCAGTGTTCAAGGGAGTAGGAAATGAAGATCCGGACTAGTTTTGGTTCATGATAAAATCTGTATGGGAAACAAAGGTAGTTACAAATGAAAATATAAAGAAAGCGACGTTGGTCAATGCTCTACAGGATTGTGCACTGACCTGGTATATTAAGCATTCGAATGACAATCTGAATGCGGGGATCGTGGATATCCAAATTGCGTTGAATAGAGGATTTAGCAGGCCAAGTCAGAGGCACAGTCGGTCATTCAGTTCAAGGAGATCACGATGCTACCAGGAGAGACCCCTTGGGAATTATATCAGAGACTGAAGTGCACAATTCGTGAAGCTAATATGACTTTGATGGATGGACAGCACCGCGAATGGTTTGTAACATCGCTAACGCCACATTTAAGGAAAGTGTTGTCACAAAAAAGGTTAATGACTTAGGCATATGCCTTGGAGATCGTGATAAGGCTACATGAGACCCCAATATAGGATCCTAACCTAGGATTTTAGCAGATCCATGCGCAGTTGAAAAACTTATGCCTTGAGGTGCAAAGTCTTAAACAAGACAGGATAGCTCACCCAGAAGTGCGTGAAGAGGTATGGTGTGTTAAATGTAAGGGTCAGGGTCATGACAAGGACCACTGCCCAGTGTTCACGAATTACCTCGTGGGAGGATGACTGATGTTGTTAAGACCAGAGGCACAAGCAGAACCTACCGCAGCGCCTGCTTTGTGGTGTAGGATTTGTCAAATAGGAGGAAAGCATGCTACAAACAACTGCCATTTGTTGCAGAAGTACATGCATAATTCGCAACAGTTGTTTTGCAATTTTTGTAGA
Source organism: Pinus tabuliformis (assembly GCA_031772625.1). NCBI lineage: Eukaryota > Viridiplantae > Streptophyta > Pinopsida > Pinales > Pinaceae > Pinus > Pinus tabuliformis. The sequence goes on from CM062817.1 coordinate 127,394,172, forward strand.
TTGGTCGAACACGATGAGTGCACCTATAGAAGTTATGAGTTGATGATGGATAGGACTCCCACCTACAGAGTTCATGCCAAAATGTGGCCCCTTGACCAAAATGCAGGAATGGCGTGAACTGGATTTCAGGGGCGCAAACGAGGCCAAGGTGGGGGAGGACCTAGAAGAGGTCACGGACAACTGATATGTTACAATTGCGGGGGGAAAGGACATTATGCCCATGATTGTACGAATCCTACGTATCCATCATGTTGGTATTGTACCTTGTTTGATCATGAGATAGAGGATTGTCCCACACTTATAGCAAGGCTGTGCGATAAGGGAGTGCTCCAACCTCCCCTAACTTAGAACCTACAAATGATGAGGTCTGAGACGCATGAGGAAGACCCTAATGTGGACATTGTGCTCCGAAGTGGAATTACAACAGGGGATGATAAAGGCAAGTAGCCAGAAGATAATACTTGGGTTCGCAATGCTCCGATGAAAGAACCAGAGTTTGATTTGTAGCACACTAAGAAAACCTTCATGGAAGCTAGGAAGAGCTTCGTTGATGCCTCCACTTCAGGAAGCAAAGACAAACGAGAGCTAGAAATGAACCCATTAATTCTCATGACGTTCCTAGAAACATGCATGAAGCTACTGTGCGACAACAAGGCTGTAAAGGGATTGCAGGAACTCATAAATAGATGCGCTGGGACCGCGCCAGGAGAACTGCACATAGTATGGAAGATTGGAAAGCATGCGACGAGGATGGGAAGAGAAATGAGATTGACCATGAAAATTAGAGAATATGAGATGGACAAATTGATTCTGGATTTAGGATCAGACGTGAACGTTCTGCCGAAGCAGACATGGGAGTGCATGGGAAGGCCTACGCTACAATGGTCTCCTATCCAGCTGCGAATGGTGAACCAACAAAAGATCATACCTATGGGGAGATTGCAGGGAATCACCATGGATATTGAAGGAGCAAGTGCACTAGCAAACTTTGAAGTGATAGAGATTGTTGATGACAGTAATCCCTACCCCGCGCTATTAGGAATAGATTAGGCCACTGACATGAATAGGGTGATAAATTTGAAGAAGCGTAATATGGTTTTTGAGAAAAAGACTCTACGCGTAGTCGTACCTTTGGACCCTACAAAAGGATTGCACTACACGGAGCCAGTGTGTGACTATGAAAGCGATGATGACTTAGACTACATCTACAAGATAGCCGTGTGAGAGAAAGACTGGGTAAATCCCACCATGAATGGATGAATCTCATGGGAGCGTGAAATCTCCTGTACATCGAATTTTGATGAGGAAATAGAGTGATGGCAGAACCAGTTACACAAGGTAACCACACTAAACTGTAATATGATGACAAGATCATTGCACTGTGTATCGACAGAAGTGAGGGATCTACCTACTTATGATGGGTTAAGTGTGGTATATGCTTTCCTGAACAGATTTGAAAGAGAGGTGCTGGAACAACAATGTTTCGAGGCTTTGAAATGGGTACTACACGCTATGTCTGCGAAGTGGTGGGGTACGCACCAAGGAAGCTTTGAGGACTGGCATGAATGCAGGTGAATGATGCGCATGCATTTTGGGAAGCCTCAAATGTGACTAACATACAAGAATGAGGGACGGGATGATCCGCATGCGCATCTGTCCAGGTGGGTACATGCATATGGTAAACAACCTACACGGATGGAAATGGACTTCATGTTTGGGAACATGGTCAATAAGCGGGTGTTGGCGAGGCAATTGTGCGAATAGTCCCTCTAGTTGGGATGACGAACTATGGAAAGAACAAGTGTGGATAAGGTATATAATGCGCAGCAGAGTGATTGGGACCTGTGTGTACCAGTAGTTCTATGGGCCTATAGGACAACGTGTAAGAAACTGATGGGGAAGACGCCTTCTAGGGTGGCCTATGGAGCAACCACTATTCTCCCAATAGAGTACAATATGCCTAGTTCATCCATAGTAGCACTAGTAGATATGGCAGTTCATGGAGCCTTGGAAGAAGGAATATCACAACAAAATGAAGAAGAACGCTTGGGACCAGAGGAAGAAATCCAACAGCGTGATCTTAGGCTCCAAGAAATCATGAAAGAAGGGGTGTGGCTAAGGGAGAAAAGTGCTCTGGTGGAAGCGGTCAAGAATCTTGAGGAAGAAATAAAGAATGATTTTCTCGATAAGAAAATCAGGGTGATAAAACAGGGTGCACACGACTAAGGTGATGAATTTGGGGACTACTGCCGAGAGATGATCACCTTGATGCCTTGAGACTGTATATTACTAAAAGGATCACCCATGGTGATGTGATGCAGATGGTAAAGTGCACGACGTAGATAGTAAATATAAACGGTGGATTTTTTCCAGGAAAACTGATGGATGACCGGTTGAAACCCTATACAGGTGGCGCAGCCGCCTGACTATCCATGGGAACTACAGTATTAGTGCTCTAGGTAGTTGAAAGGAGGCACAGGACTATAAACTACTCTACCCCAGAGCTATGTGATGTCGAGGTTGCGTGCAGGAGCAAAGTGTCACAAGGTCCGTGACCGCGCAAGGGGAGATGCAATGCCGTGCAAGTTGGCTGGAAAGTGACTATTGTAATCACTATTCACAATGTGATGCTTGAATTGAGACCAAATGGAGCAGGCAGCAGGCATTTAAGATGAGCTTTATGGGTAAGATTTGGGAACATCTACTGCCAAAGGAGCATTAATGGACCGGATTTCAGGGGAACGGTCGAATTCAAATTCAAAAGGCACTATAAATTACAAAGGGCTACCCAGCAAACTACACTTGGTCATTTGAGAATTGAGTTATCGCACGCCCCGAGTATTTTGAACCGAGACCTGTTTGTCCTATGGAGAGCATTGGTTGAGCCCCTGATTGAATGATTGAGATATTTATGGATGAACAAGATGGCAACATCTGAAGAAGCCAGAGAAATCATAGAGATTACCGTTGAACAAGCCATGCAGGCCATGACCATAGAAGATGCCCTTGAGAGCGTTGGGATTGTTGCGGAAATCCCTAAATCACCACACACGTTGAGACCGAAGAAAGATAAATGGACAATGATTCTAGTGCGTGTGTCCCCTCAAAACCCACTGCGAACTAGATTAACAATGGAGGAAAAAGGGAAAGTGGTTAACCTGGAAACTGATGAGGAGGAAGAAGACTTGGAGGATATCATAATTGAATAGGACGAGGACGAGGGCATGGAGGAAGAAATCGAGGGTGTGGTCCCTCTAACTAAGTTTCCCAAGTATGTCCCTCCGCAGAAGGGGAAGGCGAAGGTGCCCAAGGACCTCGTTGAGAGAAAGAGCTCTCTGTAAACTCCACTCCTCTCGGACGATATCATCTTTGAAGGAACGCAATTAGGAAGGGTTCTGAGTTTAAAATTCGAAGACAGGGATCTTGCTGACCACAAGAAATTCCCTCACTTGGTGACCGTGCACCTCATGAAGCCAAAGAAACACACTACAGCGAGAGTTATAGAGTTGGAGCCGCTCAAGTGGTTACGCAGAGTCGAAAAGGTAGGGTTATTGATCCTGCTCTGGGTGTCACATTACCATCGTGCCCCAGTGACTATCTTTGTCATCAGGTAGCTTCTCTACCTGGTGCATGGTGGGTGTTAATGGCCAGAGGATCCCATCCCCATCACTGACCACCTAATCCATTAAATTACTCGACTCCCGTGTAAAGGAGAAGACCCAGCAGACATTTTGGAGGGGAAGAGCAGTGATTTGGCCATCGCGGAGGCCATGAAAAAGAAATACAAGATGGAGAAGAAAAAGACAGGCTACACAATCTCTAGTATAAAAAACAAAGCCATCAGAGTGGCAACTCAAATATTGGCAGGTAAGGTCATGCGGAAGTGTTGCGCCGATGAGATGCCTGCACCAGTGGTGGCACTTACCGAACAGTGCGCAGAGGGGGTCCAGTTTAACTGGTCTGAATTCTTGTGAAAGTAATTGCTGGAGAATTTCTGTGAGGCACAGGAACAAGGAAAAAATTTCCACTATGCATGGCTCTCTATTGTCCATAGTGCTGGTGGCTGGGGAATTGCATGAGGATAGTCAGTTCCCTACAATTGCAAGGGATCTCTCAGAGGCCACGAAGTATGCTTTGTTGTGGGCCACTAAAGACGCGAACCGGATCTGCGCCAGTAAAATATTCTGGGTGTTCATGGAGATAAACATCAGAATGGGGATAAACCGCAAGCAGCGGTTATCACCCACTGTCTACAATAGCCTACAAAGTTTCGCAGAGTTTAAAGCAGACTTTCATCACATCTACCTCAGGGCATGCAAGGACCCTGCAAAGAAGTGGAACGAGCTACCATATATGGCCACAGATGATGTGATCTTCGACATACTTGAGACATGGCAGCCGGAGTGGCGTGATCCAAACATCTCTGTGCTAGAAAAATCTATTGTGTAGAAAAAGGAGGAGGAGGCAAAACTGCGTGTGGTGCAATTGGCGGAAAAGAGAAGGAAAGAAACCGCAACAACAAAGGTGCATGAGGCACAGGATGCTGCATAAACAACAGTAGAATAGCAAAAGGCTGAAGCAGCAGCATAGAAGGCAGCAGAGAAGGTGCGTGAGGGCCAAAAGTTGCCTTTTCCTAAGTAGGAGCAAGAGCTGGAAACAAAGGTAGAGGAGGGCAGCGCTAACCCACAAATAGCATCAACACAATGGAAGCACCAGCACCCGAGCGAGCAGATGGAGCCGCCAAAGAAGGTAAAAGTGTCTAAGCTATCGATCAACCCAATCACCCTTACTGAGGGGGATCTACATAATATTGGAGAGAGGGTGCACGATGTCACCATAGAGGCCCTATAGAACTTTGCGGAGGAGAATCAGATTGTGTTGGGGGCCCTCCGAGCACAAATTCAGGTGTTGTAGGTATGCACTCCTTAGGCTGGTACTCTCTCGAACAACCTCGCAGTAGGAATAGTGACAGTCGAGGAAATGTTGCGTGCTCGTATGACCAACACAATAGTGCTTCCAGAAGGGGCACTGGTTACAGAAAATGAGACCGACAGGCCTATGGTTAGTACATTTAAAAGCATAGGGATCAACATGGCTACGCTCCCTTGGGAGATGATCTATGTTCTACAGGATGGGATTACTACAAAACTACTGGCTAGGGAGAGTCGCACTCTGTAGGTATTGAGTGAGCAGAGGATCAACATGGAGTAGTTGAGCTTGCAGCGTAACGAGGTCGTGTCTTAGAACAAGCAGATGGTGCAGGTAATTGAAGAAGCCTACCATATGGTCCCTGAGCTAGCCATCCCAGTGGAGGTGCACATCTAGAGATTAGCAACAGGGGTGTACGAGGCACGAGAAGAAATGGCCAAGGTTCAGCTGGAGCTGAACCTTCAGATAGCAGAGCTGCGGTTGAAGGTGTAGCCTTCAACTCCTCCAGAGGTAAGGGAACAACATGGTAGCGCCATTACATCGGGGATGGAGGAGATTAGCAGTGCAGTAGGGGACTGCACCAGAATTTTGGAAGAATCATTCGAGGTCCTCACCACTCTACAGGAGGACCTGAACATACAATGCTTAGAAACAGAGGCGTGAGAGCTACAACAGCAGTATGACAACGTTAAAGGGACCGCACAAATGGTGGCCCTTACTCAGAGGCTCGTGCGAATGCAATAGGCCAAAGCGTTTAAAGATCAAGTAGACGTAGGGTGACACAAAGAAGTAGTTTTGAAGGCACATGTTCAACCTTGGATTGACGAGGCCTTCGTAATCACAACAACAATTGAAGGCAAGCTCGCACAGATGCAAGGGATGCAGGAACAGGTATAGGGGAGCAGTTTCGACACCACGGTTTCGAAATGACGCGTATAGGAGATACAACAGGCAGCCGCTCAGTACACTTCTGACCTTGTAGCCGTCCGAGCATAGTTGGGAGGTCTCTACACGAAGATCTCCACACCAACAGAGTGACTCGAGGGCGAGTCACGATGTTTGTGTTGGGGGCCTGTTGGGCATGGGATCCACCCTAGGCAAGTTTTGGGGCTTAAAGCCCAAGTTTTGACTAAGTCCATTATAATGACTTCGCTATTTATGGGTGCAGAGCGTGAAGTTGTAATAGAGTCATAGGGTTGTCCACCCTCATATTTGTAATGTAATGTTAGTTTGAGAGATCTACCCATGGTTCGCATACCATGGGATTGTATAAATAGAGCGAGGCTCTAAGTGTAAAGATATCGAAGATAGAAGGAAGAAGGATCGAATAAAATCAATCCATGAAGCATTGAGTCAAACTGTAGAGTCGTGTCTTTGGGTCGTAGAGTAGGAGAAGGCTCTGCAACTGAGTGCGCAGATGCCTAGTAGTCTGCAACTGAGTGCATGGACCCCTGCAGCTGAGTGTGTAGGGCAGTTTGAGTCTATAACCTTTGGAATCATTAATAAAGAGAAGTGTTACCATATTTCTGTGTATCTTTTCCTGTTTTATGCATTGAAGTATATTGGGTATGAATTGCAAGTTTACTGTTTATTTACTGCGCTAACTTATATGAATGTGCTAGATAAGTAAATCTAATAGAAGGTATCTATTTATGTGAAGATAAATAATTGTTATAAGAAGATAAGTAAGATCCATGGTGTGAATTGGGGAAATAGTCCAGATCACTGCTCCTGCAGTGCGAAAGCCCCACAGCCCCTGGTTAGGGCTGCACGAAGGTGAATATAACAAAACGTGAAGGCCTCATAGGCCAAGGAAGGGCGCGAAGTAACCTATGTGAAAGTATTCAAAGTTGGACTAATTCAACCCCTAAGACATCTCAAGGGTGCGGAAACCTGGTTCCATCATCCCCCTATACTGCTTCGGGTGAGACCTCAATCCGCACTCTTCGATCTGTTACCGAAAGGGCCAATAGTACAGGGATTTGTTTGGCTAATTAACTCCAAACCTGGGTCAGGCCCCAATAAGCCAACAACCAAGGTGCCTTAGGACATTGAAGAGAGCAAGTTCACCTCGTACATACCTCTGTTGCCGGACCATATTTTTTTTTGAAGGACTGCACTTAGGGTAGATTCCAATGTTGAAATTGGAGGACTGGTACTTAGTTGACACCAAGTGATTCCCTCAGTTGGCTACAGACTAGTTGATGCATCTTGTTCGCGATAAGACTATCAGGATGACTGCATTGGAACCACGGAAGTGGCTCAAAGGCATGGATAAAGCAGGCCTGCTCAACCTGCTATGGGCGTTGCATTATAGTCGCACACCCATTACCTTTCTAGTGATCAAGTAGCTGATGTGCTTGGTACATGATGGGTATTTATGGTTAGAGGAGCCAATACCCATCAGTGATAGATTGATCCATAGGATCACGAGGCTACCATACTTAGGGGAGAATCTGGCCATGATGTTTGGTGGAAAGGCAGGCGAACAAGCCCTCGCAGAGACCATGAAGAAGAAGTTTGGCTTAGTAAAGAAGCCACGCGACTATGTTATTACAAGTATTTCTGACCCTGTAGTCAAAGTGGCAACATAGATTTTGGCAGGAAAGGTCATGTGGAAGTGTCACTCTGATGAACTACCAGTTCCCGTTGTGGCTCTAGTGGCCTAATGCGCAAAGGGGGTTCAATTTCATTAGGTGCAATACCTCTACATTGAGTTCCTCACAAACTACCATGAGGCATAGGATCTTAGCAAGACCTTCCACTATGTGTGACTCTTGCTCTCCATCGTGCTGGTAGCCTGGGAGCTACCCAAAGACAGTCAATTTCCCTCGGTCGCATCGGACCTGCCTGAGGCCGTGAAGTACGCTTCGTTGTGGGCGACTAAGGATCCTTAGTAGATCAAGGACAACAAGATCGTTTGGATCTTGATGGAGATGAACATGCACATGGCCATTAACCACAAGCCACGATTATTGCCTACTGTCTTTGATAAATTGCAGCCGTACACATAGTTCAAGGATGATTTCCACCATGTATCAATAAGGGTGTGGAATGACCCTAAGCAGAAGTGGCATGTCTTGACCTACTTGGCGACGGACAATGCAATTCAAGCGGTCATTGACAGCTAGCCAGCAGAATGGCACACTGCCTTGGACTTGACTGCGAGATCCAGCAAGACAGCCACGCAGTGGAAGAAGGAAGAATCCAAGCTCAAGATGGAGCAATTGGCTAAAAAAAGGAGAAAGGAGGCTGAGGATAAGGCTAAGGTAGACCACGCTGTCACACAGGAGACAGGTGGACAAACATGAGGAGAGGAGCATAGATCTAACAAAGAGAAGTCTCCCTCCCTAGAGGCAGAGGAAGAAGAGAATGATCAGACAGAGTAGGGAGGAGTGGACCCGTAGATGCCTCCATTATGTATCAAGTGTCCAAGGGGAAAAGAAAAATTAGGGTCATGGAAGAAGTCCAAGGCCAGCAAGACATTCGTGGATCCAATCACCCTAACAGAGGGGGATCTGAATGTCATTGGAGATATAGTGCGGGATGCCACCACGAAAATGTTGTAGCAGTTTGAGCAGCAGCAACACCAGGCGTTGGGGGCCATTTAGGCAAACCTGCGAGAGCTACAGATTCGGGCATCATAGACCGGCACGGAATCCACCAGTTTGGCCATTAGTACTTCAGAAACCACTGGGATGCTATGCGCGAGGGACTCATGAGCCATAGTGCTGCCAGACAAAGTACTGACAATAGAGACCAAAGCTAACAGGCCCACTGTCAACACCCTCGAGCGAGTAGGGATGAGCTTGACAACACTTCCTAGTGAGGTGCTCCAGCTGTTGCAAGATGGGGTGATAGCGGAACAGAGGGCTCGCAAACAGTATGCTTTGCAGGTGATCAGTGAGTAGAAGATTAAAAATACTCTAATGGGTGTGTAGTGAGACTCTACCATTGCCTCCATGATGAAACTCACTAACACAAATCAGCGCATGATTAAGGTCCTGAAGGAAGCGTGCCGAATGGTCCCAGAGTTGGCCATTCCTGAGGATGAGCCAGTAGATGTGTGTTTGGCATGGAATCCCCCCAAACCATGGTTTGAGGCTCAAAGCCCAAGTTTTGAGTAATATTATTGTAGAAACTCCACGAATTGCAGGCGCAGAGTGCTAATTGTATGTGAGAGTCATAGGGTTGTCCACCCTAGGTTTTGAATGTAGTGTCGGCCTACCCATGGTCTGCGGACCACGAGATTGTATAAATAGAGTGAGGCTCTAAGTTGTAAAGTAAGGAGATAACCAACAGATGGAGTCAAAAGGATAGAAAGTATAGAGCAAGAGTCTAGTATCTTGAGTCGTAGTAGTAGGAAGAGGCTTTACAACTAAGTGTGCAGAGGCCTAGTAGAGTTTGCAACTGAGTGCGCAGGATAGGATAGAGTCTGTAATTGAAGAGAAAGAATAATAAAGAGAAGTTTTATCTTAATTATGTGTATCTGATTTGGGTTATTATCTATTGGATATGAATTGAAATTATACCATTTATTTACTGCGTGCACTTGTATGAATTGTGAATATTGTTAAGTATAACTGAAAGCATACAAATAAGTTAAGTTAATGAAATCAGATAGGATTACTTAGCGATGTGCATGCAGGGTCAAACCACGGACCACTTGGAACCCATCAGACATCCCAAGGGTGCGAAAACATGGTTCTAGCACCCTCCCATACTACTTCGGGTGAGACCTCAGTCCACGCTCCATGGACTGTTGCTGAAAGGGCTAGTAGTATAGGGATTTAATTGGCTAAATCATCTTCGAACCTGGGTCAAGCCCCAATAAGCCAACAAATGGTTCCGTTGTTGGGACTGGGATCTGCATAAGGGATGTCTGATGTCGTGTCATTGGAATCCAATGAAGAAAGAAATTGAAGGGTGTTTAGATAAAAAGATTCACGAGTTCGTGGCGCAGGAAAATAGGAATTCGTGAGTATCAAAGGAATAGTGGTTGGAACACTACTTATATACGGAAATCCATGAATTTTTCTTTGCATCCTTTCCCTCTGAGTTGTATGAGTGGATCGCGAAGCTAACAAACAGTCAAGGAAGGTGTAGGCTCGAAAAACCAATTGTGTGGACTCCAGAATTAGTGCACAGATTAGAAGCATCAGAAGATAAGATCACGCATGTTGCTGACCATTGACTTGATCTAATTATAGGGAGGTTTATCACTAAGTTCATGGTAGATACGATCGTCAACTATAGTGAGGTGGAAAAACACTTCCTCAAGGGACTGCGATGTAAGTACATTAAATTGTTGAACGCTTGGATTAAAATGCTACAATGTGAAAAGCAAGTTATGCGAATAAATTAATGTTTGGGACTATGCTAAGTGGGAGGATCTATATAAATGAAGGTAGCGCAGATATAGAAAACAGTCCCTTGATTTCGCCGCGACGGGAAAGTGAAGAAGAGATAGTGAAAGTTTCTCCAAGAAGTGCGATCAATCTAATAAGGTAGTGAATTCCACACATACCACCCCCACCTACACCACGACTAGTCTCACCACTGTCACCTCCATCTCCACCCACACCACCTCCACCACCACCACAGTTCAATATGGTGAGTGCGATAAAATTGCCAGTATTCAAAGGAGTAGGGAATGAAGATCCGGACCAATTTTGGTTTGTGGTCAAGGCCGCATGGGAAGAACAAGGAGTTGTGGACAATAATATAAAGAAGGTAATGTTGGTAAGCGCATTGTAAGGTCATGCACTAACATGGTACATTAAGCATTCTAATGATCATCAGAATGCAGGGATCACAGATATCCAGGCTGCACTGAACAGGGAATTTAGCAGGCAAAAGTTAGAGACATAATCGATTATTGGGTTTAAGGAGATCGTGATGCTTCTAGGTGAGACCCCATGGGATCTGGATCAGAGACTAAAGAGTATGATCCATGAAGCCAACATGACCTTGAAAAATGGGCAGCACCACGGATGGTTTGTAGCATCACTAACACCGCATCTAAGGATGATGTTGTCACAGCAGAAGTTATCCACCCAGGCCAACGTTTTGGAGATGGAAATGAGACTACATGAGACCCCAATACGAGATCTTGGCCTTGGAGTCCAACAAATCCACGTCTACAAAATTTGTGTCTTGAAATGCAAAGTTTGAAACAGGATAAGACAACTTGACCAAAGGCACAAGAGGAGGTATGGTGAATAAAATGCAAAGGCCAAGGGCATGACAAGGACCATTGTCCAGTTTTCATGAATTACTTGGTAGGAGGAGAGCCGATGCCATTAAGACCAGAGGCACAAGCAGGATTGAGCGCGACGCCTGCATTATGGTGCGTGATTTGTCAAATAGGAGGAAAACACACTACAGATAATTGTCACCTATTACAAAAGTATACGCTGACGTCCCAGCTGTAATTTCTACAGATCGATAGGCCATGATGAGTGCACCTGTAGAAGTTACGAGCTGATGATGGATCAGAATCCTGCCTACAAAGTGCAGACTGAAACGTGATCCCTCAATCCAAATGCAAGGATGGCGCACACTGGATTTTAAGGGCGCGAACAAGGTCAAGGAGGAATGGGACCAGGAAGGGGTATTGGACTACTGATTTGTTAGAATTGTGGAGGGCCAAGGAATTATGCCCATGAGTGTACGAATCCAACAAGAACATCATGTTTATACTGTACTTAGTTTGATCATGAGGTAGAGGACTGCCCTACGCTGATAGCAAGGCTGCATGAGAAAGGGGTACTCCAGCCTCCCCTGGCTTAGAATTTGAAAATGATGAGGTCTGAGCCATGTGAAGAGGACCCGAATGTAAACATAGTGCTCAGAAGTGGTATCACGACAGGAGAGGAAAAAGGTAAGCAGCCTGAAGAAAGTGTGTGGGTTTGCAAGGCTCCTACAAAGGAACCTAAATTCGATCTGGAGCACATGAAGGAGACATTCATGGAAGCTAAGAAGAGTTTCATGGAGGCCTCCACTTCAGGTAGTAAGGATCAACTAGAGCCAGAGATGGATCCTTCAATGATCACTAATTTTCTAGAGACATGCATGAAACTACTGCGCGACAACAAAGCAGTGATGGAACTATAGGAGCTTATCACTAGGTGCATTGGGTTGAGAGAACCGCATGTAGTCCAGAAACTTGGAAAGCATGCATTGTGAACAAGAAGGGAAATTATATTGACTGCGCAAATCAGGGAATATGAAATGGATCAAGTAATTCTAGATCTAGGATCAGATGCGAATGTGCTGCCAAGGCAAACATGGGAGTGTATGGGTAGGCCCGTGCTGCGATGGTCCCCTATTCAATTGCGAATGGCGAACCTGTTGGAAATACTGGGGGGGGTGAATCAGTATTTCTTACTATTTTTTTAATTGTTCTAGTGATTGCCAAAAGCATATATAGATATGTATATGTATACACAGAACACAGAGATCAACAACTAGAATTAATTCTTTTATCCAAACTCAAGACAGTGCAATGAAATAAATACAATATAAGTATAAATCTAATTGTGAATAGTTGCCAAGCTCCAACTTGGACTTCAGTGAGGCTCCAACCTCTAGAGCACCAACTCTATTTTGTAGTGGTTCTGCACTTAGGAGCACCTACCCCCAATGACTTCAGTCCTGTTCAGTTCTGAGGCTCCAACCTCTTGGGCTCCAACCCAATCTTGGTATACACTAGTATGTTGCTGCACTCTATTCAGATGATGTTCACCCACTCCTACTCTCCTGCCTCTGCTGCCTCTACAGCCTCTGCTGCTTTTTCTGCCTCTTTTGCCTCTGCTGCTTCTACTACCTCACCCTCTGGTTCTTCACCACAACAACAACACCAACAGTTCTCTATTTTTACTGTTTTATACATTCCCATGCCTTTGTCCATTCATTTCGCTTACACCGTCTCTTAGGCTTCCTCCTCAGTCGTTGTTTTTTCCTCTGACTCGCTTGATCTTTCAGCTTCCCTCCTTGGTAACTGTGGCTTCCTTTGTGCTGGCTTTTTATTCAACTTCTTGGCTTTACTGTCACTCTGTGTTAAAAACTGTAACACAGGCCCATTTTTTTTAATGATAATAGGCATCCACCGAGACTACTTCATTTAACAGACATGCCACGTCCTATTGCAATCACAATCGGCTTGATTCTAGCCTTCTGAGCTATCGAGAGAATTCCTTAACGTATCTCTATCTCCAAACCCCGCGTAAGCAATATATACAAATACACAGAAATTACGATCGAACACAGGCATAAAACTAAAGGCGGACTTGAAAAAAAAATATTACACCCGTATCTATAATGACATTGGGTCTGCTCCTCCACAAAATTATCGCAATTAGAAATCGTTGCTTCCAGGAGTTCTTTATATAGTGACCTCATGATATCGTCGATGGTTGATGGGCCGATACTCCACTGCTCTGATGAACCGAATGCGATATGGTATTAACCATGGTTTATATGCCCGTCGGGTCTGCAATCTTATCGTAATCGGGGGTTGTGTCGATCTCTTGTCACATCAGTAAAAAAAACACATGAATTTAAACCAACCGTCTGATCATTCATCATGCGATACAACAACATTCGCTCCTCCTAATGTCATAACTTAACCGCATGTTAACGCGTGATAAAGCGGTTTTGACCGCGTCCCGTCATCCACATGTTGTGCAATGAATGGTATCACACGCCATGGTATGTTTACCACCCTCCTCCAAAGGTGGTGCGGGGAATATTGCTTACCACCATCCTCGCTCACTATTTCCTATGCATCTTTATCACCCACCACTGTTGGATCTGCCCCTCGTGTTGTATCTGCTGTCCATCTGCGCAACTCTGATAGTGTATTTGCTGGGGATTCATAGTATTATGCCTTTGTTTACGTTAATGCATATTTATATGGTTTCTGCTTTGATAATGTATTAAATGAATATATGGGCTTTACAAGCCCGATAAGCTTCCGACAATGTAATCGCTAGCATCCGATAAGCTTTTGTGGCCTATACATCTCCTGATGGCTCCAGATAGCATTATCTGTGGCATATTTGCTCCTCTCATCTCCATCTACTCATATGGCTCTGCGTGCTCCTCTCGTCTCTGTCTTCTCCTCGAATATTGCCATATTGACATCAATGACAATCTGTGTCCAACAATCTCCCCCTTTGTTATTGATGGCAATATTCTTCTGCTTTCTCCCCCTTTGACATCAATGGCAAAGGGATGCATATGGACTCCCCTTGTCAAACTGCTCCCCTTGTCCTGCTACATCTTTATGAATGAACTTTGGTGATGATAAAGAAATAACCCCCATCTTTTGATGCAGATGTTCGAATGCTTCTCGAGGAAGAGGTTTTGTGAAAATATCAGCTATCTGCTCCTTTGTACTGTTATATTCTAGGACGATGTTTTGTTCAGCTAGTTGCTCACAGAGGAAATGATACTTGATTGGTATGTGTTTGGTTTTTGAGTGCATCACTGTATTTTTTCTTAGACTGATAGCACTTGTGTTGTCACAATAAATGGTAATTGGTTGATCTGTACATATGTCGAGATCTTTTAGAGCTTCCTTCATCCATAGTATCTAAGCACAACAGTCTACTGCAGCAATATACTCAGCTTCGGTTGTGGATAATGATATGGATGACTATTTTTTGCTGAGCCAGGATACCAAACAGTCTCCTAGGAAGAATGCATTTCCACTAGTACTCTTCCGATCATCTATACTCCCAGCCCAATCAACGTCGGTGTATGAAGTTATAGTCAGTGTTGAGTTCTTTGGGTACCAAAGACCAAAGTCAGAAGTTCCCTTCAGATATCTGAGAATTCTTTTTACAGCTAATAAATGGGATTGTTTGGGAGCAGATTGAAATCTTCCCACCATTCCTACTTCTTGCATTTTGTCTGGTCATGTAGCTATTAAGTATAGAAGGGCTCTAATCATTGACCTATAATGAGTTTCATCTACTAGAGGGGAGTAATTATCTTTGCTCAGTTTGCAGTTTGTGGTCATAAGTGTGCTCATGGGTGCACAATCCTCCATTCCATATTTTTGAGCATGTCTTTTAGATATTTGGTTTGAAATAAACACAATCCTTCTCTGGTTTGAGATATTTTAATTCCAAGGAAGTGGGACAGCTCTCCTATCATTGACATCTCAAACTCTTTTGACATGTTTTGAGAAAATTCATGGCTCATTTCATCATTAGTACTAGCAAAAATCAGATCATCGACATAAACAAGAGCAACTAGTAACTTACCTTGATCTGTCTTTATGTATAGATTGCTTCTAGCCACTCCCTTTTTGAAGCCTTGTTGTTGTAGATAGTGATCCAATATTGCATACCAAGCTCTAGGAGCTTGTTTCAACCCATATAAAGCCTTTTTCAACTTACAAACTAAGTCCTTTCCTGCTGTTAGATCGAAACCTTCTGGCTACTCCATGTAGACTTCCTCCTTGAGTTCCCCATTTAAAAATGTTGATTTCACGTCCATTTGATAGATTTTGAATACTTTTGAACAAGAAAATGCCAAGAACATCTTGATAGCTTCCATACGGGCCACTGGTGCAAATGTCTCTTCAAAGTCAATTCCTTCAATTTGTGAATAGCCTTTGCAGACAAGTTCTGCCTTGTTTCTATTTACTTGTCCTTCCTCATTCATTTTATTTTTCAACACCCATTTGGTTCCTATTATGTTTTTTTCCTTTGGACGAGGTACCAACTCCCATGTCTTGTTCTTCTCA
Source organism: Pinus tabuliformis (assembly GCA_031772625.1). Lineage (NCBI taxonomy): Eukaryota > Viridiplantae > Streptophyta > Pinopsida > Pinales > Pinaceae > Pinus > Pinus tabuliformis. Next base: position 127,409,860 of record CM062817.1, read on the forward strand.
ATTTGGGACAATTCTTCTTCCATGGCTTTTACCCAATGAGGATCCTTGCTTCTGCAAATGTTTCTGGTTCTATCATAGATAGGAGGGCAATGACTTTCTCTTGGGTGTGATTGATCCTTCTTCGGGTCTGCACACCTTCATCTCTATCGCCAATGATCTGATCTTCTAGATTATGTCTTTGGACATACTTCATTTTTGAAGGGGTATTAGGTGGTTCTCTTTCCTCTTCTTCTTCTTCTTCTTCCTCATCTATTACTACTTCTTTAGGTTCTTCTTCTTCAATGAGAGAGTCATCTTCATTTTCTTCAATTTCCCTTTCTGGAAGATCTTCATCAACCTTTACATCAATGCTTTCCACTATTTTCTTCAGTCGATAATTGTAGCACTTGTAAGCCTTGCTCCGTGTAGAGTATCCAAGAAATATCCCTTCATCAACCCGAGAATCAAACTCTCTAGGTGAGCCATCATTTAATTTTATGAAGCACTTGCTTCCAAAGATCTTGAAGTACTTCACTGAAGCAGGTCTTCCTTTCCATATCTCATAAAGAGTTTTTTCACAATTTTTTCTTAATTGAGTTCGAGTCAGTGTATAGACAGTTGTTCCTACTGCTTCTCTCCAAAATTTAGGTTGTAAGTCTGCTACTAATAGCATAGTTCTTGCCATTTCTTGTACTATTTGATTTATTCTTTCAACTACCCCATTTTGCTAAGGTGTTCTGGCAGCCGAGAATTCCCTTTTAATTCCATGAATATTGCAGAACTCACTAAACTTGTTTGATGTGAATTCTCCTCCTCTGTCTGTTTTGAGGCTCTTAATTTTTGAATCTTTTTCATTTTCTACAAGGGCTTTTAGATTCTTAAAACACTCAAAAGTTTCAAATTTATACTTTATGAAATATATCCACATCATTCTAGTATAATAATCAACAAATAACACAAAGTACATTTCTCCTTGGAGTGCTTGATTTCTAGTTGGCCCACACACATCAGCATGGATGATCTCCAAGGGCTTCGATGTATAGAGCTCCTTTGTCTTGTGGTTGGTTCTGGTCTGCTTTCCATGTTGACATGGACCACACACTGCTTGATTTGGTTTGGACAGCCTTGGGATGTCTCGTACAGCTTTGATCTTGCTGATATTGATCAAATTTTTTAAGCTTGTATGTCCAAGTCGCTTGTGCCACAGCCAACTCTCATATGTCTAACTCAAGTAGCATTTATTTTCTTGAATCTTGTTCAGAATGTAAATGTTGTCTGGTGTTCTCACCCCTTTTACCACAATTTTCCCTGAGGTAGAGTTCCTTATTTCACAGTCTTTGGTGCTAAAAACGACCTTATGTCCTTGATCACAGATTTGGCTAACACTCAGGAGGTTGTGTTTGAGCCCATCAAATAGCAGAGCATCTTGAGCTTTTCCTTTTCCATTGATCAGAATAACTGTTCCTTTCCCTGCAATTCTGCCTAATCTGCTTCCAAAGGACACATTCCCTTCCTTTTTACTTAGTGAGACAAACTTCCTTCTATCTCCTATCATGTGTTTGGAGCACCCACTATCTACAAACCACTGGTTTTAATTATTTTGAGCATATAGAGCCAAGCCGCATTTGTCCATGCTGGAGTTCTTGCTACTCGTCTTTATTCCTTTGAGTGGGCAGTCTTGTTCATAGTGTCCATTATTGTAGCAGAAAGAGAAAATCAGATCAAATTTGGTCAAGGGATCAAATGAATTGAAGGTTTTGATTTGTCCCTGCCTTTTGGGGGCATATGAGTTGATGATTCGGTCCCTTAGCTTTGTCTTTTCACTTCTGTGAACCATACAATGTCTAGCTTGATGATCGAAGTTTTTACAGTGAAAGCATTGTCCAAGAAAGATGGCTTTGTACTTGTTGAAGCAACCATGATTTGAGTCGATTTCCTTCCTGGGAATTACTCCTCCCTCATTATTTGGATTTGCGGTGGGCCCTTGGTGGAGTACAAGTTTGTATTTGCTGTAATGTCCATGATTCAATTCCACATTCTTCTTTGGAGTAATTCTCTCTTCATTCTTGGGATCTGGGATGCACTTTTGATAACATAATTCTTCATATTTTGGATTGTAGGAAAGTGCATCGGCATAGCTTTTCGCATTATTCTTAGTTCTTGAGGATTCTCCTTTGAAACCTATTCCAGACTTGTCATGTTGAGGATTTTGATTTTTCAGAATAGTCTCCAGTATTTGAGAGCTTTTACAGCCCTTTTTAATTTGCTCCAACTCCTTTCTCAGGGACACTATTTCGGCCTCATGTTTTTCACAAGTCTCTTCTTTTCCTTTAAGCTTTGCTTCCAAGATATCTTCTCTCCTTCATATTTCCTTGTTTTCCACTTTGAGAGAAATGATTTTGTTCCATAATTTCTCATTTTCTTCAATGGCTCTTATTAACAGTTCATCTACATTTCCTTCCAGCCCTGATTCATCATCATTTGCGAGTGCCATGAATAATGTTGCTTGGCTTTCATCATGATCACTTTCCTCATCTGATTTCTTTTTGATGACCATAAACTCATCCCCATCAGACTCATCTTTCTTGGAGAAGAAGTTTTTCTTATTGAACCCTTTCTTTTTATGTGCCATTCTTTTAGAATTTCCTTCATCATCACTGTCATGTTTATGAGGAAATTTTGCTGCATAATGACCTATTTTACCACATTTAAAACAGATAATAGGATACTTGCCTTTAAGCTTAGATCCTCTCTTCAGCTTTCGTACAAGTTGAGCCAATTCGGATTCCACATCTGACTCATCACTACAGTCATCCCTTTCTTTCCCCTTCTTTGAATTTGAGGCCTTGAATGCTACATATTTGGAGCTTGGGCCACCTTTCCTCATTTCATAGGCAGTGTGAATTCCATGGAGTTCATCCATTTTGAGGGTATCTAGATCCCTTGCTTCTTCTATAGCGCTTATTTTGGAGTAAAATCTGTCTAGAAGAGACCTTAATACCTTTTGAACAATGGTACTTTCTTCCACTTTTTCGTCCAATCCTTTAAGGGAATTTACCACTTCAGCTACTCGGAGGAGGTATGCTGCAATATCTTCTTCATCTTCCATCCTCAAACTTTCAAATTTTCTTCTGTGAGTTTGAAGTTTTTCCTTTTTGACTTTTGAGTCTCCATCGTACAAGCAAACTAGCTTCTCCCACATTTCTTTGGTAGACGTACAGTGCATGATTTTTGTAAACTCGGAATCAGTGATTCCACTAGTGATGGAGTTCATGGCCTTTTCATTTGCAACGTAGGTTTTCCTCTTGTCTTGGTCTATTGGAAGAGTGGAATTAGTTTTGTATTCATTTTGAACAAAATTCCAGACTTCAGGTCCAAGGGACATTAAGTAGTATGTCATTCTTTTCTTCCAGAAACCAAAGTTAGTGCCATCGAACAAAGGAGGTCTTCGTGATGCTTCGTGATTTCTCATCATGGCTACGAATCCTTCTTCAAGCTGTTAGGCTAGTATGAAGCAACCTGCTCTGATACCAATTGTTGGAAATACTGGGGGGTGAATCAATATTTCTTACTATTTTTTTAATTTTTCTAGTGATTTCCAAAAGATATATAGATATGTATATCTATACACAGAACACAGAGATCAACAGCTGGAATTAATGCTTTTATTCAAACTCAAGACAATGCAATGAAATAAATAAAATATAAGTATAAATTTCATTGTGAATAGTTGCCAAGCTCAAAATTGGACTTCAGTGAGGCTCCAACCTCCAGAGCACCAACTCTATTTTGCAGTGGTTCTGAACTTAAGAGCACCTACCCCCAATGACTTTAGTCCTATTCAGTTCTGAGGCTCCAACCTCTTGGGCTCCAACCCAATCTTGGTATACACTAGTATGCTATTGCACTCTATTCATCTGATGTTCACTCACTCCTACTCTCCTACCTCTGCTGCTTCTGCTACCTCTACAACCTCCGCTGCTTTTTATGCCTCTTTTGCCTCTGCTACTTCTACTACCTCACCCTCTGGTTCTTCACCACAAAAACAACACCAACAGTTCTCTGTTTTTACTGTTTTATACATTCCCATGCCTTTGTCCATTCGTTTCCGCTTACACCATCTCTTAGGCTTCCTCCTCAGTTGCTGTCATTTCCTCTTAATCGCTTGATCTTTCAGCTTCCCTCCTTGGTCGTTGTGGCTTCCTCTGTGATGGCTTTCCATTCAACTTCTTGGCTTTACGGTCACTGTGTGTTAAAAACTGTAACACAAGCCCATTTTTTTTCATGATAACAGGCATCCACTAAGACTTTTTTGTTTAACGGACATGCCACATCCTATCACAAGCGCAATCATCTTGATTTTGGCCTTCTGATCTATCGGGAGCATTCCTTAACATATCTCTATCTCCAAACCCCGCGCAAGAAATATATACAAATACACAGAAATTACGATCGAACATAGGCAAAAAACTAAAGGGCAGACTTCAAAAAAAAATATTACAGACGTATCTATAACAACATCGGGTCCGCTCCTCCACAACATTATCACAATCGGCAATCACTGCTTCTAGGAGTTCTTTATATAGTGACCTCATGATATCGTCGATGGCCGATGGCCGATACTCCAATGAACCAAATGTGATATGGTATTAACCATGGTTTATATGCCCATCGGGTCTGTTAGTGCTCAAATCTGCCTCGGGCTGAGGAAGGAAAAACTCAAGGCCACATCAAACCAAGCTCAGCCTCGTAGCTAGCCCTACGAGGACAGGATAGGGCTCTCTCCGGGTCTATCTCAGCAAAAAGGTCTTCAAAGGGGCTGAGATGACTCAAAATTAATACTGATTTTAGGCTAGTAAAGAGATAGGAAAGTTTGATTTAGATTTTTGAGTTTTTTGTTGGAGAAACGGGAAAACCAATTTTGGGTCCAGGGATTTAAGGTCAGATCTTTGCAAAATTCAAGTTGGGGCGAGGTAGGAAATAGTATTGATGCCTTTGATCAGGTGTATGGATGGATCAGAACGACAAGGAGCTGAAGAGGGCAAAGGAGAACATGGATCCTCTCCAAACTGGCGAAAACATGTAAAACTAAACAAATTTAAAGGAAGAGCACTGTGAACAATGAATTCAACCTCATTTACTCATTCATTTAGTTTCAGAAGCATAAGAAGGGAATGGAATACATTTAAACATGAATAAACTTACAATAACTGAGAGATAACACCATCAAGAACTGAAAGCCACAAGAATCCCAACAGGTGCTGCAAAACCTCTGATCTTTCCTTAGCCAAAATATGAAAAATATGTACAATAGTGTGCCAAAATCTTCCCAAGAGTCCAAATCTCTACCAAAATCCAACCCCTACACTATGAAATTCATAGAATATATACATTTGCTCATCCTTGTACTAAGGGATTGAGCTCAACCATTTTCTTCAAAATAGAATTAGTTACATTAAACTTGGGCCGAATTTCTGAAAATAGGTGTTAAAGATGAACTCGTATCTCCTAAACCATAACACCTGTTTCAAAAATGAAAGAGGTTTTTGTAGATAAGGTAGTGCTGGAGAAAAAACTCTCTCAAATTTGGGAAATTCGTTTCCATTAGCTCGTAATCTGTTCCACAAAATCATCTCTAAAACAGAAAATCATTAAAAATTTAATTCTGTGAAACTGAGCTGTAAAGATCTAGTCACACATCCCAATCCATGACACCTGTGAATAAACTGAAAGAGGTTTTTGTTGTATGACTCGTTCTTAACAAAAAACTCCTTGGCTTTTGCAAAATTACTTTCCATCTACTGTAAAATGGTCCCGCACTAAAATGACTAAAATAGTAAAAAATATGAAAAATTTGCTTTGTTTTAATATAAGCTCCAAATATCACTGTATATCTCCCTCATAGTAGCACCTGTGCATAAACTGAAGGAGTTTTTTGTTACTTGGTATGTGATGAACAAAAACCTCCTTCACTTTTAAAAAATTCCTTACCATTCTTTTAGAAACTGATTTTGAACTAAACTTGTCATTGTTAGCGCTCAAATCTGCCTCAGGCTGAGGAAGGCAAAACTCAAGGCCACATCAAACCAAGCTCAGCCTCGTAGCTAGCCCTATGAGGACAGGAGAGGGCTCTCTCCAGGTCTATCTCGGCAAAAAGTCTTCAAAGGGGCTGAGATGACTCAAAAGTAATACTGATTCTAGGCTAGTAAAGAGATAGGAAAGTTTGATTTAGATTTTTGAGGTTTTTGTTGGAGAAACGGGAAAACCAATTTTGGGTCTGGGGATTTAAGGTCAGATCTTTGCAGAATTCGAGTTGGGGCGAGGTAGGAAATAGTATTGATGCCTTTGATCAGGTGTATGGATGGATCAGAATGACAAGGAGCTGAAGAGGGCAAAGGAGAACATGGATCGTCTCCAAACTGGCGAAAACATGTAAAACTAAACAAATTTAAAGGAAGAGCATTGTGAACAATGAATTCAACCTCATTTACTCATTCATTTAGTTTCAGAAGAATAAGAAGGGAATGGAATACATTTAAACATGAATAAACTTACAATAACTGAGAGATAACACCATCAATAACTGAAAGCCACAAGAATCCCAACAGGTGCTGCAAAACCTCTGATCTTTCCTTAGCCAAAATATGAAAAATATGTACAATAGTGTGCCAAAATCTTCCCAAGAGTCCAACTCTCTTCCAAAATTCAACCCCTACACTATGAAATTCATAGAATATATACATTTTCTCATCCTTGTACGAAGGGATTGAGCTCAACCATTTTCTTCAAAATAGAATTAGTTACATTAAACTTGGGCCGAATTTCTGAAAATAGGTGCTAAAGATGAACTCGTATCTCCTAAACCATAACACCTGTTGTAAAACGGAAAGAGGTTTTTGTAGATAGGGTAGTGATGGAGAAAATCCTCTCTCAAAGTTTGGAAATTCATTTCCATTAGCTCGTAATATGTTCCAAAAACTCATCTATAAAACAGAAAATCATTAAAAATTTAATTCTGTGAAAATGAGCTGTAAAGATCTAGTCACACATCCCAATCCATGACACTTGTGAATAAACTGAAAGAGGCTTTTGTTATATGGCTCGTTCTTAACAAAAAACTCCTTGGGTTTTGCAAAATTACTTTCCATCTGCTATAAAATGGTCCCACACTAAAATGACTAAAACAGTAAAAAATATGAAAAATTTGCTTTGTTTTAATATAAGCTCCAAATATCACTGTATATATCCCTCATAGTAGTACCTGTGCATAAAATAAAGGAGGTTTTTGTTATTTGGTATGTAATGAACAAAAACCTCTCTCACTTTTAAAAAATTCCTTACCATTCTTTTAGAAACGGATTTTGAACTAAACTTGTCATTGTGTGCAGCAACTGACCTCAAAACATGCATAACCAAGAATCACTCATTCATTTCTTCTAATCCAGGAACCGGTTACGGGAATGTGATATGCCGTTGGAAAGATTTTTCCGAGATCCTTCTGATAGAAACACTTGTGACATGTTTTGTGCTGAACATCATGTGCAAAACATATAACAAAAGCAGACATAGTAAGAGCTCATGTTGATCCCTGGTGATAGGCTGCAAAGACTGGAACTAACATCGGCTCCAATGGGGATGGTAGCTCCTTGGAGGTGCCAAGAACTAGAGATCTATAGAAAGTAGACAGTGCCTCTTTCATTGGGCATGGATGTTCAAACAACTGCAAACCCAAAACAACTCATACCAATCCAAAAACATATACATGCTGCAACATGTACATAAAAAAAATCGCAAACTTTATTGCTGCCTCGAGAAGCTTATTTATGTACAAATCTAACCTTCTTTGCTGCAAAATTGATAGATCAAGTAATGTTGTAATTCCATATCAACCAATCAAATAAATCTGAGAAGAATGCTACTTGAGAGTGCTTCAACCAGATCACATATGCAATTGCTTGCAGCCCTACATGCACATAACGAGTCTGGTTGTGTAAAAGACAATTTGACTTATCATTCAAACTAAAAAAAATTTCCATGTATGTTGCAATAGGATCAAAGAAACCAGACTCTGTTTGCTGCCCTAATTCCTCAACATAGACCTCCAACTGCAAACTGCTAATGCAAACATCTACGCGCAGCTCTATTGTTTCTTGTTTTGAAGGAGGAAGATTTTCCAAGAACTTTCTGGGATCTCGGAAATCATATGATTGGATCTGATCATTTAAACACTGAATCTCCTTCTCAATTCTTTCAACAATTAACTCATAGACACCCATTTTAGCTTCAAGAGGAAACTTCGGAGATTTTAAACATTGAAGCACGACACTGAAAAATCTTTCATCAATTTCAAAATCTGCTAACTGATCTCTAATTTCTTTTACAACTTCGCAAAGTGCAGGGTTTTCCACATACCCTACCATTGCATGAATGGATCAGTGAGCACTGGAATCTCTGGATCGAGCTGGAGCCGCCAGGTGAATGTCTCAGCCTTCATATGTGTCTGACCATTGTCCACCATCAACAATCAGATCTGAACTTGATATATGTACTGGGGCAATTAACAAGTTAGATGTCACGATTACAAGCTAGATCGGAGATTGACTGAAGCAGCATTTATCTACTTCCACTAATGCAAAGCAAAATCATTTCGAAGGCTACCTGGCTAATCTTCAGGCTCCGTCTGTAGCTTATAAAACAAATGACATTAACAAACAAACTATTTTCTTCCCCAGTATGATCGCCACTATGTTAGCGCTCAAATCTACCTCGGGCTGAGGAAGGCAAAACTCAAGGCCACATCAAACCAAGCTCAGCCTCGTAGCTAGCCCTACGAGGATAGGAGAGGGCTCTCTTTGGGTCTATCTCGGCAAAAGGTCTTCAAAGGGGTTGAGATGACTCAAAAGTAATACTGATTTTAGGCTAGTAAAGAGATAGGAAAGTTTGATTTAGATTTTTGAGGTTTTTGTTGGAGAAACGGGAAAACCAATTTTGGGTCCGGGGATTTAAGGTCAGATCTTTGCAGAATTCAAGTTGGGGTGAGGTACGCAATAGTATTGATGCCTTTGATCAGGTGTATGGATGGATCAGAACGACAAGGAGCTGAAAAGGGCAAAGGAGAACATGGATCCTCTCCAAACTAGCGAAAACATGTAAAACTAAACAAATTTAAAGGAAGAGCACTATGAACAATGAATTCAACCTCATTTACTCATTCATTTAGTTTCAAAAGCATGAGAAGGGAATGGCATACATTTAAACATGAATAAACTTACAATAACTGAGAGATAACACCATCAAGAACTGAAAGCCACAAGAATCCCAACAGGTGCTGCAAAAACTTTGATATTTCCTTAGCCAAAATATGAAAAATATGTAGTGTCATGATCCGGATTATCCACAGCTTCTAGTTTATTCTGCCAACGTTTCAAACCCCAAAGGGGGTCCATCATCAGGACCCCCTTTGGGGTTTGAAACGTTGACAGAATAAACTAGAAACTGTGAATAATCCGGATCATGACACTACATGAAAAATATGTACAATAGTGTGCCAAAATCTTCCCAAGAGTCCAACTCTCTACCAAAATCAAACCCCTACACTATGAAATTCATAGAATATATAAATTTTCTCATCCTTATACTAAGGGATTGAGCTCAACCATTTTCTTCAAAATAGAATTAGTTACATTAAACTTGGGCCGAATTTCTGAAAGTAGGTGCTAAATATGAACTCGTATCTACTAAACCATAACACCTATTGAAAAACTGAAAGAGGTTTTTGTAGATAAGGTAGTTCTAGAGAGAAAACTCTCTCAAAGTCTGGAAATTCGTTTCCATTAGCTCATAATCTGTTCCACAAAATCATCTCTAAAACAGAAAATCATTAAAAGTTTAATTCTATGAAAATGAGTTGTAACGATCTAGTCACACATCCAAATCCATGACACTTGTGAATAAAATGAAAGAGGTTTTTGTTATATGGCTCGTGCTTAACAAAAACCTCCTTGGGTTTTGAAAAATTACTTTCCATATTCTGTAAATGGGTCCCGTACTAAAATGACGGAAACAGTAAAAAATATGAAAAATTTGCTTTGTTTTAATATAAGCTCCAAATATCACTATATATCTCCCTCATAGTAGCACCTGTGCATAAACTGAAGGAGGTTTTTGTTATTTGGTATGTGATGAAGAAAAAACTCTCTCACTTTTAAAAAATTCCTTACCATTCGTTTAGAAACTGATTTTGAACTAAACTTGTCATTGTGTGCAGCAACTGACCTCAAAACATGCATAACCAAGAATCACTCATTCATTTATTCTAATCCAGGAACCGGTTACGGGAGTGTGATATGCCGTTGGAAATATTTTTCCGAGATCCTTCTGATAGAAACACTTGTGACATGTTTTGTGCTGAACATCATGCGCAAAACATATAACAAAACCAGACATAGTAAGAGCTCATGTTGATCCCTGGTGACAGGCTGCGAAGACTGGAACTAACAGGGTCCACAATCTTATCGTAATCAGGGGTAGTGTCAATCTCCTGTCACATCAGACAAAAAAAGATGTGAATTTAAACCAACCATCTGATCATTCATCAGGTGATCCAACGGCATTCGCTTCTCCTAATGCTGTAACTTAACCGCATGTTAACACATGATAAAGCAGTTTTTGACAGCGTCCCGTCATCCACGTGTGGTGCAATGAATGGTATCACACGCCATGGTATGTTTACCACCCTCCTCTAAGGGTGGTGTAGGGAATACCACTTACCGCCATCCCCGCTCGCTATTTCCCATGCATCTTTATCACCCGCGACCGTTGGATCTACCAGTCGTGTTGTATCTACCATCCATCTGCGCAACTCTGATAGTGTATTTGCCAGGGATTCATAGTATTCTGCCTCCATTTACGTTAATGCATAATTATATGGTTTCTACTCTGATAATGTAATAAATGGAGATATGGGCTTTACAAGCCCGATAAGCTTCTGATAGTGTAATCGCTAGCATCCGATAAGCTTTTGTGGCCTATACGGCTCCCGATGGCTCTCGATAGCGTTATCTGTGGCATATTTGCTCCTCTCATCTCCATCTGCTCGGATAGCTCTGTGTGCTCCTCTTCTTTGGCTCTGTCTGCTCCTCCCATCTCTATCTACTCCTCGAATATTGTCATATTGACATCAATGACAATCTGTGTCCAACAGAACCAACAGAATAACCTACCGATGGGAACACTACAGGGAATAACAGTAGACATCGAAGGTGCGAGCGCATTTGCAGATTTCGAGGTGATAGAGATTGTAGATGACAAAAATCCCTATCCTGTGCTACTGGGAATAGATTGGGCCACTGATATGAACAGAGTCATAAATCTGAACAAGCAAAATGATTTTTGAGAAAAATTCACTGTGCATAGTGGTACCTTTAGACCCTGCGGAAGGATCGCGCTACACAGAGCTAGTGCGTGATGACGAGAGTGACGACAAGATAGACTGTATCTACAAGATAACCACCCAAGAATAGGATTGGGTGAATCCTATAGTGGATGGCCAGATTTCATGGAAGCGCAAAAGCTCTTGCACATCAGATTCGAATGAGGAAATAGAACAATGATAGAACCGATTACATGAGGTAACCACACTCAATTGCAACATGATGGTAAGATCACTGTGCTGCATGACAACTGAGTCAAGAAATCTACCTATGTATGACAGGTTAACAATGGTGGATGAATTCCTGAACTAGTTTGAAACTGAAGTGCCAGAACAATAGCGGTTCGATGCTTTGAAATCGGCACTGCACGCTACGCCCACAAGGTGGTGGGGTATGCACCAGCAGAGTTTTGGGGACTGACGCTAATGCCGAAAGTTGATGTGCTTATGATTTGGGAAGCCTCAGAGGAGGATGGAAGCTAGGCAGGATGGACGAAACAACCTTTGCACCCACCTTTCCAGATGGGTACATGCGTATGGTACACAACCTGCATGAACGCACACCACTCTCATGATTGGAAATAGGAACAACAAGCAAAAGCAGGCAAGACAAGTGCACAAACAATGAAGCATCATACAACCTAGGGAAGCCTTTGACAAGGTGTGTGAAGTACTAAACAAGGTCCACCATGTGAGATGCACTGACTGGGACCTACGCGTACCAGTACTTCAATGGCCCTATTGGACCATGTGCGAAACACTAACCGTGCAAGCACTTCCAAAGCTGAAGTATGAAGTAGGGGTTGTAGTCCCTGTGGATCATGCAAAGATGAGTTTGTGCATAACAACACCCATAGATACAATGGTCCACGCCGACCAGAACAAAGAAATAACACAGGTGCGTGAAACAGAACATATAAGACTTGAGGAAGAAATCCGATGGGGAAACTTTAGACTTCACGAACTTGAAAAAGACCAGGTACAGCTAAGGGAGAAAAGCAATTTAATGGATGCAAAGGTCAAGAAGTTCGAAAATGAAATAAGGAAGCATTTTGTTAGAAATTATATATTATGGAGCAATGGAACACATAAAATATTGCAGAAATATAAACACAGAAAATGCATAAAACAAGAGAGACACAGATATACATGGTTCACCCAGTTTGGGCTACGTCCACCCCGAACAGCCAGTCCTTCCTTTCTATTATCCAGCAAAATGAAGAGACACAACCTACAGTAGATCCGTTGTAATATCCTCTGTTTTCTCTCACAGTCTCACCTTTCTATTTCCCGCTCACAGAATACACATCTATCACACAGCCTCAAATACAATGCCCTCATACAAAGAGAGGGGTTGCCTTCTAGGGCAAAAAACCCTAAACTAAACATAAGTTCTACCGTCAGATCATCTGCCTAATGAACGGCCCAAATTGACTAGAAATTGCTATATTTTTACAAGGACCCCTGGACCCCCCCTGCAACGAATATTTTACGGGTGGCGTTGCCGCTCCCATTTCGAACTGGGTCCAATGTGGCGATACCTTTGAATATAGAAGATAATCAGGCTCCACACCCAACAATCTCCCACTTGGAGACTGATTGTAGCAACTCCACCGCTGCTCCATTTGCTAGACAATGACTCCTCTTTGGACCTGGCTGTTTCTCATCTTCATCGTCATCCTTGAAGACCAATTGAAACTGAGCATATTCTCAGTTTCTCCCTGGTTACAAATTTTGTTAGCATATCTGCAGGATTCTGGCTAGTGTGTATCTTTTCCAGCTTCAACTCTCCAACTTCCAACACTGATCGTATGAAATGGTATTTAGCTGTATGTGTTTTAGTTCCTGGAATGAAATGTTAGTTCTTTGCAAGATGAATGGCACTTTGGCTATCACTGTATAACGTGCCCATATCATTCTCCTTACCCAATTCACCCATAAACCTTTGTAACCAAATCATTTCTTTACTAACCTCTGTAGCAGCAACATACTCTGCTTCTGTTGTTTAAAGTGCAACAACACTTTGGATTTTTGAAACCCAACTGACAGTTGTTCCTCCAACAATAAAGACATATCCTGTAGTGCTCCTCCTTTTATCTCTGTCACCTGCCATATCTGCATCAACATATCCTTGTAGGGAGATGTTTGAACCACCAAAGCATAATGCTTGATTTGTGGTACCTTTCAAATATCTAAGAATCCATTTCACTGCCATCCAATGTTCCTTTCTTGGATTGTTCATGTACCTGCTTACAAATCCCACTGCATGTGCAATATCAGGCCTTGTGCAGACCATTGCATACATTAAGCTTCCAACTTTTGATGCATATGGAACTTTAGACATATAATCCATGTCTTCTTGGGTCTTTGGGCACATTTCCTTGCTAAGTTTGAAATGGCTAGCAAAAGGTGTACTAACTGGTTTTGAATTGTGCATGTTAAATCTTTTCAACCTTTTGTATGTACTCATTCTGAGACAATGTTAATTTATGATTTTTCCTGTCTCTAGTTATTCTCATACCAAGGATTTGTTTTGCAGCTCCCAAATCCTTCATTGCAAATGAATTTTGCAATTT